>OZ024765.1:16970257-16972757 GCA_964016885.1 Eledone cirrhosa
CTGATGAAAGCACACCATAATTTAACTTGGTGTGCTTGAAATATGTATAATGAAATAAATATAGTTTTATAAATATAGTTTCCATTTGTTAATATATCGTATTTTTACTCCAAATATTTGTTGAGTGCTTTATATCAGTTATAAAAATATTTGCTTGTTGTATCCCAACAATTTAAATAGAACTTTTACATATATATATTTATATATATTTAATATAGAAAAGCTTCTACAATGATTTCTCACGAATGAAACAGTTTTAGTCCTGTAGAATCTTTTCTATATTAAATATGTGTACTCTGCTTTGTATTGAGTACTTTACTTACTGTCGTTACTCCCGATGGAATCCGGGATAAACTTATATATATATATATATATATATATATATATATATATATTTATGCATTTGAGTGTGTACGCATATATATTTATATATATATACAAATGTAAGCGCAGGATATTCGAATCCATAACCTTAGACAACCCGACGAATGCTCTCAGCAGTGCAGCCAAGCACTCTACAAGGTATAGGACCTCAGAGTAAAAACATACAGTTTAAAGGGCTTTGCAACATGAAGACAGCGACTGGTAATTTGGCCGGGGTCCGTAGCTCCGAAAGGACTGACTCGTGAGAAAAAAAATTCATACACATATATATATACATATATACATTAGGTTAACACACACGTGTGTGTGTGTGTGTGTGTGTGTGTGTGTGTGTGTGTGTGTGTGTGTGTGTGTGTGTGTGTGTGTGTGTGTGTGTGTGTGTGTGTGTGTGTGTGTGTGTGTGTGTGTGTGTGTGTGTGTGTGTGTGTGTGTGTGTGTGTGTGTGTGTGTGTGTGTGTGTGTGTGTGTGTGTGTGTGTCATCCGTTCCCCTCCTTAGCTTCTATATTTTAACTACTTTTACATTCTTTCTTCTCAAGATGCTTTTTTTATTTTTCTATTAAATTGTTTTTACTTTTTAGTAGGTTATAAGAATTTGCAGAAATATATATATATATATAAATTAATAAAAATAATGAATAAAAACAAAGAAACAGTTCCTTATATTAAAAAATTCATCATTTTACGATCGTTTCTAGGATATATATGTGTGTGTTGGTCTGTATATCATATAGATCTATGTAAAAGAGGGAATATACATATCTACACATATATATGCTGTCTTCAGAAATAATGTGTTTTTCATCGAAAAAATGTTGAATACATCTTCTCTTTTCATGATATTTGGATTACATTGAGTTCTTCATACGGATTGGACACTACCGTATATTTTGGTAGATTTATCTACACATATATATATATATATATATATAGAGAGAGAGAGGTAGAACACTGGAAGGTAATATCCGTAGTGGTAGAGCACTCAGTCCGTGGGACGAGTTAGGTAGAAGTGGTTACACAACAGTTAGTTCACCATACCGAGAATAGAGCTGAGGATCCGGTTAGGTGAAACACTTGTTCTCGGTATGGTGAACTAACTGTTGTGTAACCACTTCTATATATATATATATATATATATATATATATATATATATATATATATAACAGATTGACTTTGTTAGTTTCAGAAGATCCCGTTAAGGGTGAAAGCAACGATTCTTTGCTTAAACTTTAATCTGTTATTTTAAAAAATATAACATATATATATATATATATATAACATATATGTAACATATATATATATATATATATATATATATATATATATAACATATATGTAACATATATATATATATATATATATAACATATATGTAACATATATATATATATATATATATATATAACATATATGTAACATATATATATATATATATATATATATATATATATATATATATATACATATATATATATATATACATATAAATATAACATACGTACCTGCGTTGTATGGGCTTCGAAAAGACCATAAAACGAGCAGTGACCCTGTCACAGGACCACCAACACGGCCAGTCTGTGGAGCTAACATTGCTAGTAACTACAGACTTTCCTACTTCCTCTCCTTGATCATACGCCCCATCATTGAAATGTCCCCAGATATATGTGACCACACGGAGGACCCCCTCAGCAGAATCAACGAAAGTAACCGATCTAGGGACCTAACAAACTGTATAATAGGCAGTATGGATGTTGTGTCCCTATATCCATCCATTGACGTGGATTTTGCTGTGGAGAAATGCATAGAAATGATCAGTGAGAGCAATGTTGAATTCCGTGGGATTGATACCAGTGAGCTGGGACTCCTACTTAAACTTACCTATAGTAATGATTATCTAGATACGTGTGACCCCAGCGGCCTGTGCCCTACAAGACCAGCAAGAGGCAGACCACCTACCATTACCTCAATGGCAAAGAAAAAACCCACACGGATAGATGGAACGGGTGGACCAGAGCCATATGGACCTCCGAAAACCACGATGAACTGAAGAAAATGATTGCACATGCGGTGGGGGCCAGTATAAAATTAACCCTTAAGGAACATATGTTCAAATTTAAT
>OZ024765.1:16977757-16995257 GCA_964016885.1 Eledone cirrhosa
TATAACGAAGGAAATGTGGTAAGGAACCAGGTGGACCATAACGCACCAAAATACACAATACTTAGGGTAGTAGAGTGGGTAATAGGAACGAGTAGGACCCCGACGGCTGAGCTCAAGCCGTTTCGACGACTTGAGACAGCCGTCGGGGTCCTACTCGTTCTTATATATATATATATATACACATATATATATTATATCAGAAGATCCTATCCCATAAAAGGATGGAAACCGCGATTCTTTGCTTAAACTTTAATTTATACATTTATACAAATATATATATATATAAAAATACAGCTATTAATAAAATAGATGTTCTTTTGATCAATTACATTTTATTATACATATTTCGGATGTACAACAGCACGTCCTCATCAGACAAAATATAATGATACATCACACACCCTGAGATGTTAAATGGTTAAGATTTAATCAAGGTAGTAAATCTTAACCATTTAACATCTCAGGGTATGTCATGTATCATTATATTTTGTCTGATGAGGACGTACTGTTGTACATCCGAAATATGTATAATAAAATGTAATTGATCAAAAAAACATTTATTTTATTAATATTTGTATTGAAAATTATTTAACGTAGAGTGCTTCCATCTACTGTAAAACTCATTCTTTGATATACTCATTGACTCTTGTTTAACTCTTTAATATATATATTTATATATAATCATCAAAAATAATTCTTTGTACTTTTGGCACAAGGCCAACAATTACTCAGTACATTACTGGTACTTTATTTTATCGACCCCGTAATGAATGAAAGGCAAAGTTAACCTCAGCGGGATTTGAACTAATAATATTATATATTTTGGACTGATCTGCCGTCGGGGTCATACTTTTTCCTATTTACCACTCTACTACCCTAAGTATTGAATACTCTGGTGCGTTACGGTCCATCTGGTTCCTTACCACAATTCCTTTGTTATATATATATATATATATATATATTATTTTTGATGATTTATTGTTGAAGAATTAAAAAAATCTAATGATAATATAAAAATAAAAAGGATGGTGTGCCCCTCAAGGGCATGTGGTGGGCCTAAGGTAGAGCCTACAGCCATGTCCACCAATGAAATCTTTGCTAAATTAACTTATTGGTTACCATCTAATGAAATATAAGTGAAATATGTCAGTGCTATAAATTAAATAAACTAATATCAAAATATGTTGGTGAATCCTCCTGTCATGTGCATATAAAACAGGTAAATCTTGCCTTTTCATATATTTGTATAATATTAGTAAACTCACAAACACACATACAGCAACAACAAAATACTACCCCGGGGTCAT
The DNA here is from genome assembly GCA_964016885.1 of Eledone cirrhosa. NCBI lineage: Eukaryota > Metazoa > Mollusca > Cephalopoda > Octopoda > Eledonidae > Eledone > Eledone cirrhosa. The sequence goes on from OZ024765.1 coordinate 16,979,065, forward strand.
TATGTTTGCCAAAATACATACATACATACATACATACATAAATTGACCAATTTACAGAAAAAGTTGTGCATGGATACTTGTGACATAAAACACAGACCGTAGAGAGGATAAACAATTCAAAAAGCCTGGCATGGAGTTCCGACAAGTTTATGACATCACACCTTGAGGGATATTTCTATGCAATACAGGAACACAATCTCCCTACCAAATATCTGCTGCACAAAAAGAGGAGGGCCATCAGCTGACAGTGAGGGCTGCATGAATTTTTGGTGTGGCACCTCCACGACCACTTTGTAGTGGAATGATAGGGACCCCAGTCCTTATCATCTCATTTCTACAGCTGAGTAAACTGGAACAATGTGAAATAAAGTGTCTTGCTCAAGGAAACAACACATCACCCGGTTTGAGAATTGAACTCACCACCTTTTGCAAGCCCAATGCTCTAACCACTAAGCCGTGTGCCTCCAAATGTATATATATATATATATATATATATATATATATATATATATATATATATATATATATAAAAAATGAATATCCCAAATTAAGATGGTACAATAGATTTATCAATTCATTTTATAAGTTTACAAATGTTTCATCCCGAGTTATATAACTGATACTTACGTTATTGGCAGTGTCGGTAAAGGGTTGGACGCCTGCTTTTCATCATAGTTACGTCCCTTTACGGTCTGAGTTCAAATCCCGCCGAGGTTAACTTTGCCTTTCATCCTTACGGGGTCGATAAAATAAAGTACCAGTAATGCACTGGGGTAAATGCTGGCCTTATGCCAAAAGTAGAAACAATTTAGTAAAAGAGGGGAACATATATTGAGTATAACAATGCATCATCATTATGTACATCTTCAGAAGCAATATAAATGATTACGTTGACCTAGTAATTAACAAAAGTAAAAGATTGTTGTACCCACCGAGGCCAACATCTTTAATATATACATACATATTTCACCCCCTCTCTCTCTCTCTCTCTCTCTCTCTCTATAATATATATATATATATATATATACACACATACATACACACATATATATATATACATATGTACACACATACACACGCACATATATATATATATATATATATATATATATATATATATTATATATGAGGTGTGTCAGAAAAGTTCCAGGACTGATGTCACAAAAGATTTATTTCAAACGTAAACTTCACACAAAGAGTTTTCTCCTTCAAAGTAATCCCCCTGGAGTAACTGTAATCTTAGCTCTCTGCAGCGATCACACTTTTTTCTTCATAATTTTATATATATGTTCTCATATACATGTTTCAGGTCGTCAAGCAATTAGCACAGAGCAACGAACACACTTGAAAACTCCGTCAGAAGCATTGGGATTGCTGCAGCAAGTGTATGGAGATGAGACGATGTCACGCTCATGTGTTATGAGTGGTGCAAGAGGTTTAAAGCAGGACGAGAGGACGTGGAAGATGACCCCAGGAGCGTAAGGCCTTCAACAACCAGGACTGAGGCCAACGTTGAGCGCGTCAGGCAGATGGTGCGTAGCGATCGTTGGCTGACTGTTCGACTGATGGCAAATGAGCTGGGCATGAATCGGGACAGCGTCTAGAAGATTCTCACTGAAGATTTGGACATGCGGAAAGTCTGCGCGAAGATGGTGCCAAAACTGCTGAACGATGACCAGAAGGGTCGACGCATGCAAGTGTGCCAGGACATCCTCGAGCGTTTTGAAACCGAACCAGACTTGCTAGGGACAGTCATCACCGGTGATGAGACATGGATCTTCGAGTATTCGAGCACGACCCGGAGGGGACACGTTTTGAAGACGTGGACGACATCAAAAAGGCCGTGGCAACGGAACTGTGGAGGATCCCGGCCGAATCATTCCAGGAGTGCATGCAAGCGTGGCAGAAAAGGATGAAAAAATGCATTAGACTCCAGGGGGATTACTTTGAAGGAGAAAACTCTTAGTGTGAAGTTTGGGTTTGAAATAAATCTTTTGTGACATCAGTCCTGGTACTTTTCTGACCCACCTCTTATATATATACACGCACACACACATATATATATATATATACATACATAAATATATACACATACATATATACCGACAATTATAACATATACAAACACAACTTACTCTTATTTTCTTTATTTTCAGGTATCATTCTCATTCCCAATTACTCTCTCTTTATAGAATCATCCCTCTCACTGGTCACCCCCAGAACATCATAAACGCCACAACATCTCACCACTTTGTCCATCCTTTCTAAATCACAAAAAAAAGAACAGATTACCCATGTCCGTAGTTTGGTATTCATGAAAGTCATATACTAAAACATCACGTCTTCTTCCCGTCCTCGCCTTCCGCTTTTCCTTTTAGCCTCCTATTTCCGTTTCCGCTTTCGTTCTTCCCCCTCATTGGCCCTCTACTCACACTATCTCCCCACCCTCCCCCTCCTCCCATTGTCTACACATTTAATTACGTCATCCATTCACGTGTTCGGTTTTATAATGATTTCTTACGCACTCTCCTCCCACCGAACCTCCCGTCTGGCTGCTTCTATCCGCTCCCTCATCAGGTTTATTATATAGTTGGTGGTGGAGTTGGTGGTGGTGGTGGGGAGTGGCTGTTTGGGTCGGAATTCTTTTGATGAAGGACGGTATTTAGGGGACACGATTCTTTTGTCTTTCTGGTATCAGTCTGTCTACCTGTCTATCTTTCTATTCGCTCATCTCTTTCTCTATCATTCAACGTACCTACCTATCTACCTACCTTGGTACCTACCTACCTACTTGGTACCTACCTACCTACCAACCTACCTATCTATCTACATTGGTACCTACCTACTTGGTACCTACCTACCAACCTACCTATCTATCTACATTGGTACCTACCTACTTGGTACGTACCTACCTACCTACCTACCAACCTACCTATCTATCTACATTGGTACCTACCTACTTGGTACGTAACTACCTACCTACCTACCAACCTACCTATCTACCTACCTTGGTTCCTACCTACCTACCAACCTACCTACCTACCAACCTACCTATCTATCTACCTATTACCTACCAACCTACCTACCTACCAACCTACCTACCTATCTACATTGGTACCTACCTACTTGGTACGTACCTACCTACCTACCTACCAACCTACCTATCTACCTACCTACCTATCTACCTTGGTACCTACCTACTTGGTACCTACCTATCTACCTACTTGGTACCTACCAACCTACCTACCTAGCTACCTACCTACCTACCTACTTGGTACCTACCTACCTACCAACCTACCTATCTACCTACCTCGGTACCTACCTACTTGCTACCTACCTACCTACCTACCAGCCTACCTACCTACCTACTTGGTACCTACCTACCTATCAGCCTACCTATCTACCTGTTTGGTACCTACCTACTTGGTACCTACCTACCTACCTATCAGCCTACCTATCTACCTGTTTGGTACCTACCTACTTGGTACCTACCTACCTACCAGCCTACCTACCTACCTACTTGGTACCTACTTACCAGCCTACCTACCTACCTACCTACATACCTGCCTGCCTGCCTATCAATCTAAAAATATCCCCCCCCCCCATCATCATCATCAATACCCCGCTCCCCCACCGCTACAAATATTCCCCCTCCTCATCATCATTAATACCACCACCACCACCATCATCTACACAATCATCAGCATCATCACCACCGCCATCAACAGCCCCCTCACCACCCACTCACCACCACCACCACTGCCATTAACAAAAAAAAACAAAAAACCCCACAAACTTCCGTCCAGACAGAGAGACGGAAAGATGAAGGAAAGAGGAAAGTACAAAAGGCACAGCATAGTAGCCACCACATCACTGCCACAGAACAATAGTAGTGTCATGACAGAAGACAACAACAACAACATTACAGAAGAAAAGGGATTATTACAAACTCATTACACCGCAGGTAGGTTTACAGAATTGTCTTATTACTCAATTTCACGGTTTACTCCTATCATATATATATATATATATATATATATATATATACTAGCAGTGGTACCCGGCGTTGCACGGGATAAGGTAGTTTGGAACGCGGGCCGCCAACAGACCTAATCGTGGAAAAACTGCATGCCTGGACAATATCGAAAATAAAATAAACCGAATACTCTGATGGCTGGATATCTTTAAGATTTTCCTCGATGAAGCAGGAAAAATGTAGGTTTTCACCTAATGCTGGCTCTAGGAGATCAAGAAAATGAATTTTTTTATAAATATGGTTTTATAAATATAGTTTCCATTTGTTTATATATATATATTTCGTTTCTGAATTTGTTTAGCAAGATTCTTTATCTGAAATCGTGTGTTGAAACCGATATTGTTATACTTTTGCGAGGGTCATGTTGCCAATAAGAAACACACGCACCAGTTGCTTTCACTTCAATTTATTATAATAAATTTATAATAAATTTATAAATTTATAAATTTCTGGTTAGTTGGTTGGTTCCACAACCAGATAGTTGTTTATATATTGTCATAGAGAGAACAAAGGAGAGGCACAGAAACAAAGAAAGGAATCCCCAGTCACTGAAGAGGTCACAGAGTGTGTGACGAAAGAACTATGACAATATATAGACAACTATCTGGTTGTGGAACCAACCAACCAACCAGAAATTTATAAATTTATAAATTTATTATAAATTTATTATAATAAATTGAAGTGAAAGCAACTGGTGGGTGTGTTTCTTATTGGCAACATGACCCTCCCAAAGTATAACAATATATATATATATATATATCGATTATAAAACTAAACTGTAAAGAATATTGATGTTTTACATTGAATTTACGAAGAACAATTTCTCACCCATCTATATATTACCAAAACTCTGAGTTTGCTTGCTTGTCTGTAATATAATTGTTTCTAATTTTGGCACAAGGCCAATATTACACAGTACATTACTGATACTTTATTTTATCGACCTCGCAAGGATGAGTGGCAAAGTTAACCTCGCCGAGATTTGAACTCAGATCGTAAAGGGAAGTAACTATGCTGGAAAGCATGTCCGACCCTCTACCGATACTGCCAATTCGTAATATAATACAGCCTAAAGGGCGTATGATGGGAAGATACTTTGAAAGGAAGTTGACTCTGAAATGGGAATACAAATGGAATATAACAAGTTTCGCGTAAATCGGACCACGGGTCCCCGAGATATGGGGTTTTCTGGGTACCTTCATAAACAGAGAGAGAGGGGAGGGGGAGAAAGAGATAGTAGTTGAGAGAGAGAGGGGAGGGGGGGGGAGAAAGAGATAGTAGTTGAGAGAGAGAGATATAGAGAGGGGAGGGGGGAGAAAGAGATAGTAGTTGAGAGATAGAGATAGAGAGAGGGGAGGGGGGAGAAAGAGATAGTAGTTGAGAGAGAGAGATAGAGAGAGGAGACAGAGAAGGAGAATGGAAGAGAGCTGGTTGTGTTGTTGTGTATATATATATGCGTGTTTGCGTGTATATATATATATATGTGTGTGTATATGTGTGTGTGTGTTTGTGTGTCTATGACCAGTGCATATAGATTACAGATACCCACATATATACATACACACATACATACATATATATATACATACACATACACACGTATATATATATATATATATATATATATACATACACACGTATATATATATGGACCTTCCAGTTTAATTTCACATTATATACATGTCTGTGTATATTTTTATTATTAAAAAATTACTTTTAAGTGAACGTGACCCAACGGGTGAGGGGTGATCTACTAATAATTCTAAGTCTAAAGCCTGTCTCGAGCGCGGAGCTCATCAGGCCGGTGCTTCTCAAGGTTGGTTTCAGTGGCGTCAAACGACTGAGAGTACAACACTCCACCCAAGATAGGACGACATTCCATCTCATATTATTTTCGGGGTCGATAAAATAAAGTACCAGTAATACACTGGGTAATTGCTGGACTTGTGCCTAACGTAGAAACGATTATTTTCAGCTGAGTTGACTGGAGCAACGTAAGATGAAGTGTTTTGCTCAAGTACACAACACACAACCCAGTACAGGAATCGAACACACGACATTACGGTCGTAAGTCTAGCACCTTAACCACTGGAACAACGTAAAATGAAGTAATTTTCTCAAGAACACAACACACAACCCAGTACAAGAATCGAACACACGACATTAAGGTCGTAAGTCCAACACCTTAACCACTGGAACAACTTAAAATGAAGTAATTTTCTCAAGAACACAACACACAACCCAGTACAGGAATCGAACACACGACATTACGGTCGTAAGCCAACACCTTAACCACTGGAACAACGTAAAATGAAGTAATTTTCTCAAGAACACAACACACAACCCAGTACAGGAATCGAACACATGACATTACGGTCGTAAGTCTAGCACCTTAACCACTGGAACAACGTAAAATGAAGTAATTTTCTCAAGAACACAACACACAACCCAGTACAGGAATCGAACACACGACATTACAGTCGTAAGTCTAGCACCTTAACCACTGGAACAACGTAAAATGAAGTAATTTTCTCAAGAACACAACACACAACCCAGTACAGGAATCGAACACACGACATTACGGTCGTAAGTCTAGCACCTTAACCACTGGAACAACGTAAAATGAAGTAATTTTCTCAAGAACACAACACACAACCCAGTACAGGAATCGAACACACGACATTATGGTCGTAAGCCTAGCCATGTCCCTTCACGGCCATGTAATACCTTTAGCGCCACAAACCCCTATTTCCAGAGAGACACTGTCTACACGCAAATTGTAAATAATATCTCTCTATATAAAATGCTTTGCCTGTCTGTCTGTTCCTATGCATTCTCAAACGACTTGACCAAATCAAATCAATGTTATCTAAAATAATTTACTATAGACAACTATGACATTTTATCTAAAATAATTTACTATAGACAACTATGACATTTTATCTAAAATAATTTACTATAGACAACTATGACATTTTATCTAAAATAATTTACTATAGTCAACTATGACATTTTATCTAAAATAATTTACTGTAATCAACTATGACATTTTATCTAAAATAATCTTTCTATAGTCAACTATGACATTTTATCTAAAATAACCTTTCTATTGTCGACTATAGTAAAGGACATTTTATACTACTACCATCAGAACAACGACGTCACATTTTGTATATGAGTGTGTGTGTGTGTGCGTGTGTGCCTGTGGGTGTGTTTGCAAGTTTGTTACATATGTTAGGCATCAGAGAATTAAACACACACACAAACCTACACATACATATAGCGTTAGTAATTTGCATACACATTATCTTCACACAGAGAATTAAACACACACACGCATCTACACATACATATGTATATGTGTGACTGAATGTATGTCAGTGTGTGTGCCTTAGTATATATTAGTCAGTGTGGGTGAGTGTGGGTGAGTGTATGTGTGATAATTTTAATTTGCGAGTTTCTAAGGTATGTTATTAAATACACACAGACACACATCTACACATACATATGTAGCGACTGACGAAAAAAAAAAAAAGAAATGAGGTGAAAAGCTATGCTTGTGTCTGCATGAATGTGTGTCTGTGTGTGTCTGTCTTAGTATATATATGTGAGTGTGTATGTGTGTGTTCAGCAATAATTTATTCATTTGGACACCAACAAAAAATTACACAATGAATATTGTTTACCCTAAAGTGCTTGAAGATTGACAGATTTTCATTTCTAAATCTATTATCATTACAATTTTTGATATATTTAAAAAAAAAAAAATGAATATTTTGAAATAAGTATGAGAAAAAAAATATAACTTCATATTTATTGTTTACTAATCTGAGTAAGAATAGCACTAACCCCGGCAACGCCGGGTAATTCAGCAAGTGTATAATAAATTAAATCGTTAATTTATATATAATAAATATAATAATATATACTGTATGAATAAATATATATATTTAATTTCTTCTATATTTATATAATATGTATCAGTTGATATTTAATATACTATTATATTATCACTAGCACCCCTCCCCCACTGTCTTAGGTCCTAGCGACTCCCAGGACCTTCTCAATGCCCCCGGGGTGTAGTAGCACCCACTAGCAGCAACCTCTAGTGTAATATATATATAATTCATTGACGGAATATACAAGAGTAAATTCTATGAAAATCTTCGTAAACTAGAGCGTTGCTGTATCTACTTAATATAAGTACACAAGAGGGAGCTGGATTAGTAGTGTTGGTCGCGAGACAGACAACATGCTTTATGGCATAGGGTTATGGCCTTTTACGCTCTGAGTTCAAACCCTGCCGAGGTTAGCTTTGCATTTCATCATGACGAGGTCGGTAAAATAAAGTACCAGTATTGCACTAGGGTAGATTTAATCGACATTCCCCTCTCTCCATATTACTGGCCTAGTGTCTATAGTAGAAATCATCATTATTAATATAAAAGACAAGGGCGGTGGATTGGCAGTATCGGTACAGGGTCGATACCATGCTTTGCAGCATAGAGTTACGCCCCTTTACGGTCTGAGTTCAAATCCCAAATAAAGTATCAGTAATACACTGGAATAAATTGGTGGCCTTGTGCCAAAAGAAGAATCAATTACTAATATCCAAAAAGAGGCGTTTCTCTGTCTGTCACACTTATATGTATATAGGACTGTAGAAGGAGCGGGCACCGTCTTTCCCCGCCCCCAGAATTGTTGGACTTGTGTCTAAATCAGAAACCAATATACACAAGACAACACCCAGTCCAAGAATTGTTCCCATGACATTATATTCGCAAGTCCAGACTTACCCCTAAGTCACCCGCTTTGTGTCTAAATCAGAAACCAATATACACAAGACAACACCTAGCCCAAGAATTGTTACCATGACATTATATTCGCAAGTCCAGACTTACCCCTAAGCCACCCGCTTTGTGTCTAAATCAGAAACCAATTTACACAAGACAACACCTAGCCCAAGAATTGTTCCCATGGCATTATATTCGCAAGTCCAGACTTACCCCTAAGTCACCCGCTTTGTGTCTAAATCTGAAACCAATATACACAAGACAACACCTAGCCCAAGAATTGTTCCCATGACATTATGTTTGCAAGTCCAGACTTACCCCTAAGTCACACGGCTTTGTGTCTAAATCAGAAACCAATATACACAAGACAACACCCAGTCCAAGAATTGTTTCCATGACATTATATTCTCAAGTCCAACAGACTTACCCCTAAGTCACCCGCTTTGTGTCTAAATCAGAAACCAATATACACAAGACAACACCCAGTCCAAGAATTGTTTCCATGACATTATATTCTCAAGTCCAACAGACTTACCCCTAAGTCACCCGCTTTGTGTCTAAATCAGAAACCAATATACACAAGACAACACCCAGTCCAAGAATTGTTACCATGAGATTATATTCGCAAGTCCAGACTTACCCCTAAGTCACACGGCTTTGTGTCTAAATCAGAAACCAATATACACAAGACAACACCCAGTCCAAGAATTGTTACCATGAGATTATATTCACAAGTCCAGACTTACCCCTAAGTCACCCGCTTTGTGTCTAAATCAGAAACCAATATACACAAGACAACACCCAGACCAAGAATTGTTCCCATGACATTATGTTCGCAAGTCCAGATTTACCATTAAGCCAGCCACTTCAAGCTTAACCATGATTGCTTCTTGAATAAGTGTGTTGAAACATTTTCCTTCGGCTTACGTAATATATATTTAGTTGATGTAATATGCAATAAATATCATTAAAATCTTTATAATTGTAAAACGCGAACGTTGCTATCTCTTCTAAATACACACATTAGATTTATAAGCAGGATTGGTAAATAGATGTATCACATTAATATTCTATAGAATATTGTGACTCAATTATCTCATTCTTCTGACAATATATTCTAAACTATTTATCAACAGGCCAAAGCAGATTTTCATTTAATATCTCTATAAATTATAATTGTTTCTACTACAAGCACAAGGTCGGTCATTTGGGGAGAGGGAAATGTCGATTAAATCGACCCCAGTATATTACTGATACTTTATTTCATCGACCCCGTAAGGGATTGATAATAATAATAATAATAATAATAATAATAATAATAATGATTTCATTTATTAGTCACAAGGGCCGACATGTAGGGGACAATAATAATAATAATAATAATAATAATAATAATAATAATAATAATAATTGTTTCTACTTTTGGCACAAGGCCAGAAATACCCAGTGTATTACTGGTACTTTATTTTATCGACCCCGTAAGGATGAAAGGCAAAGTTAACCTCGGCGAGATTTGAACTAAGAATGGAAAGGGCCGTAACTCTATGCGTCAAAGCATGGCGTCCGACCCTCTACCGATACTGCCAATCCACCGCCCTTAATAATAATAATTGTTTCTACTATAGGCACAAGGCCAGCAATTACCCAGTGCATTACTGGTACTTTATTTTATCGACCCCGTAAGGATGAAAGGTAAAGTTCACCTCGGTGGGATTTGAACTCAGGGTTTGAACTTTGAATAAATGATTGTTTCTACTTTTTGGTACAAGGCCAGCAATTACTCAGTGTATTACTGGTACTTTCTTTTATCGACCCCATAAGGATGAAAGGCAAAGTTAACCTCGGCGGCATTTGAACTCAAAATGGCAAGGGCTGTAACTCTATGCGTCAAAGCATGGCGTCCGACCGTCTCCCGATACTTTGAATATTACATAAATTATCTACTAAATTTCGTGGCTGTTGATTAAATGTTTTGTTTATTTAAAGATTCACTTCTTTAAAATTTCTGAAATGTCAACACTTCCGGTTGGCCGTCGCTTAAATAAACATACTAATTTTCTGTCACTAATTTTCTCCTAATGTAGTTTATATATAATATTGTCTTTTTTTTAATGTATCATGGATTACGTTACTGATTACATAAGACAGTGTAATGCAGTCTTCGTTCAATTTCTATGTATTTTATGTTGTCAATTACGATTTTATTTGATGTATCATATCTACATGTATATATACCTGCGTATAATATCAATATACACACTACACATGCTAGCAGAACAATATACACACTACACATGCTAGCAGAAAACCACTCGAAGGGTGGTTTTTCTGCTAGTATATATAATGTTTGATGATTAAACAATAAAAACTAATGAAAAAATAAAAACATATTTAAAAAATGAGGCCCCACGAGGATGTGTAGACCTAAACTATCATTTATTTACCTTATAGGTAAGTCCCGCACTGGCTACGCTGAAGTCCCACGAAGGTGTGTCGACATAAACTATAATTTATTTAGCTTATAGGTAAGTCCAGCACTCGTCCACCGCTATTGCTACCATTATTGACGACACGAGTCTACTAGTAATGCAATATGTAAGAAATACAGTAAGCCAGTTAAAGAAAAAGAAAATGGAGTCGCTTGGAAATTTAAAGTTAGAACCGGAAATAAGCCTCGATTGAGTCAATAGAGATTACACATTCTCTTACACGGTCACCTTCATTACCTCTTACACACCTACACAACACTTCCGGTAATGTAAATGGTATATCAGTAGTAAAATATTGTAGTATAAGGAAAGGGTGGGGGGCGGGAGAAGAGGGATGCGAAAAGGAGAAGAGAAGAAGAAGGATAAGAAAAGAAGAACAGGAGAAAAGAGGAAGAAGACGTAGAGGAAGAAGAGAAGAAAAGAAAAAGGAGAAAAAAAAGAAAAAGTAGAAGAAAAAGTAGAAGAAACAGAAGAAATAGAGGAAGAAAAATAAGAAAAAGAAGAAGAAAAAGTTTTCATTTGGGGATCAATCGATATTTGTTAAACATATGAGATTATAAAGGTATCGATTGGTCGCCATTGTTCCATTGTCTCCTTTACTAGTTTTCGATGTGATATCCTGGTCAAATCGATAAAATTAATCGATCATGATTTCTCCAAAACTTCTGACACTCCCCCCCCCCCCCCACCACCAGCCTCCAGCTCCTTAGACACGAAATATGGCCACCACCCTTTCATTCTACCTCACCTCATCCACCATCATGACGACACTTAGTTAAAATCTCTTGAAAGTGGGTGCGTATCTCTGGTTTCCTTGGTGCTAAGTGACTGAAGGTACAAGACTTCCACCTGGATAGGTCGCCAGTCCATCACAGTGTTAGAGCCTTGAAGCTCACCAGACTGATCTTTATAACTGGTTTCCTTGGTGTAAAGTGACTGAGAGTACAAGACTTCCACCTGGATAGGACGCTAGTCCATCACAGTGTTAGAGCCTTGAAGCTCACCAGACTGATCTTTATAACGGGTTTCCTTGGTGTAAAGTGACTGAGAGTACAAGACTTCCACCTGTATAGGACGCTAGTCCATCACAGTGTTAGTGCCTTGAAGCTCACCAGACTGATCTTTATAACTGGTTTCCTTGGTGTAAAGTGACTGAGAGTACAAGACTTCCACCTGGATAGGACGCTAGTCCATCACAGTGTTAGTGCCTTGAAGCTCACCAGACTGTTCTTTATAAGTGGTTTCCTTGGTGTAAAGTGACTGACAGTACAAGACTTCCACCTGGATAGGACGCTAGTCCATCACAGTCTTATAGCCTTGATGCTCACCAGACTGATCTTTATAATGGGTTTCCTTGGTGTAAAGTGACAGAGTACAAGTCTTCCACCTGGATAGGTCGCTAGTCCATCACAGTGTTAGAGCCTTGCAGCTCACCAGACTGATCTTTGTAACTGGTTTCCTTGGTGTAAAGTGGCTGAGAGTACACGACTTCCACCTGGATAGGACGCTAGTCCATCACAGTCTTAGAGCCTTGAAGCTCACCAGACTGATCTTTATAACTGGTTTCTTTGGTGTAAAGTGACTGAGAGTACACGACTTCCACCTGGATAGGACGCTAGTCCATCACAGTCTTAGAGCCTTGAAGCTCACCAGATTGATCTTTATAACTGGTTTCCTTGGTGTAAAGTGACTGAGAGTACACGACTTCCACCTGGATAGGACGCTAGTCCATCACAGTCTTAGAGCCTTGAAGCTCACCAGACTGATCTTTATAACTGGTTTCCTTGGTGTAAAGTGACTGAGAGTACAAGACTTCCACCTGGATAGGACGCTAGTCCATCACAGTCTTAGAGCCTTGAAGCTCACCAGACTGATCTTTATAACTAGTTTCCTTGGTGTAAAGTGACTGAGAGTACACGACTTCCACCTGGATAGGACGCTAGTCCATCACAGTCTTAGAGCCTTGAAGCTCACCAGACTGATCTTTATAACTGGTTTCCTTGGTGTAAAGTGACTGAGAGTACAATACTTCCACCTGGATAGGACGCTAGTCCATCACAGTGTTAGAGACTTGAAGCTCACCAGACTGATCTTTATAACTGGTTTCCTTGGTGTAACGTGATTGAGAGGACAAGACTTCCACCTGGATAGGACGCTAGTCCATCACAGTGTTAGAGCCTTGAAGCTCACCAGACTGATCTTTATAACTGGTTTCCTTGGTGTAAAGTGACTGAGATTACAAGACTTCCACCTGGATAGGTCGCTAGTCCATCACAGTGTTAGAGCCTTGAAGCTCACCAGACTGATCTTTATAACTGGTGTCCTTGGTGCAAAGTGACTGAGAGTACAAGACTGTCACCTGGATAGGACGCTAGTCCATCACAGTGTTAGTGCCTTGAAGCTCACCAGACTGACCTTTATAACTGGTTTCCTTGGTGTAAAGTGACTGAGAGTACAAGACTTCCACCTGGATAGGACGCTAGTCCATCACAGTCTTAGAGCCTTGAAGCTCACCAGACTGATCTTTATAACTGGTTTCCTTGGTGTAAAGTGACTGAGAGTACAAGACTTCCACCTGGATAGGACGCTAGTCCATCAGTCTTAGAGCCTTGAAGCTCACCAGACTGATCTTTATAACTGGTTTCCTTGGTGTAAAGTGACTGAGAGTACAAGTCTTCCACCTGGATAGGACGCTAGTCCATCACAGTGTTAGAGCCTTGAAGCTCACCAGACTGATCTTTATAACTGGTTTCCTTGGTGTAAAGTGACTGAGAGTACAAGACTTCCACCTTGATAGGACGCTAGTCCATCACAGTCTTAGAGCCTTGAATCTCACCAGACTGATCTTTATAACTGGTTTCCTTGGTATAAAGTGACTGAGAGTACAAGACTTCCACCTGGATAGGACGCTAGTCCATCACAGTGTTAGAGCCTTGAAGCTCACCAGACTGATCTTATAACTGGTTTCCTTGGTGTAAAGTGACTGAGAGTACAAGTCTTCCACCTGGATAGGACGCTAGTCCATCACAGTGTTAGAACCCTGAAGCTCACCAGACTGATCTTTATAACGGGTTTCCTTGGTGTAAAGTGACTGAGAGTACAAGTCTTCCACCTGGATAGGACGCTAGTCCATCACAGTGTTAGTGCCTTGAAGCTCACCAGACTGATCTTTATAACTGGTTTCCTTGGTGTAAAGTGACTGAGAGTACAAGTCTTCCACCTGGATAGGACGCTAGTCCATCACAGTGTTAGAGCCCTGAAGCTCACCAGACTGATCTTTATAACGGGTTTCCTTGGTGTAAAGTGACTGAGAGTACAAGTCTTCCACCTGGATAGGACGCTAGTCCATCACAGTGTTAGTGCCTTGAAGCTCACCAGACTGATCTTTATAACTGGTTTCCTTGGTGTAAAGTGACTGAGAGTACAAGACTACCACCTGGATAGGACGCTAGTCCATCAGTCTTAGAACCTTGAAGCTCACCAGACTGATCTTTATAACTGGTTTCCTTGGTGTAAAGTGACTGAGAGTACAAGTCTTCCACCTGGATAGGACGCTAGTCCATCACAGTGTTAGAGCCTTGAAGCTCACCAGACTGATCTTTATAACTAGTTTCCTTGGTGTAGAGTGACTGAGAGTACAAGACTTCCACCTGGATAGGACGCTAGTCCATCACAGTGTTAGAGCCTTGAAGCTCACCAGACTGATCTTTATAACTGGTTTCCTTGGTGTAAAGTGACTGAGAGTATAAGTCTTCCACCTGGATAGGACGCCAGTCCATCACAGTGTTAAAATCTGTCTCGACCCCGGTAGCTCATCAGGCTAGCATTTATATTTATGAAGGCGGTAGATTGTTAGTGATCGGTAGAGTGTCGGACAACATGGCTTCCCGGGATACACTTGCTATCCTTTACGTTCAGAGCTGAAATCCCGCCGAAGTTAGCTTTGCTGTTCATCATTACGGGGGTCGATAAATACAGTGCCAGTAACACACTTGGGTCGATTTAATCGACTCTCCCCGCCCCCACAAAATCCCCCCAAAACAATTGCTGGCCTTGTGCCTAAGTCAGCATCTATTATATATATCGCACTAGCCGAATTACCCGCGCCTTGCTGCGTTTAACACATAAAAAAGTAGAGGCATTAAATAATAATTTTTGTTGTCATAATTCTAGTGATGTTTTGCCATAGATAAAATATCTAAATTAGCCAAATTTTACTATAAAAGTGAGGTGCTTTTTTTGTTGATTTACGTTTAATTAAAAGAAAAACCCCTGATAATATAGGTTCCAATACACAAGTTATGGGCTTGCTTCCAACATTTTCACTATAAGGGGTTTAATCCCCATTAGGGTGTCTTAATATTAATGAAATTTGCTGAAATGTTGTGAATAGGCATCATAGCTTGTCATTTAGCTATGGTTTACATTTCATATAAATCGAAGGGAAAACATTTTCAGCAGAGGTTTGTGCCCCCGGGGAACCCTTTGATTAAAATGAAATATACTTATCCAAGTACCCTGGGCAATGTACTTTCAGAATATATATGGTTATGGAAGTCTATCGCAAAACCATAGAAGGAGTTCGCGAACAAACAAACATACAAACAGACAGATTTATTCGGCTCTTTAAAACAATCTCGTTGGTTGCCAGATTCGAGGGATAAAATTTACAATAACGATCCACAGAATGATTGACAGGAAAACACAATTAATTTTGATTAATCGATCTCAAATGAATTTATAGCAAACTTTTATTTTATTACTAGTGAGCCCGTACCGTCAAATCTGACAGCCATTCACATATATTTTATGTATTTTATTTATGTATGTGTGTAGTGTATGTGTGTGTATGTCTGTGTTTGTATAGGTGTATTT
>OZ024765.1:17002757-17005257 GCA_964016885.1 Eledone cirrhosa
ATTAGGAATAAAAGAGTATTAGTGATTGTATGGGTTAGTATTCAGTTGTGGTTTTAAGTTTTTAAGTTTTTACCGGTTGCGCATTTCTAAATGCTTTTCAAAAATAATTTTGAGATAGAGTGTCCGTGCTGTTTGCTCTGATCCAGATCAGAGCAAACAGCACGGACACTCTATCTCAAAATTATTTTTGAAAAGCATTTAGAAATGCACAACCGGTAAAAACTTAAAACCACAACTGAATACTAACCCATACAATCACTAATACGCTTTTATTCCTAATTAAACCATTTTTCAACTGTGAACAATTTGTCAGCATTTTCTATACCGTTTACCAATATATAATAACTTGTGTGTTACACCTCTATTCTTTTAACTATATATATATATATATATATATATATATATATATATATATATATATCACGAAAGTAGAGTGACACGGTTTACTCTACAAAAAAGGTTTTAAATCTCATTGCTGACAATTGTTTCTCTGAACTGGTAGGTCTAGAGATCACTACCCGCTTATTTTCACGTTATTCGATCACCAATACATCCAATACTCGGAATACCATAACTGGACTACACTTAAGTGGACTACCTATAACAATAATTTGTTATCCCATATATATATATATATATATATATATATATTAAATCGATGAAATGCCTAGGACGGTTGGAGGGTCACTGATGAAGGACTTACTTTTTCATATGTAACCCATTTGCAACGCCGCAGCTCCATTATTATCATATTTACATATATATATATATATTGTTATACTTGGGGAGGGTCATATTTGTGTAATATTGCCAGAATTAATAACAGAACACACTCACTGCTTGGTTGATTTTCGCTTTTCGCTTCTGTGTCTTTTATATCGGTAATCTAACTTACTCGGTCCTCAATGTTGCCATTGACTGACCGACGGTCAAAAATAATACAGATACAATATAGACACAAACACACATATATAGTTTATCAAAGTTCTTTCGTTGCACATCTGCATATATATATATTTAAAGGTTAAACAAGGTTCAATGAATAAATCAAAGAATTAGTTTTAAGATAGATTGGAAGCACTCAACAGTTATGGTTTTCCGGAGTTATTAATATTAATTCAAAATATTAACAAAAATAGAACTTCTTGTGATCAAGTATATTTTATTATACATATTTCAGAGGTACTGAGGTAACTTCAACAGTACGTCCTCATCAGATAAAATAAGATGATGCCTGACATAGTAGATGGTTAAGATCCAGTTATGATAGTGAGTAAGATATGACAAAACTCAATATTTATATACCTTAAGATTGATACATGAAAAAACTTACATATAATACAGAGGGTGCTGTAAGTTGTTTTCATGTATCAATCTTAAGGTATATAAATATTGAGTTTTGTCATATCTTACTCATTACCATGACTCTATCTTAACCATCTACTATGTCAGGGCATGTCATGCATCATCTTATTTTATCTGATGAGGACGTACTGTTGAAGTTAGCTCAGTACCTCTGAAATATGTATAATAAAATATACTTGATCATAAGAAGTTCTATTTTTGTTAATATTTTGAATTAATATTATATATATATATATATAAAAATTGTTGGCTAATAAAGACTTTTGATGTATTGAAGGCTTCTTTGGTTTATTTTTTTTATAATTCTTCGGCTCTGTTTAATTACATTGAGGTATATCTTATACTGTCATTTCTATTATATGAAGAGGGTGTTGAACTCCAACACACTCTAGTATTTTAATTCTTATATATATATTTATATATATATATATATATATATATATATATATATATATATATATATATATATAAAGAGGAGATATGTATCATAAGAGAGGAGGAGAGAAAAGGAAGTGTGATACAGTATGCTAAATGCTGATAGCCGAAGTGAGGTGTGCTTAATGCTTAGGGTAGCAGTGTTAAATATTAAAGAGGGGTTTATATATTTTTCTTATATATATATATATATATATATATATATATATATATATATATATGTATATATTGACTGATTATTCGCTTAAGTTTATTTTAAAAACAACTCGGTAGAGAGCTTAATTCGTTTTGTGCGGTCTTTGCAAATGTTTGCAATAACTACACATGCTGAATTCACTGGGCAAAATAGGGGTTTTCTCCTTAGAACCTCACATGTGCTTTCATAACCTGTGAGAGTCTGGCGCACGAAGAGCAAAAACCTGTTGAGAAAGTGATGCCTTGTTCGATCATTATACCAAAAGCTTATTTTTTTTATAAGCAGACAGTATTATTGATTTAGGTGTTGCAGAAACCCAATTTCGGAGTATTCCATCTTCCCCGAGGATCCGGGTAACTATTTCAATCATATCTCATTTTGTTTGACCCGTTTAGCTTGTTAGCTTTTTTGGCTAAGGTGGTGAATGGTTTCTTAACCATCCTCTCAGCGTGTATGGCCATTTTAACTTATGTTTATAGCTCTGGTATCTTCTTCATATCCATG
>OZ024765.1:17010257-17012757 GCA_964016885.1 Eledone cirrhosa
CTTTGTAAAATTTGATTTGATTTGATTTGGTCCAGCCGTTTGAGAATGCATAGGAACAGACAGACAGAGAGACATAGAATTATATGTAGATAGATAGATATATAACAAATATATATATATATATATATATATATAACAAATGGGGGGGGGGGGTAAGATACCCGGTGGCCCATAACGCACCAGAGTACTCAATACTAAGGGAAGTAGTGTGAGTAATTGGAAAAGGGTCAGGACCCCGACGGCTGAGCTCCGGCCGTTTCGACGGCTAGTTCCGAACTAAGCCACCAGAATATACTGGTGGTTTAGTTCGGATCCGAGCCAATCCCACTCTCTGAGCGACAGTATCTATAACTCGCAAAGAAGAAAAGCTCAACATCATCGGTAACTACTGAGCCGCGGGTTTTATATCGGAGTTGTCCCAGTTTCCTGAGTTGCCTCCTCCTAGAAGCAATGCCCTGACAAAGGCTAGAGGTCTTCACTCCCAGTGGTTTAACCGCGCAATCAGGTATTCAGCCCGATTATTTCTATGTCCCCGCGCATATGTATACATGTATATACATATATACATGTGTATATACATATTTACACATTTTCGGACGGCCATTGACTCTTATGAATTCTTCCGCCCTTCGTCAGGTTTTGTCTTTTGTCCTGGAGGGTGTCCAATATCACCCTCCCCACCAATTAAACTTGGTGGGGTTGCCGGTTTAGTCACCGACGAACCGACCATGCGACAGGTTGTACTGGGTTACATGTTACCAGTAGCACTCAAGAATGACCTGCAGACACACACACACATATATATATATATTATTCAAAATGTTAACAAATGAAAAATATTCACATAATCAAAATATATATTTTATTATACATATTTCAAAGGTACTATGGTGTTTAAGTACGTTTTCATCAGACAAAATATATTATTTCGTATAGGACATACCGCTACGGTTTTGATTATTCAATTCCAGTATTAGCAGTGATTTATTTCATCAAATCTCAACGTTTTTATACCACAAATAATATGATAAACTTAAAGAAGAAAAGGACGTAGAGCAAGCTAGAAATATATTAAAAATATATAAATATATTAAAAACTCTAGGAAAATCACTGTTGAGTGCTTCTAATCTATTGTAATATTGTATTCTTTGAGTAATCAACGAAACATATTAATCTTTGGTTATATATATATATATATACACTCAAAATAATTCTAATTTCTCGCAGTTTCTATTTTACTTCTAGTCAGCTCTTTTCCTCAGCCATCAACATTTCCCGCCTAAAAGATTGGCCCTCCCGCCCAAACCTAACCATGTCTGTGTATTGTTGGTATTGTTGTTGTTGGTTGTGGTGCCGGTGGTGGTGGTGGTGGTGGTGGTGGTGTTTGTAATGGTGGCGGTCGTGCCGGTGGTGGTGATATTGTTGTTAGTGGTGGTGGTGGTGGTGGTGGTGGTGGCGGTGTTGGTATTGGTGGTGGTGGTGGTGGTGGCGGTGTTGGTATTGGTGGTGGTGGTGGTGGCGGTGTTGGTATTGGTGGTGGTGGTGGCGGTGTTGGTATTGGTGGTGGTGGTGGTGGTGGTGGCGGTGGTGGTATTGGTGGTGGCGGTGTTGGTGGTGTTGTTGGTATTAGTACTGGTGGAGTTGTTGGTACTGGTGGTGTTGTTGGTACTGGTGGTAGTGGTGGTGTTGGTGTTGTTGGTACTGGTGATAGTGGTATTGGTGTTGGTGGTGGTGTTGGTTGTTGGTTGCTGGTGCTGGTGTTGGTGGCGGTGGTGGTATTGGTGGTGGTGCTGGTGTTGGTGCTGGTGATAGTGGTATTGGTGGCGGTGGTGGTATTGGTGGTGGTGCTGGTGTTGGTGCTGGTGATAGTGGTATTGGTGTTGGTGGTGGTGTTGGTTGTTGGTTGCTGGTGCTGGTGTTGGTGGCGGTGGTGGTATTGGTGGTGGTGCTGGTGTTGGTGCTGGTGATAGTGGTATTGGTGTTGGTGGTGGTGTTGGTTGTTGGTTGCTGGTGTTGGTGGCAGTGGTGCTGTCAGTATTGTTATTCAGTCAAGAACCTGTTACAATTCTGTGAAAATATATCATAGAATGTTCCCTTTGTATCATAAGAGGATTTACAGAAATTGGCCGCACACTATCGATCGATACATGATTTAATATAAGTAATCGATACATTCTTGCCGATATTTTATCTTTTCACTACAGCCAGCTACATTTGTTTCTTCTATTGTTGTTGTTGTTATTATTATTACTATTATTATTTGCATTCACTTGAGGCAATCGATATATATATATATATATATATATATATATATATATATATATACAAACACACACACATATGTATTTATAAATGTATATATATATAAATATATATATATGAATATATACATGCGATATATATGTTTTGGCAATATTACAACAATATGACCCTCCCCATGTATATATATATATATATATATATATATATATTCATGTATGTATATATATATATATATAT
>OZ024765.1:17022757-17027757 GCA_964016885.1 Eledone cirrhosa
CCAAATACACAAATGTGTCAGCAGCCTTCAGCTTTTGATCGTATATGTATATGGAGGGTTCATTGAAAACTTTATCCGGAGCAGGTTGGTACATGACGACAGTCTTCTTCAGACCGATTGTCAGTCCCAAATCACTGCACGCATTGGAAAAAAAATCCATAAGGTGCTGCATGTCACTCTGGGAGTGAGCAAAGAGATCACAATCATCTGCATATAACAATTCTCTGATCATCATTCTCTGATCAAAGTACCTTAGTGTTGGCAGTGAGACGCCTAAGGTTAAACAGCTTGCCGAAAGTGCGATATCTGAGATAGATACCGTGTTGGCAATCCCTGAAGGCTATGAAGAACACTATTGCGAAATACAAGGCAAACAAAGTTGGTGCAGGGATATCACCATTTTCAACTGAGATTGGCTCAGACAGATTACCTCCAACATTCACCCATGCCTGCATGTCATCGTGGAAGTGTTTCAGAATGTTCACAAACCTTTCAGGACAGCCCAATATCTCCCAAATAACCCACAAAGCCTTCCGATTAACGGTGTCAAATGCCTTGGTCAGATCGACAAACACTTGCTATAAGTCCATGCGCTGCTCAATGCATTTCTCTTGAAGTTGTTTGGCCGAGAAGATCATGTCAACAGTGCCTCTGCCATTCCTAAAGCCACATTGGGACTCGGGAAGTACTTCAACAGCAATGTGCTGTATCAATCTGTCCAACAATATCCTGCACAAGATCTTCCCAGCCTCAGATAGCAGTGAAATACATCTGTAGTTGCCACATCACTTTTATCTCCCTTTCCTTTGTAAAGTACCACCATCAATGTATCTTTCCAATCCTGTGGCACATCTTCTATATTCCAAACATTCACAAAGAGATCAGTGACGCGGTTTAAGAAGTTATCACCACATGTCCATAGTATCAGAGCTGTGATCTCTGAATTCGGAGAAGTAGCAGCTCTACCTGGAGTGACTCTGATCTCCGAGCTACAAATCTGTCCAGCAATACTTTCCTGAGACATTCTAACCAGAAGTCATAGTATTGGAGCTGTGATCTCTCAATTCGGAAAGTAGCAGCTCTACCTGGAGTGACTCTCTGATCTCCGAGCTACAAATCTGTCTGACGATGCGTTCCTGAGACATTCTAACCACAAGTCATAGTATCGGAGCTGTGATCTCTCAATTCGGAGAAGTAGCAACTCTACCTGGAATGACTCTCTGATCTCTGAGCTACAAATCTGTCCAGCGATGATTTCCTGAGACATTTTAACCACAAGTCATAGTATTGGAGCTGTGATCTCCCACATTCGTAGAAGTAGCGACTCTACCTGGAGGTAATTGCTGGCCTTGTGTCTAAATTAGACATCCTTATGCTATCCGTTCTTTTCTGCCCTAAGCTCAAATAACCCCCAGTTCAAGGTCAAATTTGATCCTATCAGGGATTGAAGAAATTTCCAGTTCAGAAACGAGAGATTAGTAGATGTTCCATTTAAACCGTGAAGAGGCGAACTTGATATGATGTCATACTAAACCTCTCTCTACCAAATAGCTTTTCATGCGTGAATACCTGTTTATATGCATGTGTGTATGTACAGGGGTATGTTTGTGCGTAACTGGGTGTGTATATGTATATATATATATATATATATATATATATATATACATGTGTGTATATATATGCATGTGTATGTTTGTGTGTAACTAGGTGTGTATAATATATATACATGTGTATATATATATATATATGCATGTGTGTATATATATGCATGCGTGTATATATATATATGCATGCGTATATATATATATATATGCATGTGTGTATATATTTGCATGTATGCATATGCAAGTGTATATTTGTCTATGTATGTGTGTATCCGTGTGCGTATATCTTCGCTTGTCTATAATGTATCTACATGTGTATTTTATGTATGTAAGTATGCTCGTGTGTGCATGTTTGTATGTATGAAGTGTCTAAATATATGTGTGTGTGTGTATGTGTATATCTTTATATATATATATATATATATGTGCGTGTGTGTGTGTGTGTATATATATATATATATATGTATTTATATATATATATGTGTGTATATATATATATATATATATACATATATTTTATAAATATATATATTTGTATATATCTGTGTGTGTGTGTGTGTGTTTATTTATGTATATATATATATATATATATGTATTTATATATATATATGTATATATATATACACACACATGTGTGTACGTGTGTGCGCATACACACACATATACATGTGTGTGTTAAGTTCTCACCTCAACCTGCTGATTTACCGTTGGACCGAACTGTTACTGGAAAATTCTTCTGCCAATAACCTCTCGTCATTACTCGTGGTTTCTCGCATTCATACTGAACTGAACTCTATTGAACATAACTGCCTTCCTTGGCTTATACTAAGTATTACATATTCCTCTTCACCATCGCCATCACATCAACACCTCCTCATCACCGCCATAACCGCATTGCCATAAATACTTTACGCGTTTTGGACAATCAACAAACAGGTTGATAATTTTCCAAAATTCCTGATAAAATACAACACTGACGACCAACTAACATCAGCATTAAGACAACGAGAGAGAGAGAGAGAGAGAGATAGAGAGAGAGAGAAAGAGAGAGAGAAAGAGAGAAAGAGGGAAAGAGATAGAGAGGGAAGGAAAGAGATAGAAAGATAGAGAGGGAAGGAAAGAGATAGAAAGAGAGAGAGAGAAAGAGAGGGAGAGAGAGAAAGAGAGGGAGAGAGAAAAAGAGAGAGAGAGAGAAAGAAAGAGAGAGAGAGAAAGAAAGAGAGAAAGAGAGAAAGATAGAGAGAGAGAGTGAAAGATAGAGAGAGAGTGAGATTTAAAGCATTTTTCGCAGCTCCGCCCTGCCTGTCCCTTCAATCTATCTTATTTCTCATTCTTTCTTATGATGAAGAACTAGCGTCCGAAACGTTAAGACTCTCTTCCTGCTATTTCAAGCGTTAACCTAATATATTCCTTCCATATACTGTACGATTGTGTTGTTATTTCTTTTTACACACACACACACGCACACACACACATACACACACATACATATATATATAGGGGGCGTGTTGGTGTAATGGTAACACATTGGTCCGGCAAACCAAATATGTGGTTTTGTGTCCCATGTACGTCAATACTCAACCTTTTTTCCATTCAGAGGGTTTTAAAATCCCAAATAACAGACTAACTCTATTTAGTCAAATACGCTAGCTTTTGTAAACAAAGCCTGCTTTTTGTCTCTCTATGTATGTATGTATGTATGTATGTATGTATGTATGTCACCAGTTGGTGCTACTGGTAACATGTATCCCAGTACAACCTGACCCATGGTCGGGTCGTTGGCGACTAAACTGGCAACCCCACCAAGGTTTCTTGGTGAGGAGGGTGACTTTGGACATCCTGCAGGACTAAAAACAAGACGTGTCAAAGGGCAAAGGAGCTCTTAAGAGTCAATGGCCATCCAAAATCACCGGGAGAGATGACCCCTTAGCCTTTGTCAAGGCAGAATTCTAGGAGAAGGAAAACTTCTGTTCCATTAATGGATTGTACTTGTAGTTTCCTAACTAGTTGTGTTCTTTCTGTTCCTGTGAAGCCTAGCTTCTCAAGATTTGTATTGAGGCAGTTACTAACATAACCCAGTGCCCCAATGTATGTATGTATGTATGTATGTATGTATGTATGTATGTATGTAAGGGGAGATATGACCCCTCAGCCTTTGTCAAGGCAGAATTCTAGAAGGAAAACTTCTGATATAACACCTGCAACCCTGATGGTATCCAATGATGTTGACTTGTTCTTTTTGGTAAATATCATCTTGGTTAAGAGAGTGGGACTGGCTTTGTGCAGTGCCTTTGCTCACTATAAAAGCTTCACGGCACAGGCATTGCTTTATATCTGGAGATCTCTCTGCACTTGTCGTCACATGGAACCATGGGCCCAACACTATGTGTCAATAATTGTCACAAGTGTAGTGTTTGTACCAGAGTTTTCAAGTCGCTGGCTGGACTAAAAAGTCACACTCGTTCAGCGCATCGGTGGAGGTTCTCCTACATGGATATAAAGTAGTGGCCGTACTCGAAAACGAGTTGGCAGCCATCATGTATATATATATATATATGTATGTGTGTGTCTAGTGGTATCTTTTCATTGAGATATGTATATTCGTGACAAATTTAATTTTGTGTGTGTGTGTGTGTGTGTGTGTGTGTGTGTGTGTGTGTGTGTGTGTGTGTCAGCTCACACCTATGCAGGATTAGCTGGCCACCTCCAAGCTATACCCGCTGGAGGTGAATTGGGTAATTTAATGATAGGGACCCCAGTCCTATCATCTCATTTCTACAGCTGAGTAAACTGGGACAACGTGAATAAAGTGTCTTGCTCAAGGAAACAACACATCACCCGGTCTGAGAATTGAACTCACAACCTTCGATTGCAAGCCCTAACCACTAATCCATGCGCCTTCACATATGTATGTGTGTATGTATATATATGTATATATATATATATATATATATACATATATACACACACATATTTATATATATATATATATATATATATATATATATATATATATATATATATATATACATACATATATTTTATATATATATGGTGGCTGCCAACTTGTTTTCGAGTATGGCCACTACTTTATATCCATGTAGGAGAACTCCTACCGATGCGCTGAACGAATGTGACTTTAGTCCAGCCAGCGACTTGAAAACTCTGGTACAAACACTACACCTGTGACAATTATTGACACATAGTGCTGGGCCCATGGTACCATGTGACGACAAGTGCAGAGAGATCTCCAGATATAAAGCAATGCCTGTGCCGCGAAGCTTTTATAGTGAGCAAAGACACTGCACAAAGCCAGTCCCACTCTCTTAACCAAGATGATATTTACCAAAAAGAAGAACAAGTCAACATCATTGGATACCATCAGAGTTGCAGGTG
>OZ024765.1:17032757-17050257 GCA_964016885.1 Eledone cirrhosa
TATAAAAATGTATATACATATATATATAAATAAATATATATATAAATGTATACACATAAATGTATATACATATATATATGTAAATGTATATACATACATATATATAAATGTATATACATATATATATAAATGTATATACATACATGTATATATAAATGTATATACATACATACATATAAATGTATATACATATATATATAAATGTATATACATACATGTATATATAAATGTATATACATACATACATATATATATATATAAATGTATATACATACATACATATATATAAATGTATATACATACATACATATATATATATAAATGTATTTACATACATACATATATATATATAAATGTATTTACTTACATACATATATATATATAAATGTATATACATACATACATATATATATATAAATGTATATACATACATACATATATATATATATATATATACATACATATATATATATGTATATTCATACACACACATATATATATATATAAACGTACGTTATTCCGGGTTGAATCGGAGGTAACCACAATAACTTAGGACCTCAATACATTGATATATATATATATATATATATATATATATATATATGTGTGTATGTATATTTGTATGTATATAATTACAAAATAATTATACATCGAGATAAATATAACATATATACAAACGCACATACACGCATGCATGTTCATACAGACATATTATATACATACATTGCATACATATATATATATATATATATATATATATATAAAGTAAGTATGTTTTGGAACAGTGAGCAGGTTTGAAATTTGAAAATAGAATAGCTTTCACCGTATTTTTGACTAAAGGAATTTTAACCTGATAATGGGGTTTAGAACCCTCAGATAAATGGAAAAAGATGAGTATTGACGTACATGTACGTCAATACTCATCTTTTTCCATTTATCTGAGGGTTCTAAACCCCATTATCAGGCTAAAATTCCTTTAGTCATTAATACGGTGAAAGCTATTCTATTTTATATATATATATATATATATATATATACAGACATATATGTATAAATACATACAAACAAACATACATTCATACTATATATAAACATTCCAAAGATAGGATCAATATACGCCACTTGTAAAACAATATGGCTGCGATATATAACAACTTAACATCTCTAAACACAACACTAACAACAAGACAAACATCAAACAACACTACTAAAAAGTAAAGGGACAGAAAACGGAAATGGAAAACGTAAACAATGTGAAAAATGCCCAAGGGAAATAATATAATTAAGAACCGGATCGAAATTACAAACTAAACGAAATTTAAGAAATTCTATAATCATATTTCACAGAAACCTGATCAGAGAAATAAATGACAGTTTATTTAAAAAAGACATATGAAGAGAGGAATATATATATATATATATAGGAAAATATATTACCCCGACGGCAGAGCTCAAGCAGTTTCGACGGCTGTTTCTGGACTAAATTCTGGACTGAATTTAGTCCAGAAATAGCCGTCAAAACGGCTTGAGCTCTGCCGTCGGGGTCATACATTTTCCTATTACCCACTCTACTATCATAAGTATTGAGTACTCTGGTGCGCTACGGTCCATCTAGTTCCTTACCACAACTCCTTCGTTATATATATATATATATATATATATATATATATATATATATATATATATATATATATATAACGAAGGATTATATATATGTATAATTATATATATATATATATATATGTATATATATATATATAGGAAAAGAGTCAGGACCCCGACGGCTGAGCTCCGGCCGTTTTGACAGCTAGATCCGAACTAAACCAGTAGGATTATGGAAGATAATTGTTTCTACTTTAGGCACAAGGCCAGCAATTATCCAGTGCATTACTGGTACTTTATTTTATCGACCCCGTAAGGATGAAAGGCAAAGTCAACCTCGGCGGGATTTGAACTCAGATCGTAAAGGGACGTAACTATGCTGGAAAGCATGGCGTCCGACCCTCTACCGATACTGCCAATCCACCGAAGATAATACTGGTAAATTACTACATTGATGTGCCGCTCCAGTGCTTTACAATAACTGATAACTAACTTTTAGATTGGCAGTATCGGTAGAAGGTCGGACACCATGTTTTGCAGCAAAGAGTTACGGCCCTTTATGGTATGAGATCAAATTCCGCCGAGGTTAACTTTGCATTTCATCATTACGGGGGGTCGATAAAATAAAGTACCAGTAATGCACTGGGTTAATTGTTGGCCTTGTGCCAAAAAATATAAACAATTATTAAAGGGGTTTGTAGTACAAAAAAAAAGGGATTAAAGATCGTGGCTAGTGTGTGAAATGAATATAAATAAATAGATGAATAAATAAATGAATTAGTTGCTAACTATAAATAGGAATTTACAATGTTCGTCACAAATATGAAAATACACTCTTGACAGGTGCAATGTGTCCGAACGCGGAAAAGCCGAACTCCCACCGTCATCACCTCCATCTCTCTCGCCCTCCCAATTCCTATTTATAGTGAGCAAATGGGGTCCCACGTGCTGGCCTCCCCACAGCCCCGACGGACAGAATGGAGAAGGAGTTTCCCCGGATGATGGTAAGAGAGATGCGCTGGAAGAGACTTTCCAACTCGTGAGGCTCACACCTGCGTCTAGCCAGCTCAGCGCCTGCGGTGGTGAGTAGGGAGGTAGCCCTAGGGCCAAGGACACCAGAAGTCACCCCTGCTACAGCTAGCTAGCTCAGCGCCTGTGGTGGTGAGTAGGGAGGTAGCCCTAGGGCCAAGGACACCAGAAGTCACCCCTGCTACAGCTAGCCAGCTCAGCGCCTGCGGTGGTGAGTAGGGAGGTAGCCCTAGGGCCAAGGACACCAGAAGTCACCCCTGCTACAGCTAGCTAGCTCAGCGCCTGTGGTGGTGAGTAGGGAGGTAGCCCTAGGGCCAAGGACACCAGAAGTCACCCCTGCTACAGCTAGCTAGCTCAGCGCCTGTGGTGGTGAGTAGGGAGGTAGCCCTAGAGCCAAGGACACCAGAAGTCACCCCTGCTACAGCTAGCTAGCTAGCTCAGCGCCTGTGGTGGTGAGTAGGGAGGTAGCCCTAGGGCCAAGGACACCAGAAGTCACCCCTGCTACAGCTAGCTAGCTCAGCGCCTGTGGTGGTGAGTAGGGAGGTAGCCCTAGGGCCAAGGACACCAGAAGTCACCCCTGCTACAGCTAGCTAGCTCAGCGCCTGTGGTGGTGAGTAGGGAGGTAGCCCTAGGGCCAAGGACACCAGAAGTCACCCCTGCTACAGCTAGCTAGCTCAGCGCCTGTGGTGGTGAGTAGGGAGGTAGCCCTAGGGCCAAGGACACCAGAAGTCACCCCTGCTACAGCTAGCTAGCTCAGCGCCTGTGGTGGTGAGTAGGGATATAGCCCTAGGGCCAAGGACACCAGAAGTCACCCCTGCTACAGCTAGCTAGCTCAGCGCCTGTGGTGGTGAGTAGGGAGGTAGCCCTAGGGCCAAGGACACCAGAAGTCACCCCTGCTACAGCTAGCTAACTCAGCGCCTGTGGTGGTGAGTAGGAAGGTAGCCCTAGGGCCAAGGGTACGACCGCACACCTGTCGGTGAGTGATTGGTACTATTTATCGACCTTGAATGGATGAAGGGCAAAGTTGACCTCGGCGGGATTTGAACTCAGAGAGCTGAAGTAACTACTACAAACCATTCTATCTGACATTCTAACGACTGCCGTTCTATTTGACGTTCTAACCACTCTACCATTCTATCAGACGTTCTAACTACTCTACCATTCTATCAGACGTTCTAACTACTCTACCATTCTATCAGACGTTCTAACTACTCTACCATTCTATCGGACGTTCTAACTACTCTACCATTATATCAGACGTTCTAACTACCATTCTATCAGACGTTCTAACCACTCAACCATTCTATTTGACGTTCTAACTACTCAACCATTCTATTTGACGTTCTAACTACTCAACCATTCTATTTGACGTTCTAACTACTCTACCATTCTATCTGACGTTCTAACTACCCTACCATTCTATCAGACGTTCTAACCACTCAACCATTCTATCAGACGTTCTAACTACTCTACCATTCAATCTGACGTTCTAACCATTCTACCATTCTATCTGACTTTCTAACCACTCTACCATTCTATCTGACGTTCTAACTACCCTACCATTCTATCAGACGTTCTAACCACTCAACCATTCTATCTGACGTTCTAACTACCCTACCATTCTATCAGACGTTCTAACCACTCTACCATTCTATCAGACGTTCTAACTACTCAACCATTCTATCTGACGTTCTAACTACCCTACCATTCTATCAGACGTTCTAACCACTCTACCATTATATCAGACGTTCTAACTACTCTACCATTCTATCTGACGTTCTAACCACTCTACCATTCTATCTGACGTTCTAACCACTCTACCATTCTATCTGACCTTCTAACCAGTCTACCATTCTATCTGACGTTCTAGCTACTCAACCATTCTATCTGACGTTCTAACTACCCTACCATTCTATCTGACGTTCTAACCACTCTACCATTCTATCTGACGTTCTAACCACTCTACTATTCTATCTGACCTTCTAACCACTCTACCATTCTATCTGACGTTCTAGCTACTCTACCATTCTATCTGACGTTCTAACTACCTACCATTCTAACCACTCTGTCAATTCACCACCTAAACATATCAGCGCCATATATCTGACTTCTGTTTTAAACTTTCTCTGAGTTTTCTCACCTTTTCCCCGGGGTCTAGAGTACAACGGAATAACAGTTTGTCAGAATATGAGAATCGAAACTAGTTAATTATCTGATCTGTAATACAATACTTTTCATTGATTTTTAAACAAAATCTCTCTCTCTCTCTCTCTCTCTCTCTCTCTCTCTCTCTTTCTGCCTCTCCCTCACCGTCTTTCTCTCAACCTCTGTATCGTTCTCTATCTCTCTCTCCCTCTCACTCACTCTATCTCTCTATCTCTGTCTTTCTCTCTGTCTCTATTTTTTGTCTCTCTGTCTCCCACACTCTCCCTGTCTCTCTCTCTCTCTCTCTTACTCTTTCTGCCTCTCCCCTCACCGTCTTTCTCTCAACCTCTGTATCGTTCTCTGTCTCTCTCTCCCCATCTTCTCTCAGTCTCTGTATCGTTCTCTGTCTCTCTCTCTCCCCATCTTCTCTCAGTCTCTGTATCACTTTCTCTCTCCCAGTCCCTCTCTCATTCTGGATATCTTTCTGTCACTCACTGTCACTCTCTCTCAATCTCTGTATCTTTCTGTTTGTCTCTCTTACTCTTTCTCCCCGATTCTCTCTCAGCCTATCTGTGTCTCTTCCTCTCATCCTGTCTCATTTTGCGTCTCTCTCTGCACTGCTCTTGCTCTGTCACCCCCCCCCCCCTCTCACTTGCTCTCTCTCTATCTATCTATCTCTTTGCCTTTCCCTCTCTATATTATTCTCACTCAGTCGTTCACTCTCTCTCTCTCTCCCACACATACTCTCTCCCTTCTCCGACTCTCCATCCCCTCTTAGTCTTGCCTGTTTGTTTTTTTAATTGACAGAAACAGACGATCAAACCAGACGTAACTAATCAACACCACATCTGATTATAGTGCATTAGTTACTGTTTGTTTACTAGGCATGAAGGCGGAGGTGGTGCAAGATGAGGGGGTGGAAGAGGTATAGTAGGTATGGAAGGAGGAGGATGCGCTGGAGGATGAGGGGTGGAGGAGAAAGGTGAGAGGGGAGGGGTGGTAGTTGTTGCAAAACTGTCCCCTGGAGAGGCCGCCAGTCCATCACATGCTTAAAGCCCTGGCTCTTGTTGCTGGTGTACATTTTCAGCTGAGTATACAGGAACAACGTGGAATGAAATGTTTTGTTTAAGAACACAACACACAACCCAGTCCAGGAATTGAACCCACGACTTTAACCCTTTAGCTTTCTCATTACTCTATATATATTATTATATATTATTTCCAGCATAGTTACGTCCCTTTACGATCTGAGTTCAAATCCCGCGGTGGATTGGCAGTATCGGTAGAGGGTCGGACGCCATGCTTTCCAGCATAGTTACGTCCCTTTACGATCTGAGTTCAAATCCCGCGGTAGATTGGCAGTATCGGTAGAGGGTCGGACGCCATGCTTTCCAGCATAGTTACGTCCCTTTACAGTCTGAGTTCAAATCCCGCGGTGAATTGGCAGTATCGGTAGAGGGTCGGACGCCATGCTTTCCAGCATAGTTACGTCCCTTTACAGTCTGAGTTCAAATCCCGCGGTGGATTGGCAGTATCGGTAGAGGGTCGGACGCCATGCTTTCCAGCATAGTTACGTCCCTTTACAGTCTGAGTTCAAATCCCGCGGTGAATTGGCAGTATCGGTAGAGGGTCGGACGCCATGCTTTCCAGCATAGTTACGTCCCTTTACAGTCTGAGTTCAAATCCCGCGGTGGATTGGCAGTATCGGTAGAGGGTCGGACGCCATGCTTTCCAGCATAGTTACGTCCCTTTACAGTCTGAGTTCAAATCCCGCGGTGGATTGGCAGTATCGGTAGAGGGTCGGACGCCATGCTTTCCAGCATAGTTACGTCCCTTTACGATCTGAGTTCAAATCCCGCGGTGGATTGGCAGTATCGGTAGAGGGTCGGACGCCATGCTTTCCAGCATAGTTACGTCCCTTTACAGTCTGAGTTCAAATCACGCCGAGGTTCACTTTGCCTTTCATCCTTACGGGGTCGATAAAATAAAGTACCAGTAATGCACTGGTTAATTTGCTGGCCTTGTGCCTATAGTAGAAACAATTATATATTATTGTATTTTGTGATAAAGGCTTTATCTCACATAATATCGAATCTATGAGATTTTGATATTGTTTCTTTTGAGAAAAATACCTTAACATCAGTATGAGGGGCTGGTTATGGCCGGTTGGACAGAAAGAGGTGAGAGAATTCTGGCCGAATATGGCCAGTTTAAATGCTAAAGTGTTAAGATCCTAAATCCAACACCTTAACCACTACAGTGACGTGCAATGAAGTGTTTTGTTCAATAACACAACACACAACCCAGTCAAGGAATCGAACCCACAACAGTATGATCTTAAGTCTAACACCTTAACTACTATACACTCTCTATATGACGTTACCCAAGGGGAAGTAAAACCTAACACATTTAGTCCTAACCCACACACCACCTCATTATGATTGTTTCTTGAAAAACTTTGTAGAAAAAATGTTCAGATCATATAATATAGAGGTTCTCAAATCTTTTGGGGCCACTTTCCACCCGAACCCCCGACTAAAGACCACGTAATACTCTCAGCACCACCACCCATAATTCCAGACAGACCCGTCTCCACACAAATTGTAAATAATATATAATAAATAAAATCGTTAATTTATAATAATAATAATTGTTTCTACTTTTGGCACAAGGCCAGGAATCGAACTTACAAGCTCAAGATTGTGAATCCAATTCTCTAACCACTCAGCCACACGCCTTCACAATGATAATAATTGTTTCTGCTTTAGGCACAAGGCCAGCAATTACCCAGTGCATTACTGGTACTTTATTTTATCGACCCCGTAAAAAATGAAAGGCAAAGTTAACCTCGACGGGATTTGAACTCAGACCGTAAAAGGGACTTAACGTCCGACCCTCTACCTATACTGCCAATTCACCGCCCTATAATAAATAATTGTTTCTACTTTTCGGCACAAGGGCAGCAAATACCCAGTACATTACTAGTACTTTATTTTATCGACCCCGTAATGATGAAAGGCAAAATAATATAATATATATTTGGCAGTATCGGTATAGGGTCTGACGCCATGCTGTGCAGCATGGAGTTACGGCACTTTACGTTCTGAGTTCAAATCTCGCCGAGGTTAACTTTGCCGTTCATCCTTACGGGGTTGATAAAATAGAGTACCAGTAATACCACTGTGATAATTGCTGATCTTGTACCAAAATTAGAAACAATACCACAATACCACAACTTTACCACAAGGCCACGCGCTCCCAAGAACATGATGGTTAGCATCGAATGCGATGGGTAAGCATAAGCAATCAAGTATTGAGTATATACTATTGTCTTGTTAAAAGTAATTAGCTGCTGTGAGTGCCAGTCTGTTAATGGAGACCGTGCCAAAACAGCTGGCTCTTGAGTTCTTTTATAGTAGCTATCTCAACTAGTCCAAAATAAATATTATCATATTAACGATACGGCTTGAAATATTTGCTTTTCAATTTTGTTATTTATGTGTTTATGTATATATATATGTGTGTGTGTGTTTATGTGTGTGTTTATGTATGTATATGTGTGTGTGTTAGTGTACGTGTGAATTTAAAGAATTTCAGTATACAAAGACTCATGGCAACACGTATGTACACACAAGAGAGAGAGAGAGTGTGTATATATATATATATATATATATATATATATATATATATATATATACACACACCTAGCAAAACAGACGTAGAAGCAAATGAGATTTAGACACAGTCAATATATATATATATATATATATATATAAAACATACACACACATATTATAAAATATACATAGAGTTAAAACAAAACCCTACCAATATGCTTTGTTCGAAATTTTCTGCCGAACTTAAATCATTACCATTATTATACCCCACATTCTCGAAAGCAACGGCCTGCTGAACTCCAACCAACATGGGTTCCGTAATGGAAGGGACTGCCTAACGCAGCTCTTGCATCACTTTGACGATGTTTTGAGAGCCTTGGGAGAGGGCTCCAACACTGATGTCATCTACCTTGATTTCAGCAAGGCTTTTGGCAGGGTTGAACATAAGATTCTACTGAAAATACTATCCAATATTGGTGTCTCTGGAAGGTTACTACAGTGAAATATTGAGCAACCGTTATGTAGGAAGCCGGTTTTGACTACCAAAATCGGCTTCCTACATAACGGTTGCTCAATATTTATGGTACGTCAACATTATTTATAAAACTGTTTATATATTGTATTTTATCTGAAGAAGGCATGCCATATTTTTAATATGGTATCCCTGAAATATGTATAATGAAATAAATATGGTTTTATAAATATAGTTTCCATTTGTTTAATATCGTATATCTACTCCAAAACTTGTCGAGTGCTTTATATCAGTTATAAAATATTTACTTGTTGTAACCCAACAATTTTAAATAAAACTTTTGCATATATATATATATATATATATATATATATATATATATAATAAAAGAGAAAACACAGGTAAGCGTTAAAAAAAGGATTTTATCCAGGTATTTACGACCGTTTCATTGGTAAGTGCAACCTTATATTGCTATATTGCAAATAGCAGCCACTGAATAATAATTGCTGTTCACCTCCAAATTTTCAAAATAGTGACTAAGTTACTCTTGAAAGGTTCTTAATATATAGAGAAACATTTTTTTAAAATTGTATTTACTAGTATAGAGAGAAAGGAAGGGGGGAAGGAATTAGGAAGTAGATTGACAAACGGAGTAGTGTAGAGAGAGAGGAAGGGGGAGAAGAATTAGAAAGTAGAGTGACAAACGGAGATGGAGGGAGGGGTAAAGGTGAAAGGATTTATTATTATTACTATATATCTATATATATATAGATATATAGTAATAATAATAAATTTGGGGGAAATAAGGGTGAAAGCAGCGATTCTTTGCTTAAACTTTAATCTGTTATTTTAATAAATATATATATATATATATATATATATATATATATATGATGTACTCTCTCGTCGTATGTCGACATGTACGAAATAAAGGGTGGGGGTTCAGATACGGTGTGCAGAAGGGGATACGTTGGTATGGACATATGATGCATATGAAGGATGACAGATGTATTAAAAGGTGCAAAATTGCATCGGATCTTGGTACATTTCAAATTTTCAAATCTTTTCTTTTTCTTTTCTTTTCTGTAATTCCATACAACCCAAAGTGAATTCATGTGAAACGTATTCATGCAACGTGGCGATATGTCGCATAAAAGGCAATACTACACAATGCTACTGTACTCAGGATCTTCAGTGGTTGAATGGTACCTCACCTTGCCAAATTACTGCTCCAGGTAAGAATATATATATATGTTTTCCATCCGGTTTGTCCAATATAGTTTGTTTGTTCTCATTGTTAGGTCTCTTTATATTCTGCGGTTAAATTTCTCCGAGGTCAAATTTAACTTTCAATCATTTTCTTTTTCTTCCGCTTAAGAGAGTCGTGTGTTATGTGATGCAGAGTCATCAGACAGGCCTCCAAAAAGGTCCTATTAGATACAGTTGTCTCCGAGGCCAACCCAGTTCAGGGATATTATCCAACCATCTTGCTGAAAGTCAAGGCCTGGCTCTCCTGTCAGTTGGTTTAACCGTAAAATACGTCTAGCAATTCTTACCTGGGATATAACTACATCTCTGTAATATCGGAGATGTGGTCTCTTAACTTGGAGAAGTAGCGGTTATACCTGGAGTAACTCTATGATCTCTGAGCTACGCACTCTACCGAGTAATGTTACTACAAAGACCTTTCAGGGGAACCCCATTTCGGGTACCTGTATTCGCGATTATATTATTTCAGTCATTAACCAAGATTCATGACCATAGCTATGAGTTGGTACAAACACAGAATTGAAGATAGTGAGTTTGGTTTTTGTACCTACCTACCTACACCTCCTTTCTTCCAAAGTTGATACATTTCTACACAAGCTTCAGCAATTCTTACGTTTTAATTCAACACCGTCTTCCATCAATTGTGAAAACCCGACCCCGAGGTACACTGAAGCAGGCGGAGAAGTTCATGTAACTCAATCACATACTGAGTGCACTGAACTGGTTTCTGTCAGGAGACGAATGTCTTAGTCTTCATCAGCAATTTTCATTCCTGTACAGCCGTAATTGACATACCTATCAAATGTCTCTAAGAGATTATCTTCTGATGAGTTCTGGCGTCAACAAATGAATCACCTGCCAACTACAGCTATATGTCGCTCTTTTAGTCTCTCTCGCTGATTATGTCTCTCTCTCTCTCTATTTCCCCCCTCTCTCTGTACACACACACACACACACACACACACACACACACACATATATATATATTTATATATATATATATAACCGTGTTTCCCGGCACCGAAGAGGCACCCTGATTTTGACAACCAAGAATTTGAAAAAAAAAGATAATAATAAACAACCGTGTTTATATATATATATATAAATGACATTTTAATATACAAATGGCTTCTACAGGACTAGAACTGTTTCATTCGTAATCAATCAACAAAGACTTCCTGATGAATTCCTTCGAATGAAACAGTTCTAGTCCGGTAGAAGCTAATTATATATTCATTTTTGTTATATACACTCTACTAATATATTGAGTACCATACTGTGGTTACCCTCGATTGAACCTGGGACCCACATACACACACACACACACATATATATATATATACATATATATATATATATATATATGAAGGCGTGTGGCCGACTGGTTAGAGAATTGGATTCCTAATCGTGAGGTTGTAAGTTCGATTCCCGGACCGGGCGATGCGTTATGTCCTTGAGCAAGACACTTTATTTCACGTTGCTCCTTCTACCTGGAGTTGCGACCGATAGAGAGTACTAGCAATTGGAAAGACCAACGGAAACATTGTTTCCTCGGTCCGATTTGACGAAAGTCGATCGACTGTCGATATATATATATATATATATATATAACAAAGAAAGTGTGGTAAGAAACCAAGTAGACCATAACGCACCAGAGTTCTCGATACTTAGGGTAGTAGAGTGGGTAATAGGAAAGAATGACGAGCTCGACGGCTGAGCTCTGGCCGTTTCGACAGCTCGATCTGAACAGTTCGGATCTAGCTGTCGAAAGGGCCAGAGCTCAGCCGTCGGGGTTATGACTCTTTTCCTATATATACATATATATATATATATATAACGAAGGAAATGTGGTAAGGAACCAGGTGGACCATAACGTACCAAAGTACTCAATACTTAGGGTAGTAGAGTGGGTAATAGGAACGAGTAGGACCCCGCCGGCAGAGCTCAAGCCGTTTCGACGGCTAATTCTGGACTAAATGAAAAATTCTATCCTGGTATATGAATACCCGAGCTTCTCAGGGGGTAATTCCATAAATGGTAAAAGTGATTGTCACAAGGATTGGTCAAAAGTTTGTTGTTGAGACACATAATTCTATCATGGCAATTTGTGGAAGGAAGGGGTAGCTGAACCTGCCAGTAGAAGAAAGAGGGAGAGGGAGTGGAGGAAACCCAGTCGTGCGCTGATAGTGCCAACTACAGCAAGGCAGGAGGTCAAGCAAGTATACTAGGAAGGAGGGGGGAGGAAGTCGAAACAATAAGTAAATCAATATGGAGTAAATATATAGAAGAATACCAAG
Organism: Eledone cirrhosa; assembly: GCA_964016885.1. NCBI lineage: Eukaryota > Metazoa > Mollusca > Cephalopoda > Octopoda > Eledonidae > Eledone > Eledone cirrhosa. The sequence continues at coordinate 17,045,189 of OZ024765.1, forward strand.
AATGTTAAAAATATAAAAAAACAATTTCTGGTTACTATTCCCTAACGACAGTCATCAAGTCTCTCACTGGTACTGCTAAACTATAGACAAGTTTACTAGGTGGGACGGAATTGTAGTGAGACCATTTTAAGAGTTAGTAGTAATCAACCGAGTATATCTTACGGTGACAGGTCAACAAGTGGCGGACCAAAATACTAAAGAAACTACCACGAAATAATAATTCAGAGTCCCGAAACTAATACGAAATAATTGTTTCTACCCTAGGCACAAGGCCAGCAACCACCCAGTGCAAAAAATAAACTAATACGAAATAATAATTCAGAATCCTGAAAATGAATACTAATACTATCTCTAAGGGTGCCGCTACGATACAACAATTCTAGTACAAACTACATAAAAGCTCGTACGAAGTATATGAAAAATTTGATACGGGAAATTAATTCAGAATCCCCCCACCCAGCCCCCAAAAAATAAATACTGATATACGAGAAATTAAAGCAGAGATACCACTAAGAAATGTAGAAAGCACGGAAAAGGAGCAGCCATCGGATAAGAAAGCTAGTATACGGGGTCTATCCCATCTGCTATAAAAAGCGGAGTCGGCCAATTCTATCATAGAATAGGGGATGGGGGTGGGGGTACTGAGGCTACAAAGGACCGAGGGGCTGCCTCGGGTGGGCGAGAAAGTGAAAAGGACGATGACAAAGAAGGAGGACTGGGGTGGAAGGACTAGGAAGGGATGGGGGAAGAAGGAAATATAGAGGAAACGATAAAAATATATAAAAGATCTTACGTCTACCTTTGCTAGCAGGGGTTACCCATTACAAAGTCACCAAGTGGGGTGTTACAGCCCTTGTCTACGGGGTCATTATGGGGTTTGCAACTCACCCGTCTTCGTTTGTGCAGTTGGTGGTGCGAATACGGAGTTAATTATTATTATAGGCTGGACTGGTGTAATTCCTTGAAAGGTTTATTATACTATGATCATTTCAAAGACCGGGTTCAGTATGAATCCGGTGACATCAGTCCAGCCTCCTGTTATTTTATAATTATATATATATATATATATATATATATATATATATAGTAGAGGGTTGGACGCCGTGCTTTCTAGCATAGTTACGTCCCTTTACAGTCTGAGTTCAAATCCCGCCGAGGTTAACTTTGCCTTTCATCCTTACGGGGTCGATAAAATAAAGTACCAGTAATGTACTGGGTAATTGCTGGCCTTGTGCCTAAAGTAGGGGAGTCCGGGAACCTTATAGGCACCCGTTTTACGTGTGTTGTGTTGAGGCAAATAACTATGTGTATACTCTGGTAATGTATCTTACATTGCCTATTGAGTACGTTGAGATACAACCGGTCCTGGCATTGATAAATATGCTGGGTCCGTCAACCCTTATTTTATATATATATATATATATATATATATATATATATATATATATGTATAATATCTCTGTGATATGTCACATTATCAATCTTTGTTTAATCTTACTTTCTCCCCCCCCCCCCCCTCACTTCTCCTCACCTGTTTCCCCCTCTCTCACTTCTGCTCTCTGTCACTCTATCCTCCCTTTCCCTCATATATATCACACTATTCATTTCTTTATATTCTCTCTAGCACCTCCCCCTCTCTACTTGTCTTCCCCTTCTCTACAATGTCTCACTCTCTCCACTCTCTCTCTACCCCCTTCTCTTACTCTGTCATTACATCACTGTCTCTTCAATTACACAAAGACACACACACACATACACACAATAGTACAAACACAAAGGCTCTCACACACACACTCACACAAAGGCTCACACACACACACACACAAATGCTCACACACACGCACACACACACACACACACATATATACACACCCACAATAATACACACATATTCAAACTACCAGCCATCACATCTTATCGTGAATTTTAATATCCAGCCCACACCAACCCCAAACCTAACCGAAACCGAACTCTAAACCCAACCCCAACCCCGTCCAACACCAACCCAACCGAAACCGAACTCTAAACCCAACCCAAACCACCCCAACTCCAACCAACACCAACCCAACCGAACTCTAAACCCAACCCCAACCAGCCCAACTCCAACCCCGTCCAACACCAACCCAACCGAAACCGAACTCTAAACCCAACCCCAACCAGCCCAACTCCAACCCCGTCCACACCAACCCAACCGAAACCGAACTCTAAACCCAACCCCAACCAGCCCAACTCCAACCCCGTCCAACACCAACCCAACCCAACTGCAATCTCAAACCAACCTGAAACCCAACTACAAACCAACTCCGACTAACTCCAAACCCAACCCAACCCCAACCAACCCCAACCCATCCAAACCCAACGCCAACAACCCCAACCCCAACCAAACCCAACCCAACTACAAACCAATTCAAAACCAGACCAAATTCTCTGTTCCATTTCTTTCGGATTACTTTCAATTAGGGACCATTAAATGACAAAATTTAATGCAATGAACGTCAGATTATGTATAATTATGATTTTACAATAACTAATTTTGCTTCCATTTTCACCATGTCCGTCCTCCACTTCCTCGCCAAACATTGCTGAAAGCTATACATTGTACAAAAGAAAGCTACCATTATTATCATACTACATTATATGACTGCCTTGATAGCTTCACCCATCGGCAAAAATCTGTTAGCGAAATTAATAACCTAAGCCTTGAAGCACTGAAAATTCCGATTATGTTTCAACTTGAAAGTAATGTGGGTAACTAAACATTTATCGTGTGTGTAATGGTCGCCGTTTCTCTCTCCTACAGCAATACTTGTTGAAGTAGCTTAATAGTACATTCCTTCAAGCAACACCTGTCATCTTTCGTTTCTAAATTTCCGATGAAAAATACTACCCATGATCTTCAAATAATTTGGAAAATAAACAAGAATTTCAAGGAATTTACTAACAAAAAAAAAAAAGGAACGATCGACTTTCGTCAAATGGGACCGAGGAAACAATGTTTCCATTGGTCTTTCCAATTGCTAATACTATCTATAGATCGCAACTCCAGGTAGAAGAGGCAACGCGCTCAAGGACATGACGTATTGCCCGGTCCGGGAATCGAACTCACAACCTCACGATTGCGAATCCAATTCTCTAACCACTCAGCCACACGTAACAAAATTTCTTCTAAAAAATGGTGTTGTTGTTACTGTTGCTGTTACGGCCCTTGTTACCAGCTTTGGAAGGCCTATATTTCACACCTGGCTGGGACCTATTATACTACTGCTAATATATATAAAACACTTTTTTTGCATCGCAAGACAAGGGGCTGCTTTTAGGGGAGTTGCTATAAACGGCGCTCGCGGGTTACCCTTTTAAAATTTCTTCTAAAAAAAGTGGTGTTGGAGCTGTTACTGTTGCTGCTACTACTGCTAATATTGTTTCTACTTTAGGCACAAGGCCAGCAATTTTGGCAGAAGGGAAAGTCGATTAAATCTACCCAGTGCATTACTGGTACTTTATTTTATCGACTCCGTAAGGATGAAAGGCAAAGCTAACCTCGGCGGGATTTGAACTCAGATCGTAAAGGGGCGTAACCCTGTGCCATAAAGTACATTGTCCGACGCTCTACCGACACTGACAATCTACCGCCCTTACTACTGCTAATATTAAATGAAAAAACCCAATGATATTTCTGATCGAAACGAAGTGAGAGTATTTGAATATATATGTGAGAAAACTCATCGCTAGACAAACCGTTAAAACAGCTAAATGTTGTCAAAGACAGCGATGGGGGAAAATGTCTCGGAGGACAGGGACCAGTGGCCAGTGGTCAACAGAGAGACAATCCACAAAGTGGGTGACAGGTAGATGAAATATAATGCTTCAGAGGACAGAGACCAGTGACCAGTGGTCAACAGAGAGACAATCCACAAAGTGGGTGACAGGTAGATGAAATATAATGCCTCAGAGGACAGAGACCAGTGACCAGTGGTCAACAGAGAGACAATCCATGAGGTGGGTGACAGGTAGATGATATATAATGCCTCAGAGGACATAGACCAGTGACCAGTGGTCAACAGAGACAATGCACACATTGGGTGACAGGTAGATGAAATATAATGCCTCAGAGGACAAAGACCAGTGACCAGTGGTCAACAGAGAGACAATCCACAAAGTGGGTGACAGGTAGATGATATATAATGTCTCAGAGGACAGAGACCAGTGACCAGTGGTCAACAGAGAGACAACCCATGAGGTGGGTGACAGGCAGATGATATATAATGTCTCAGAGGACAGAGACCAGTGACCAGTGGTCAACAGAGACAAACCACAAGGTGGGTGACAGGTAGATGATATATAATGTCTCAGAGGACAGAGACCAGTGACCAGTGGTCAACAGAGAGACAATCCACAAGGTGGGTGACAGGCAGATGATATATAATGTCTCAGAGGACAGAGACCAGTGACCAGTGGTCAACAGAGAGACAATCCACAAGGTGGGTGACAGGCAGATGATATATAATGTCTGAGAGGACAGAGACCAGTGACCAGTGGTCAACAGAGAGACAATCCACAAAGTGGGTTTCAGGCAGATGAAATATAATGTCTCAGAGGACAGAAAGTGTTGGTGTACAGATGTGATTGGAAGAAGTAAATAAAGAAAGGTGATGTACAAGACAAGTTTCCATACATCTTCACCCTCAGCAGCTCTGAAACCAGCAAAATGATTTCACATTTAACCCTTTACTCTATATTTACTATTATATTTTCACAGTAAAGCCTTTACCTCACATAATTATCTCACATAATATCGAATCTATGAGATTTTGATATTATTTATTTTGAGAACAATACATTAACATCAGTATGAGCAGCCAGTTACAGCCGGCTTGAACAAAAAGCGGTGAAAAAATTCTGGCCGGATACGGCCGGTTTAAATGCTAGAGAGTTAAAATACTTTTGTATCATAAGACAAGGGGTGCTTTTAGGCGATTTGGTAAGATAAGCGTTAGCGGGTTATTCTTTGCCCAGCAGCACTTTCATTAACATATTTCTAACGAAAAACAAAGCATTTAATTTTAGAAAAT
>OZ024765.1:17057757-17070257 GCA_964016885.1 Eledone cirrhosa
CAGGCCAGGAATGGATTCCACAATATTGTGACCTTAAGTCCGACACTCTTACCACCAATAAGAATCGTGCTTCTGCAGTTTAGTGGAGCTAATATTACTCATTAGAGGGTCAATAACATCCAGTGTCTTTGGTAAAACCCGGAGTGGGACATGTTCAAAACTGGAGGTATGTGACTGCAGACATCTTAAGTAGTGTAGTACATGATATATATAGTTTACAGAATCTAATAAGGAAAGATTCGAAAAAAATTACATTATATATATATATATATATATATATATATATAAATTTTGAGTATAAGTTGATTGGAGCAGATTGGAGCACTCGACGAAGTACGCAGGTTGGTTTGGGTACTCCGGAGTAATGTAAAATAATTAAGTCAAATATGTAAAATTTGGCTTCGTTTATTATAAATTATAGATATACTGCTATATATATATTTCGATGACAGCCATCATTGGCTGTGACCTCTTCAGGCAGTGCGAATTGGTGTGGGAAAGACAGGTACACATGTTGTTGAAGTGTGTTTTACTCCGTCAATACATCGATATATCTTGCTCCTGGTTGTATTGTTATTTCTGTCTGTCTGCGTGCGTGCGTGCGTGCGTGCGTGCGTGCGTGCGTGCGTGCGTGCGTGCGTGCGTGCGTGCGTGCGTGCGTGCGTGCGTGCGTGCGTGCGTGCGTGCGTGCGTGCGTGCGTGCGTATATATATATATATATATATATATATATATATATATATATACACACACATACACACGTATATATATAAACAAACTGACGGTGGTGTGTTAGAAGGAATCCACGCCCTCTGTCGGTGAATATAATTAATTAGAGAAAAGCGTCGAAAAAAATTGTTGTTTCATTAAATCGATCTGTTCGATATACACATGATTATTGATATTTTATAGCATGCTTCACTAAAAAACAAACAAAAACAACTGCTTATTGGAAAACCATTTATGTGCATAGTCTACTGGTAAGTGGTTTGGATTAACGATCATAATGCAATGGGCCCGATTCCCGGGTTGGGTGTTGTGTTCTTGAGCAAAACATTTCATTTCACATTGCTCCAGTATACTCAACTGAAAATGCATATCAGCAATATCTATTTATATCTAGGGAGGGTAAAATTCCCGAGATCCATGGACGAGTTCTCTCCAGCGGTCTCTGCCACTCATTATTGCCGCCATCTCCTGAGACTCCAAGAGACCAGTGTCTGTCCTTCGGGCATCAACATATGTTAACCTTGGTCTCCCTCTTCCAGTGTGTCCATGCAGAGACTCCCACAGGAGCACTGAGTGCAGTGTCAACTCTGTATGTCGGTGAGAATGTCCAGCTAACCTCAGTCTCCCTCTTCCAGTGTGTCCGTGTAGGGGCTCCCACAGGAGCACTGAGTGCAGTGTCAACTCTGGATGTCGGTGAGCATGTCCAGTTAACCTCAGTCTCCCTCTTCCAGTGTGTCCGTGTAGGGGCTCCCACAGGAGCACTGAGTGCAGTGTCAACTCTGGATGTCGGTGAGCATGTCCAGCTAACCTCAGCCTCCCTCTTCCAGTGTGTCCGTGTAGGGGCTCCCACAGGAGCACTGAATGCAGTGTCAACTCTGGATGTCGGTGAGCATGTCCAGCTAACCTCAGCCTCCCTCTTCCAGTGTGTCCGTGTAGGGGCTCCCACAGGAGCACTGAGTGCAGTGTCAACTCTGGATGTCGGTGAGCATGTCCAGTTAACCTCAGTCTCCCTCTTCCAGTGTGTCCGTGTAGGGGCTCCCACAGGAGCACTGAGTGCAGTGTCAACTCTGGATGTCGGTGAGCATGTCCAGCTAACCTCAGCCTCCCTCTTCCAGTGTGTCCGTGTAGGGGCTCCCACAGGAGCACTGAGTGCAGTGTCAACTCTGGATGTCGGTGAGCATGTCCAGTTAACCTCAGTCTCCCTCTTCCAGTGTGTCCGTGTAGGGGCTCCCACAGGAGCACTGAGTGCAGTGTCAACTCTGGATGTCGGTGAGCATGTCCAGCTAACCTCAGCCTCCCTCTTCCAGTGTGTCCGTGTAGGGGCTCCCACAGGAGCACTGAGTGCAGTGTCAACTCTGGATGTCGGTGAACATGTCCAGCTAACCTCAGTCTGCCTCTTCCAGTGTGTCCATGCAGAGACTCCCACAGGAGCACTGAGTGCAGTGTCAACTCTGGATGTCTGTGAGCATATCCAGCTAACCTCAACACCACCATAAATATTATCAGTAGTAACACAACCACCACCACCACACCAACTACTACAACAAAGGCATCAGCACCACCACCACAAACATCAACACCATCACCACTACCACATATATCAACACGTTATATCAATAGCCACCACCAACACCAAAGATATCACAACTACTACTACTACCACTACCACCACATATCACTCTACATCGATATCTACTACCACCACCACTACTACTACTACAACCACCACAGATATCATCACTCTACATTGATATCCACCACTACCACCACTACTACTACTACTACCACCACATATCACTCTACATCGATATTCCCCACCACTACAACTACCACCACCACCACATATCATCACTACATCGATATCCACCACTACCACCACAGATATCACTCTACATCGATATCCACCACCACTACTACTACCATCACACATATCACTACATCGATATCCACTACCACCACCACTACTACTACAACTACTCTTCATCGATAGCCGCCGCCGCCGACGACGACGACAACGACAACGACAACAACAACAACAAGCACTCTACACCGCCACCACCACCAACATCAATACCACCACCAACACCACCACAACCGCATCACCACCACCAACACCACCAACACCACAACCACATCACCACCAACACCACAACCACCAACACCACAACCACATCACCACCAACACCACAACCACCAACACCACAACCACATCACCACCAACACCACAACCACCAACACCACAACCACATCACCACCACCACAACCACATCACCACCACCAATCACCATCACCATCACCATATACCCCCCCCCCCCACACACACACACACACTACCAACGACGGCCATGAAATGACAGCAGATTTAAGAGAATAACTCAATATAAAGACACTTCAATGGTGGGAAAACATTAACAAACAGCTTGTTTGAAGGCGGCAAATATTAAACAACAATACCATCGCCATCATTACCGTTATCACCACCACCATCATCATCACCATCGTCAATAACACCACCAACACCATCGTCACCACCATCGTCGACAGCAACACCTTTCACCATCACCATGATCGTCGACAGCAACATCATCATCAACACCACCATCGTCAATAACACCATCGTCATCACCACCACCACCACGGTCGTCAATAACACCACCCTCAACATCAACACCACCATCGTCAATAACACCACCACCATCATCATCAAAAGAAACAACATTAACAACAATAACAGTAACAACAACAACAACAACAACAACAACAAAAGCAGCAACAGCAGCAACAACAGCAACTGCAATAACAACAACAACAACAACAAAAGCAGCAACAGTAGCAACAACAGCAACTGCAATAACAACAACAACAACAACAACAGAAATAATAACAATAATGAAAATAAACATAAAATACACAAATATATAATGAAAGAAATGTAATATTGAAAAATTCCTAAAGGGAAAAAAAACTGGCGGTGGTGGTGGTGGGGAGATGAAATAAATGTTTAAATATAATTAAAGGGAGCAGAGCTATTGATTCAATTTTATGACCTGTTCCCACCTTCTTACACCTCCACAGCACCTTATTATTTAGTTATTTTTTGAAACATAAACAAAAATAAGACAAAACAAAACAACAAGAAATATCAATGAAGGAATTGATAGGATTTGATGTGTGAACATTGAATAATTTGTTGAGAGACTATAATATATAGAAACCCGTGATAAATACATTGTGTAGAATGTAAAGAAACCAAAGAAACCAAACAGACAACAACAACAACAACACCAACAAGAGCAACAGCAACACCAACAAGAGTACCAACAACATCAGGAAAAATACCAACAACAACAACACCAACAACATCAGGAAAAAGACCAACAACAACAACACCAACAAGAGCAACAACAACACCAACAAGAGCACCAACAACATCAGGAAAAAGACCAACAACAACAACACCAACAAGAGCACCAACAACACCAACAGGAGCACCAACAACATCAGGAAAAAGACCAACAACACCAACAAGAGCAACAACACCAACAAGAGCACCAACAACATCAGGAAAAAGACCAACAACAACAACACCAACAAGAGCAACAACAACACCAACAAGAGCAACAACAACACCAACAAGAGCACCAACAACATCAGGAAAAAGACCAACAACAACAACACCAACAAGAGCACCAACAACATCAGGAAAAAAGACAAACAACAACAACACCAACAAGAGCAACAAAAACACCAACAGGAGCACCAACAACATCAGGAAAAAGACCAACAACAACAACACCAACAAGAGCACCAACAACACCAGGAAAAAGTCCAACAACAACAACACCAACAAGAGCAACAACAACACCAACAAGAACAACAACAACATCAGGAAAAAAACCAACAACAACGCACACACATTGTGAATTGGGTGTAAGGGCGGTGAATTGGCAGTATAGGTAGAGGGTCAGACGCCATGCTTTCCAGCATAGTTACGTCTCTTTACGATCTGAGTTCAAATCCCGTCGAGGTTAACTTTGCCTTTCTTCCTTACCAGGTCGATAAAATAAAGTACCAGTAATGAACTGGATATTTGCTGGCCTTGTGCCAAAAGTAGAAACAATTATATATATATATATATATATATATATATATATAACCAAAAGTTAAACAAGGTTCATTGATTAATCAATTAATATAGTTTTACAATAGATTAGAAGCACTCAACAAGGGGTTTTCTGGAGTTATTAATATTAATTCAAAATATTAATAAATATAGATATTCAACGTAATCAAAATATATTTTATTATATATATTTCGGAGGTACTGTGCTGTTTTTTTCAGTACGTCCTCATCAGATAAAATATATAAATTGATGTGTGACATACCTAAACTGTGCTGATAGTTCAATTCCAGTATTGGCAGTAGTAACACGACCACCACCACCAAACCAACTACAGCAACAAAGGTATCAGCATCACCACCAACATCAACACCATCACCACTACCACATATATCAACACTTTGCAAGTCAACACTTTTCCAAACAAGACTGGAATTGAACCATCAGCACAGTTTAGGTATGTCACACATCAATTTATATATTTTATCTGATGAAGACGTACTGAAAAACAGCACAGTACCTCTGAAATATATATAATAAAATATATTTTGATTACGTTGAATGTCTATATTTATTAATATTTTGAATTACTATATATATATATATATATATATATATATATATATTTGGGGAGGGTGATATAATAAATAAATAAATTAAATAAAAATGGCGTAGGAATTACAATACAGCGGGAGGAAACAATAGTACCACTGATGATGTCACAGACGTGTGACGAAAGAAGTTTGAATATATATAAATGTATTTTAACCGTTGGTCAATCAATGATAAACATTGATTCCCAGATAAATTAATTATGGAGATATAAAAGATACAGAAGCGAAAACCAACCCAAACCAAACTGAGTGTGTTCTGTTATTATTTCTGGCAATATTATAACAATATGAGGGAGGTGGATTGGCAGTATCGATAGAGAGTTGGACGCCATGCTTTGCAGCATAGAGTTACGACCCTTTATGATCTGAGTTCAAATCCCGCCGAGGTTAACTTTGCCTTTCAACCTTACGGGGTCGATAAAATAAAGTACCAGTCACGCACGGGGGGCGATTTAATCGACCTTTCCCCTACCCCAAAATTGCTGGCCTTGTGCCTATATAAGAAACCAATATTAAAATAATATGACCCTCCCCAAATATCACAATATTGAATTAATCTAGTCCCCCACCACAACCACCACCATAAAGAATAATTATTGACCTTGTCTTTAAATCCTAAACCATTAAGTCAGGAAACTAATCTCACAAAACAGCAATTTCTTGACTGACGTCACTAATATGTGCTGGTAATGATGACGTCACTAACACCTGCTGGTAATGATGACGTTACTAACATCTGCTGGCAATGATGTCACTAATATCCGCCATTTTCTCAGACAAGCGAATCTGCTGACTTCCATTGTTAGCGTAAAGATTTAACATGCAGGTCAAACGGAAAACAAATTCATTAAAAATATCTAAATAACATGGAAATAAATCAATAAACACATAAATAAATTATTATTTCCAAATTAGACATAAGGGAGGAGAGAAACATTTTTTTTTTTTTCCAGCTGAGTGTACTGGAACAACAAGAGTTAAAGTATTTTTCTGCATTTTTCTCAATTCACGGAAGTAGCAACTCTACCAGGAGTGACTTTCTCATCTCGGGGCTACAAAACTGTCCAGCGATTCTTTCTTGAGACATTCTAATCACATGCCTGTAATATTGGAGCTGTGATCTCTCAATTTGGAGAAGTAACAACTCTACCAGGAGTGACTCTCTCATCTCCGAGCTACAAAACTGTCCAGCGATTCTTTCTTGAGACATTCTAACCACATGCCTGTAATATTGGAGCTGTGATCTCTCAATTTGGAGAAGTAACAACTCTACCAGGAGTGACTCTCTCATCTCCGAGCTACAAAACTGTCCAGCGATTCTTTCTTGAGACATTCTAACCACATGCCTGTAATATTGGAGCTGTGATCTCTCAATTTGGAGAAGTAGCAACTTTACCTGGAGTGGCTCTCTCATCTCCGAGCTACAAAACTGTCCAGCGATTCTTTCCTGTGACATTCTAAGCACATGTCTGCAATATTGGAGCTGTGATCTCTCAATTCAGAGAAGTAGTAGCTCTACCTGGAGTGACTCCGATCTTCGAGCAACACATATTTCCAGAGATTATTTCCAGAAACATTCTAACAACATGTCCATAGTATCAGAGCTGTGATCTCTCAATTTGGAGAAGTAGCGGCTCTACCTGGAGTGACTCTCTGATCTTCGGGCTACGTACTTTATCGAATAACATTTGATCAACGGAAAAAATTTGCTTTTGAAATTCACGAGCAAGAGACTGAGCCTTCTACAAACTCATGCGTCTTTAACGCTGTTCTAAGGGAGATTCAGCGAGACAGAGTGTGTGACATGGCTGAAGACATATGAATTACCAGGTACAACTCATTTTTACCGGCTAAGTGGACTGACTTGAAGCAAAGTAAAATAAATTTGAAATCAAGCTTCAAAGCAATAAGGCCGCCAGGTTTCCTCAGACATTCCCCTTACACTGAGGAAGGGAATTCTAAGTCCCGGAATATTGGGACGAAAACAAAAAAGATAACAATTATGTATATTGATTAAATCGACCCCAGTGCATTACTGGTGCTTTATTTTGTCGACCCCATAAGGTTGAAAGGCAAAGCAAACCTTGGTGGGATTTGAACTCAGAGCGTAAAGGGCCGTAACTCTATGTCTCAATGCATGTTGTCCGATGTTCTACCGATACTGCCAATAATAGCCAGTAAATGATTTCTAGTATAGGCACAAGGCCAGTAATTTGGGGGAAGGGAAAGTCTATTAAATCGCCCCCAGTACATTACTAGTACTTTGTTTTATCGAACCTGTAAGGATGAAAGGCAAAGTTAACCTCGCCGTGATTGGAACTTAGACCGTAAAGGGCCGTAACTCCACGCACTAAATCATGGCGTCCGACCCGCTACCGATACTGCCAATCCACCGCCCTTGCCAATAACAATAAATACCAGATAACACAAAGGTTTTGGTTACCTTTATTTTACCGTCCATTTTCTATTGTCTTAGCTTTATTAAACATCATTTTCTTCATTATATTCTATACATAATGCGGTGGATTGGCAGTATCGATAGAGGCTCGGACGCCATACTTTGACGCATAGAGTTACGGCACTTGCCATTCTGAGTTCAAATCCCGCCGAGGTTAACTTTGCCTTTCATCCTTACGGGGTCGATAAAATAAAGTACCAGTAATGCACTGGGTTATTGCTGGCCTTGTGCCAAAAGTAGAAACAATTATATTCTATACATAATGCTTCTGGCAAACTGAAACATTATACTGGTAAATAAAATATTTTGTACGATACACCACTCGGGTTGAGAATCGAACCTACGAACTTACGATCGTGAACTGAAGACCATAACCAGAAAGCCGCGCACCTTCACTTTCACATAAAAAAAAATTGAAATGTTTAATTGATTAAACATACGAGGTAGGGTGACTGATATAGCTGGTGTCGCCGGTCATTGTCCGCTAGACTACTTTTGCTATTTTGTTCGGGGGGGGGGGGGCGCAACAGAAACACTGCTCTGACCTAAGAGTAGAGTATGTCACCCTCTCCCATTCCTACTTTCATCTACCTTTGTCTCGTAATCTTTGCTCTTTCCCTCCGTTTCCTCTCATGGCATTTATAATCCTTTCCAATACTGTTTTCATTTTCTGCATGTTTAATCAAGTAAACGAAATTTCAATCTTAACTATAATAAAGTAAGGAGTGCGGGACTGCGTTCAGAATATATTTTTTTTACCCCGTTTGTAAAATAAGTTGGATTACTTTGAATAAATAATTGTTTCTACTTTTGGCACAAGGCCAGCGATTACCCAGTACATTTCTGGTACTTTATTTTATCGACCCCGAATAAATAATGAATGAATATTACAATTTATGTGCTAAATTTCGTGGCTGTTGATTAAATATATTTTATAACTTATTTAAAGATACACTTCTTTAAAATTTTCAAATGTCAACACTTCCAGTTAGCGGCCGTTATATTATAGCACTTATAAAAATATCGCATATATTTCCGTCGCTAATTTTCTCTCATTACATAAGACAGTGTAACATAGACTTCGTTCAATTTCTGTGTATATTGTTAATTACCATTTTATTTGATGTATCAGATCAACATGCTACACATGCTAGCAAAAAAACCGCCCGGGGGCGGACTTTCTGCTAGTTCTCTTTGAAAGAATATACACAACAAACAGTATATGAGCAAACCTGTTATATGAAGCTAATGGCGGCCTTAATGGTGGTCGTGGTGCGGGATAACCTTTATTTCAGGCAACTAGTTATGCTAGGACTTCGTTAATGTAGCATTCTAATTATAGTTTCCAGCCCTCAGCTACTATCATTACGGTGACATATGGGCGGGAACGGACAATAATTTGTCAGCAATACTAGAGCAATGCAATTTCTTTATCGAAAATACCTTACAGCAAAAACATTTGTAGTATTTCTCACATTTTTAGCATTTAATTGAGTTTTTCTGTTCTTAAATAATACTGTCATTTTTGTAGAACAAGGATTTTTGTAAACAGACTGATATGTATGTGGATATGTATATGTGCATTTATATGAGTGTGTGCGTGTCTATGTATGTGTGTGCGTGTATGTATGTGTGTATGTGTGTATGCGTGTGTGTATGTATGAGTGTGTGCGTGCATGTGTGTGTGCGTGTTTGTATGTTTATATGTGTGAATGCGTGTGTGTATGTATGAGTGTGTGTGCGTGTTTGTATGTGTGTGTGTGCGTGTTTGTATGTGTGTGTGTGCGTGTGTGTATGCGTGTGTGTATGCGTGTGTGTATGTATGAGTGTGTGCGTGCATATGTGTGTGCGTGTTTGTATGTTTGTATGCGTGTGCGTGTCTGCAAGTGTATATGTGGGAATGTGTGTGTGTATGTATGAGTGTGTGCGTGTATGTGTGTGCGTGTTTGTATGTTTATATGTGTGTGTGCGTGTCTGTATGTGTATAGGTGTGTATGCGCGTGTGTATGTATGCGTGTGTGTATGTATGTGTGCGTGCATATGTGTGTGCGTGTTTGTATGTTTATATGTGTGTGTGCTTGTCTGTGTGTGTGTGCGTGTATGCATGTGTATGCGTATATGCGTGTGTGTATGTATGAGTGTGTGCGTGCATATGTGTGTGTTTATATGTGTGTGTGCGTGTCTGTATGTGTATGTGCGCGTGTGTGTGTATGTGTATGTGCGTGTGTGTATGTGTATGTGTGTGTGTGTGTATGCGCGTGTGTATGTGTATGTGTGTGTGCGTGCGTGTCTGTATGTGTATATTGGAGCGTGTGTATGTGTGTACGTGTATATATATGCATTCATTTATATGTATGAGTATATAAATATAAACGCACAAATACAGACACACAACAATACACACATTCACACACACAAACACACACACATACAATCACACACACAAACACGCACACATACATTCACACACACACATACATTCACACACACACATACATTCACACACACACATACATTCACACACAAACACACACACATATACATTCACACACATTCACACAAACATTGACACACACACATACATTGACACACACACATACATTCACACACACACACATACATTCACACATTCACACACACACACACACACACGGTGTGATGGACAGACGGAAGTCACTTAAATATATAGCGTGATATAGTTTAGTTTTTCTGTTCGTTTATATCGCTGTTGGAGGCAGCGTCGTAAAAAGCACGTGTCTCAGAGGTACTTTGTTTGAGTACTGATCAGGAGTTCAATTCCCAGACCCTCGTGGTATCCTTGAGCAAGACGTCTTTACTTTCACGTTTGGCCAGTTCACTCAGCTGTTCAAAGGGATAACCATGTCACACACTGTGTTATTGTGAATCTCCCTGAGAACTAGATTAAAGGTGTACATGTGTCTGTGAAATTCTCAGCCATGTCACACACTGTGTTATACTGAATCTCCTTGAGAACTAGATTAAAGGTGTACCTGTGTCTGTGGAATACTCAGCCATGTCACACACTGTGATATACTGAATTTCCCTGAGAATTATGTTCATAGTACACATATATATAGGGAATGCTTGGCCACTTACACTATAATTCAAGATGGACTGGAATTTTAAAGAACAAGCCTTGTCATAGGCTCTACTCTGTTACGCTGAATCTCCCTGAGAATCAGGTTAAAGGGTGTGTGTGCCTGTGGAATAATCAGCCATTTACACTAATTTCACAAGCAGGCTGTTCAAACAATTGAAACACTCGTCGTCGGAACCGACGGAGGCACATTACGTGCAGGAAGTAGTGGAGCTGATTGTTTAAAGAGCTCTCCATCTAATCGCAAGGACGCGGGTTCGACCCTCCCCACACTTTGTGTCTTCTAAACCAACTAACATTTACCAATTTACCATAGCCTACGGTCGTCCCATACCCGAGGAGGTTATTTACTGAACCTTAAATTAGTATGTTGATGCTTAGAACATAACTTAAAGGTTCCTACATTAAATTATGATGGAATCGTTCTAGATAAATATCTAGAATTTCTTTTGCTCTCTACCTTTCCTTCTTTCAGTATCAATCCAGTATCAATCTTTCAGTATCAATCCAGAATAGAAGATGATTCTTCTTCCATATCCTCTTTGCACTTCCTCTCTACCATTCTTTCTCTTGTGTTCAGATGAGAACAGGAATGGGGCGATCAAAAGCTGCTATGGCCAGATGGGGCTACAAGACCGGCCCAACCATCTGCGAATTCGGAGAGGAGGACCATACGATGAAGCACTGCCTTGTTTGCCCTCTACTACCCAACGAGTGCAGCTTAAAAGATCTCGCAGAATTTAATAATAATGCAAGGGACTGTGTAAAGAAATGGGAAACTGTCATATAACCACATGCTTCGAAGGTAGGAGAAGAAGAAGATGAATTTTGAATTACAAACACACATTGTGTGGTGAGAGATTTCCATTACGTATGTTTATAAGACATGCCAGGGGCCTGTGTCCAAGGCAGGCCCATATCTGCTAGATCTTCGTCCAAAGATCTCAACCAGGATTTGAAGGGACTACCTTGCATAGCCGCAAGCCGTGTCACATGTTTGATCTGAAGCCAGATCTTCGTCCGCATACCTTAAACAAGTTGTGAAGGGATTACCTTGAATGGTCCCCGAAGTTGTCAAAAACTAATTAATTGATATATATTAATTGATTTATGTATTTCTGTTTTATTTTAATCTCTTCCCTCAGAACTTCCTCCAGGGTCTAACAGTGATGTTATAACAGCTAAACAACTAGCAGAACTCATCAGATGGGTAAGTAAAATTAATTATTATTATTTGGATTGGTAGAGGGTCGAACGTCGTGCTTTGACGCATAGAGTTACGGCCCTTTACATTCAGAGTTCAAATCCCGCCGAGGTTAACTTTGCCTTTCATCCTTACGGGGTCGATAAAATAAAGTACCAGTAATGCACTGGGATAATTGCTTGTCTTGTGCCAAAAGTATAAACAATTATTTGGATTGGCAGTATCGGTAGAAGGTCGGACGCCGTGCTTTGACGCA
>OZ024765.1:17075257-17077757 GCA_964016885.1 Eledone cirrhosa
TCAGAGATCAGAGAGTCACTCAAGGTAGAGCTGCTCCTTCTCCGAATTGAGAGATCACAGCTCTGATACTATGGACATGTGGTTAGAATGTCTCAGGAAAGAATCACTGGACAGAGATCCAAGCGTAGACCCCAAGCAAGATGTTCGGATAACATATTGGCTGGTCTCGCTTGGGGATCTAACTGGATCGGTTTGAAATGGTTGCTCCCGACAGAGCCCACTTGAAGGGGTGTTTGAGGACTGTTCTTCCATGTTCATCTCAGGAATAAGTGGGCGAAGAAGAAGAAGGGGGCTATGGCTATAGCCAAGTTGTGTACCCCGCTTAGATTCAGTTGATCCTATCGCTACGCCTATTTATGTATTTTGTTTTCAAGTCTGACACTTATACTTATGAATCGGATGCTAAAATGTGAGCCTATAACCATATTGACAGGCCTACACGCAAAACCATACAGTCAGGCCTGCTTCTATACCACACATACACAATCCTGGGCTGATAATCCACAGAAATGCGGCCTGAGATTAGAACTACAAAGCCCGTGTCTGAGCTAAGAACCAGACAGTCAAGCCTGTGTCGATAAGCACACTGCTAAACGTGAGCCTAGGACCACATGGCAAGGTCTGAGGCTAGAAGTACATAGACAAGCCTGTGTTTAGAACCACACAGACAGCTTGAGTTTATAACCAAAGAGCAAGGTCTGGGCTCTTAACCACAGAGTCAGGACTAGCTGTATAACCACACAGCAGAGATTGAGCCTATAACCCACACAGCAATATGCGAGTTTATAACCACACAGCAATATCTGAATTTATAACCACACAGCAATATCTGAATTTATAACCACACAGCAATATCTGAATTTATAACCAGACAGCAATATCTGAGCTTAGAACTACACAGTAAAGCTTAGAACCAGACAAAACTGTCTGAGCTTACAACTACACAGCAATGCCTGAGCTTAGAACAACACAATAATATTTGAGCTTAGAACCACACAGCAAGGCCTGAGTTAGAACTACACAAGGTCTGAGCTGAGAACTACACAGCAGGGTCCGAGCTGAGAACTACACAGCAGGGTCCGAGCTGGGAACTACACAGCAAGGTCCGAGCTGAGAACTACACAGCAAGGTCCGAGCTGAGAACTACACAACAAGGTCTGATCTGAGAACTACACAAGGTCTGAGCTGAGAACTACACAGCAGGGCCCGAGCTGGGAACTACACAGCAAGGTCCGAGCTGAGAACTACACAGCAAGGTCCGAGCTGAGAACTACACAACAAGGTCTGATCTGAGAACTACACAAGGTCTGAGCTGAGAACTACACAGCAGGGCCCGAGCTGGGAACTACACAGCAAGGTCCGAGCTGAGAACTACACAGCAAGGTCCGAGCTGGGAACTACACAGCAAGGTCCGAGCTGAGAACTACACAGCAAGGTCCGAGCTGGGAACTACACAGCAAGGTCCGAGCTGAGAACTACACAGCAAGGTCCGAGCTGAGAACTACACAGCAAGGTCCGAGCTGAGAACTACACAGCAAGGTCCGAGCTGAGAACTACACAGCAAGGTCCGAGCTGAGAACTACACAGCAAGGTCCGAGCTGAGAACTACACAACAAGGTCTGATCTGAGAACTACACAGCAAGGTCCGAGCTGGGAACTACACAGCAAGGTCCGAGCTGAGAACTACACAGCAAGGTCCGAGCTGAGAACTACACAGCAAGGTCCGAGCTGAGAACTACACAGCAAGGTCCGAGCTGAGAACTACACAACAAGGTCTGAGCTGAGAACTACACAGCAGGGTCCGAGCTGGGAACTACACAGCAAGGTCCGAGCTGAGAACTACACAGCAAGGTCCGAGCTGAGAACTACACAGCAAGGTCCGAGCTGAGAACTACACAACAAGGTCTGATCTGAGAACTACACAGCAAGGTCTCAGCTGAGAATTACACAGCAAGGTCTCTGCTGACAACTACACAGCAAGGTCTCAGCTTATAATTCCACAGTAATATATCTGAGGTTAGAACTATACAGCGAGGATTGAGCTTAGAACCACACATCAATATATAAATAAATAGATAGATATATAAATATACATGTAAATATAACTAAAAAGCTCTGTAGCCAACATATAGCACTCTCTTTTCCTTTACGTTTCCTACGGAATTACTTCATTCATATATAAATATATAGATAAATGAACAAACAAATATAAGAAGAAACAAACAAATAAATAATATTTTAGCACGCCCATTTGCATGAAGAAAATATGTCGTAGATATTGACAAGACGAGACATGCCGAGATATAACGAGACAAGAGAAGACATCATTAGGAGCCAATGAGTTCGACATATGTACAGCTTCTTTTTAGGAATGGTAAAAAGAGATACAGAAGTCATCTAAATATACTGATACTGTCACTGGCTATTGTGGGTATATATATATATATATATATATATATATATGTGTGTGTGTGTGTGTGTGTGTGTGTGTGTGTGTGTG
>OZ024765.1:17085257-17090257 GCA_964016885.1 Eledone cirrhosa
CAGAAGAATAAGAAAAAGAAAAAGAAAAAGAAACAAAGAAAAAAGAAGAAAAGGGGAGAAGAAGAAGAAAAACAAGAAAAAGTAAAGGGAAGAGGAAAAGAGAAAAAGGAAGAAAAAAAAGAAGAAAAAGAAAGAGAAGGAAAAAAGAAAAACGAAAAAAAGAAAAAAGAAAAAGCAGAAAAAGAGGAGGGGGAAGAGAAAATCTAGTAACCTCAATGTATCACTGGTACATTTATCGATCCCACTAAAGGCAACGTTGACCTCGGTGGGATTTGAACTCAAAACTAAAAAAATCGTATGTGTGTGTATGTGTATGGTGTGTGTGAGTGTATGTGTGGGTGTGTGTGTATGTGTAAGCATGTGTGTATATATGTGCATGTCAGTGTATGTGTGCGTGTGTATTTGTATATGTTTGTATGTATGTGTATATGTGTGATTATGTATATGTGTGTATGTGTGTATATGTGTGTGTATGTGTGCGTATGTATTTGTATATGTTTGTATGTATGTGTATATGTGTGATTATGTATGTGTGTATGTGTGTGCAAATGTGTATGCATATGTGTGTATATCTGTGCATGTCAGTGTGTGTATGTGTGCGTGTGTATTTGTATATGTTTGTATGTATGTGTATATGTGTGATTATGTATATGTGTGTATATGTATGTGTGTGTGTGTATGTGTATATATATGTGTATATGTATATGTGTGCGTGTGTGTATACATATATATGTGTGCATATATGTGTGTATGTGTATGTGTACATACACATGTGTATATACACATGTATGTGTATGAGTACATCATCGGTTTATGATGTAGGCAGGCGTGTTCTGGGATTGGTGCAGAGAAAACATCAGGACTGGTTTTATGAGAATGATGTAGATATAGAAGACTTGTTGGCTGATAAGAGTTGTATTCTGTCATGCTACTTGACGGCAAAGTCACAGGAGGAGATTATGTTGCATAAGGAACTCAAGGATGTGAAATCACGTGTTAGGTGGAGTCTTTCTCAGATGAACGATCAGTGGTGGGTTGAGAAGGCTGATGAGATACAAACTGCGTCAGATTCCAATAACACAATGCTGTTGTGCTGTCTCTTGCGTGAAGTTTATGGACCGTCTTCTTCTCTGGTGACACCGCTTCGCAGCAGGGATGGCAAAGAACTTCTTAGTGACTTACAAGGAATTCTACGAAGGTGGCGAGAGCACTTTTCATGAGCTTTTGAATCAGCCGTCTGTCGTCAATGAAGATTTCCTCAATTTCATTCCAGAAAGTCCTGCGTAATGAGCTCTCGCAGAACCTCCGACGCTTTTGGTGGTTCCAATAGCTATCTCGAAGCTGAACTGTGGAAGGTCTCCAGGTATGGATGGCATACATGCAGAGCTCCTACAATATGGTGGTGAGGGACTCCTGCAACATCTTCACGTTTTGTTTGGAAGGATATGGGCTAATGAATCCGTACCTGAGGACTGGATAGATGCAGTAATGGTGGTCTTGTACAAGGGAAAAGGTAACAGGAATGATTGTGGGAACTACAGAGGTATATCATTGCTTTCTGTCGTAGGGAAAGTTTTATGTAGGGTGCTTCTGGACCGTCTGCTGACACACATTGCAGGTTGTGTTCTTCCTGAAAGTCAATCTGGTTTTCGTGCTGGACGCGGCACTACTGATATGTTCTTCTCAGCTAGACAGCTCCAGGTGAAGTGCATGGAACAAGTTTTGGATCTGTATCAGGTTTTTGTCGACCTGACAAAAGCTTTCGATACTGTTAACAGAAATGCATAATGGAAGGTTCTCCAGAAACTTGGTTGCCCTGATAAGTTCCTTGCTTTAGTTAGGTCTTTCCCTGATGACATGAAGGCTTGAGTTAATGTCGGAGCCTATCTCAGTAAAAATGGAGTGAAATAGGGGGATATTCCAACACCGACCCTGTTTGCCATATACTTTGCAATGGTTTTCTATATTGCATTCAGGAATTGCGAGCATGGTGTTTACATCCGATATCGAACCACAGGCAGCATATTTAACATCAGGCGCTTTGCTGCAAAAACAAAAGTTTACATCAATCATAAGAGACCTCTTGTATGCAGATGATTGCGATATTGTAGCGCATACAGAGAGTGATATGCTGCACATTTTGAATGCATTTTCTGATGCTTGCACGGCCTTAGGATTGACTGTCAGTCTCAAGAAAACTGTCGTCATGTACCAACCTTCCCCTGGTAAACAGTACAGTGAACCAAATATCTATGTGTATGGTAAACAACTTGGA
This sequence comes from Eledone cirrhosa, assembly GCA_964016885.1. Lineage (NCBI taxonomy): Eukaryota > Metazoa > Mollusca > Cephalopoda > Octopoda > Eledonidae > Eledone > Eledone cirrhosa. The sequence goes on from OZ024765.1 coordinate 17,087,533, forward strand.
GTGGTTGATCAGTTTGTCTACCTGGGTAGCACTGTCAATCGATATAGCAACCTTGATAGTGAAATCCCACTCAGGATTAGGAAAGCAAGTGATGCTTTCGGAAAGCTAGAAAGGCGACTCTGGGGTTGGCGAGACATATGCAAGAAGACAACGGTAAAGGTGTACAAGACATGTGTGCTCTCTTCTCTTCTTTATGCCTGCGAGACCTGGGTCACATATCGACACCACCGGAGGGACTACATCAGTGATGTCGATATTTTGGAAAGCTCTCCGTGTGACAGTATAGAAGCTCTTGTGCTTAAGCAACGACTCCGTTGGAGTGGTCACCTTGCCAGGATGAAGGATTCTAGAATACCAAAACAACTCTTTCGTGGAGACTTAGTTAAAGGAAAACGACTGCCACATAAACCAAAAAAGAGGTATAAGGATTCCTTGAAAGCCTCTTTGAAAGACGCTAACATCTCTGCTGATACATGGGAAAATGTTGCTGCTGGTCGTAATAAATGGAGAAAGACTGTATATGAGGGAAAAGTTGCCTTTGAAGCATCTCGAATCGCATACGAGAGAGTAAAGCGGGATGTGAAGAAGGGCATTGCTGTTGCACTTCCAGACGGCGAAGGTCCTTCTATGGTGCTGCCTAAGCAGAGCTGGACTCGAAAGTCATCTTCGCAGTCATAAAGTAAGACCAGTGGTTGACTACCAGGCTGCTGTTGGAGATGCTACTCATCATGCTTGCCAAGCATGTGGTAGAGAATGTAAATCAGCAGGAGGGTTCAAGCGGCATGCAAAAGTACATGAACTCCAACCACAGCAGCTTATTCCCAGTGAATGTTTTGGTTGCCAACTCTGTGCAAGACATTTTAGATCGACTGGGATAAAAAGCCACATTCGATCGCAGCGCTGTTAATTGCTATCGTGTGTGTGTGTGTGCGCGTGTGCGTGTGTGTGTGTGTAGATATGTTTGTGTGCGTGTGTATGTATATAAATATATTTGTATATTATTATTGTTGTTATTATCATTATTATTATTATTATTATTATGGGTTTTCTTTCTCTCGTGCAATGGCCATACTCGATAACGAGAGGGCAGCCATCGTATGTACATGTGTCAATATATGTATGTGTGTATATATATAGGTGTTGTATGTGTATCTGTGTGTATGAGTGTATATGTGTGTATATGTGTGTCTGTGTGTATATGTGTGTATATGTATGTACATGTGTGTACATGTATGTACATGTATGTACATGTGTGTACATGTGTGTATGTGTATGTATGTGTGTATATGAGTGTATATGAGTGTGTATATGTATATGTGTATATGTATGTATATGTATATATGTGTTTACATGTGTGTATATGTATGTGTGTGTGTATGTATATATCTGTATACGTATATATGTGTATATATATGTGTGTGTATATGTATATATATGTGTGTATATGTATGTATATGTATGTATATGTATGTATGTGTATGTATGTGTATATATGTGTATGTATATATATATGTATATATTGGTGTACCAAATAATTTTTCACCAGGCTCAGCTGAAGCCAATATTTTTTAAGTTTCAATCCTTCCTCTTAATCCAAGAATGACAGAATGACAGAATCAAGGATGGAATTAAAGCCGGAACGTGTTTGAAATATAGATTCTCCATATTGGAATGGATGTGACTGTGGCATTAGAGCAGAGTATTCACAACTGTCAGCTTGTGAGTTCGATTCCCGGACCGGGCGATGCGTTACAACCTTGAGCACTTTATTTAACGTTGCTCCACTTTACATTATATATATATATATACAACCCAATATTAGTTTTCCTTCAGTTTTTAATATTATTCAAAATGTTAACAAATGAAAAATGTTCATTTCATCAAAATATATATTTTATTATACATATTTCAAAGGTACTATGGTGTTTAAGTACGTTTTCATCAGACAAAATATATGATTTGGTATGTGACATACCGCTACGGTGTTGATAATTCAATTCCAGTATTGGCAGTGTTTTATTTCATCAAATCTCAACATTTTTCTACCACAAATAATGTGATAAACTTAAAGAAAAGAACGTAGAGCAAGTTAGAGATATAAGACGGCGGGGGGGGGGGGGGGTGAAAATAAGAGGAAAAGGCAATAAATAAATAAATAAATAAATAATAAATAAATAAATAGATAAATAAATAAATGAAAAAAATAATTGTTTCTACTTTAGGCACAAGGCCAGCGTTTAACCAGTGCATTACTGGTACTTTATTTTATCGACCCCGTAAGGATGAAAGGCAAAGTCAACCTCGGCGGGATTTGAACTCAGATCGGAAAGGGACGTAACTATGCTGGAAAGCATGGCGTCCGACCCTCTACCGATACTGCCAATCCACCGCCATAAATGAAAAAAATAATAAATGGATGAATGAATAAAAGAAGAAAAGAAATATATGAAAGAAAAGAGGAATAAAGACAAAACAGAGGGAATATGTAAAAGGAAACGAAGGGGGACAAAGAAAACACCAAATAGAGGGTGCCAGTACTGGAATTGAATAATCAAGACGGTAGGGGTATGTCATATCAAATCATATATTTTGTCTGATGAAAACGTACTTAAACACCATAGTACCTTTGAAATATGTATAATAACGTATATATTTTGATTATGAGAATATTTTTCATTTGTTAACATTTCGAATTATATATATTTATATATATATATATATATAT
>OZ024765.1:17095257-17107757 GCA_964016885.1 Eledone cirrhosa
ACTGCCAATCCGCCACCTAATTATTGCTAATTAATACCAAGCTTGCACTCTATGTACCTAGTTTATGACAAACATTATAATAATGTCTTTATTGTAAATCACGCCGTAACAGTATTATCGCTATTTTATACCAGCCTGCCAAGCTATGTACCTAATTTATAACAAACATTATAACAACACTGTTTACTTAAGTATTAAACAATAGTTCCCTCTTTCCTGTAATACCGTGTTGAAGATGTTAATAGGAGCAGTAATTCTATATGAAAAGAGTTGACATGACATAAGCCTCCATCTTATATTAAAACAAACAACGATATATACTTTAACAGCTTCTGTTATTTCAGTTTTTGCAAAACATCCTGAAGGGCCTACATTGTACAATAGATATTTTGTAAAAATCATTTCCCATTAATAATTGTGATTCACTTGCCGAGGGGAGAGAGGATCTGTTGACATACATTGACAGCCTTTCATGTCGACTATAAGAAAACATATTATCAGAGACGCTGTCAATAGTGAAAAGAAGAGAAAGAAAGAATATATTAAACTGCACCAACAAAGAATCCTCTGTTAGATTCAAGTTGTGAAAATGCATTTTATGTCAAGCGTAGAAGGCGTAGAATGTTGAGGATGGCTCTGAATATTAATACACTGAGGATGAAGAACTCTGTACGGGAGCCTCCCAAAAGTCAGCTCAAAAGTGATATAAAGGAAACTGAGGTTAGCTGGACATGTTCACCGATATTCAGAGTTGGCACTGCACTCAGTGCTCCTGTGAGAGCCCCTACACGGACACACTAGAAGAGGCAGACCGTGGTTGACATATGTTGATGCCTTAAGGACAGACACTGGTCTCTTAGAGACGCAGGACATGGCGGTGATGATGAAGGACAGAGACCGCTGGAGAGAACTCGTCCATGGATCTCGGGAATTGTACCTGCCCTAGATAGATAGAAGGCGATCTCGGTGGCCTAGTGGTAAAATATGTTGTGAGACTGCTGAGATCCTAACTAGTACTCCGTCAGTTACGTCGACGAGCGTTCCAATTGATTTGATCAACAGAACAGCCTGCTCGTGAAATTAACCTGTAGGTGGTTGAGTATTCCACACCACAGACACGTACAGACAAGTACAGCTCATTTTTGCCAGCTGAGTGGACTGGAGCAACGTGAAATAAAGTGTCTTGCCCTAGGATATAACACATCGTCGGGAAACGAACTTAGGACCTAACGATTGTGAGCCGAATTCTCCAAGGTTTAACATTGGTCTGGATCTATACAGGGGTGGTGGGGGGTCTTACTAAACTTTTAGATGTAGAAGGTGGTCTCAATAGCCTAGTGGTAAAGTGTGATGTCAGGTTGTTATGATCATGTTACTATTTATTATAGTTAAGGCCCTTTACATTCACAGTTCAAATCCCGCCGAGGTTAACTTTGCTTTTCATCCTTACGGTTGTTCAACTAAGACATTCTCCAAATATGGTAGTAGTCAGTAGAGATCTGACTGCTATTTCTAGCAGCCCACGCCATAATGCCCTTGGTTGTTCAAATATAGTAGTAGTCAGTAAAGATCTGACTGCTATTCCTAGCAGCCCACGCCATAATGCCCTTGGTTGTTCAAATATGGTAGTAGTCAGTAGAGATCTGGCTGCCATTTCTAGCAGACCAGGCCATAATGCCCTTGGTTGATCAAATATGGTAGTAGTCAGTAGAGATCTGGCTGCCATTTCTAGCAGACCAGGCCATAATGCCCTTGGTTGATCAAATATGGTAGTAGTCAGTAGAGATCTGACTGCTACTTCTAGCAGGCCAGGCCATAATGCCCTTGGTTGATCAAATATGGTAGTAGTCAGTAGAGATCTGGCTGCCATTTCTAGCAGACCAGGCCATAATGTCCTTGGTTGTTCAAATATGGTAGTAGTCAGTAGAGATCTGACTGCTACTTCTAGCAGGCCAGGCCATAATGTCCTTGGTTGTTCAAATATGGTAGTAGTCAGTAGAGATATGGCTGCCATTTCTAGCAGGCCAGGCCATAATGTCCTTGGTTGTTCAAATATGGTAGTAGTCAGTAGAGATCTGGCTGCCATTTCTAGCAGGCCAGGCCATAATGTCCTTGGTTGTTCAAATATGGTAGTAGTCAGTAGAGATATGGCTGCCATTTCTAGCAGGCCAGGCCATAATGTCCTTGGTTGTTCAAATATGGTAGTAGTCAGTAGAGATATGGCTGCTATTTCTAGCAGGCCAGGCCATAATGCCCTTGGTTGATCAAATATGGTAGTAGTCAGTAGAGATCTGACTGCTACTTCTAGCAGGCCAGGCCATAATGTCCTTGGTTGTTCAAATATGGTAGTAGTCAGTAGAGATATGGCTGCCATTTCTAGCAGGCCAGGCCATAATGTCCTTGGTTGTTCAAATATGGTAGTAGTCAGTAGAGATCTGGCTGCTACTTCTAGCAGGCCAGGCCATACTGTCCTTGGTTGTTCAAATATGGTAGTAGTCAGTAGAGATCTGGCTGCCATTTCTAGCAGGCCAGGCCATAATGCCCTTGGTTGTTCAAATAGGGTAGTAGTCAGTAGAGATCTGACTGCTACTTCTAGCAGGCCAGGCCATAATGCCCTTGGTTGTTCAAATATGGTAGTAGTCAGTAGAGATCTGACTGCTATTTCTAGCAGGCCAGGCCATAATGCCCTTGGTTGTTCAAATATGGTAGTAGTCAGTAGAGATCTGACTGCTACTTCTAGCAGGCCAGGCCATAATGCTCTTGGTTGTTCAAATATGGTAGTAGTCAGTAGAGATCTGGCTGCTACTTCTAGCAGGCCAGGCCATGATGCCCTTGGTTGTTCAAATAGGGTAGTAGTCAGTAGAGATCTGACTGCTACTTCTAGCAGGCCAGGCCATAATGCCCTTGGTTGTTCAAATATGGTAGTAGTCAGTAGAGATCTGACTGCTATTTCTAGCAGGCCAGGCCATAATGCCCTTGGTTGTTCAAATATGGTAGTAGTCAGTAGAGATCTGACTGCTATTCCTAGCAGCCCACGCCATAATGTCCTTGGTTGTTCAAATATGGTAGTAGTCAGTTGAGATCTGACTGCTATTTCTAGCAGGCCAGGCCAAAATGCCCTTGGTTGTTCAAATATGGTAGTAGTCAGTAGAGATCTGGCTGCCATTTCTAGCAGGCCAGGCCATAATGTCCTTGGTTGTTCAAATATGGTAGTAGTCAGTAGAGATCTGGCTGCTACTTCTAGCAGGCCAGGCCATAATGTCCTTGGTTGTTCAAATATGGTAGTAGTCAGTAGAGATCTGGCTGCCATTTCTAGCAGGCCAGGCCATAATGTCCTTGGTTGTTCAAATATGGTAGTAGTCAGTAGAGATCTGGCTGCTATTCCTAGCAGGCCAGACCATAATGCCCTTGGTTGTTCAAATATGGTAGTAGTCAGTAGAGATCTGACTGCTATTTCTAGCAGGCCAGGCCATAATGCCCTTGGTTGTTCAAATATGGTAGTAGTCAGTAGAGATCTGACTGCTACTTCTAGCAGGCCAGGCCATAATGCCCTTGGTTGTTCAAATATGGTAGTAGTCAGTAAAGATCTGACTGCTATTCCTAGCAGCCCACGCCATAATGTCCTTGGTTGTTCAAATATGGTAGTAGTCAGTTGAGATCTGACTGCTATTTCTAGCAGGCCAGGCCATAATGCCCTTGGTTGTTCAAATATGGTAGTAGTCAGTAGAGATCTGACTGCTATTCCTAGCAGGCCAGGCCATAATGCCCTTGGTTGTTCAAATATGGTAGTAGTCAGTTGAGATCTGACTGCTATTTCTAGCAGGCCAGGCCATAATGCCCTTGGTTGTTCAAATATGGTAGTAGTCAGTAGAGATCTGACTGCTATTCCTAGCAGGCCAGGCCATAATGCCCTTGGTTGTTCAAATATGGTAGTAGTCAGTAGAGATCTGGCTGCTACTTCTAGCAGGCCAGGCCATAATGCCCTTGGTTGTTCAAATATGGTAGTAGTCAGTAGAGATCTGACTGCTACTTCTAGCAGGCCAGGCCATGATGTCCAACTAAGACTCTCCAAATTGTAAAGAACTGACGATATCCTGCCATTTCCACAGACAGAAGAAATCTGAGATTTTTGTCTCTGTACATTTGCCATTTGACATAGAGTTCACCTTCTTTACCTACTATGATACATGTGTGTATGTATATATTAAGTATATACATGTGTGTTTATGTGTAAATATATATATAAATATGCATGTATATATATATATGTATATATGTGTGTATTTATATAATATATGTGTTTATGCATGTATTTATTTATTATATATATATATATATATATGTCCATATGTGTGTATTTATGTGTTTGTATTTATTATATATATATATATATATATAAATGCATGTATATATATATATATGTACACATGTGTGTATTTATATATGTGTGTGTGTATTTATTATATATATATATATATATGTACATATGTGTGTACTTATATATATGCGTGTGTATTTATTATATATGTATACCCACACATAGCAGTGTCTATAAGAGGCACGTATATATATATATATATATATATATATATATATATACACGTATCTGTGTATATATATATATACGTACATATATGTATGTGTACCTGTATGTATATATGTATATATATATATATATGCATGCTACTGTACGTCTGTATACATATATGTATGTACGTATACATACATACTTACATATATATATATATATATATATATATATACACGTATGTGTGTATATCTATCTATCTATATATATATGTATATATATATATATTATAATATGATATCCAAGGAAAGTATATACATCAATAATAGAAATCGACAAAATAAAACAATGAAGGACATATCTATTTGAAAGGTACGTTTTGTTTACGACATGCAGTGATATTTCCTTCAGCAGTAACTTGGTCAATTTAGCCTATCAGACCCCAGTTTTCGTTATCAGACAGACTAAAGATCCCAATCTGTTGAAGAATCGACCCCCTTCTGACAGGTTCTTAGTCTTTTCTGGGATTTAACCCTTTAGCATTCACATTACTCTATATATACTATTATATTTTCACAGTAAAGGCTTTATCTCACATACTATCTCACATAACATTTACATTACTCTATATATAATATTATATTTTCACAGTAAAGGCTTTATCTCACATAATATCTCACATAACATTTACATTACTCTATATATACTATTATATTTTCACAGTAAAGGCTTTACCTCACATAATATCTCACATAACATTTACATTACTCTATATATACTATTATATTTTCACAGTAAAGGCTTTATCTCACATACTATCTCACATAACATTTACATTACTCTATATATACTATTATATTTTCACAGTAAAGGCTTTATCTCACATAATATCTCACATAACATTTACATTACTCTATATATACTATTATATTTTCACAGTAAAGGCTTTACCTCACATAATATCTCACATAACATTTACATTACTCTATATATACTATTATATTTTCACAGTAAAGGCTTTATCTCACATACTATCTCACATAACATTTACATTACTCTATATATACTATTATATTTTCACAGTAAAGGCTTTATCTCACATAATATCTCACATAACATTTACATTACTCTAGATATACTATTGTATTTTCACAGTAAAGGCTTTACCTCACATAATATCTCACATAACATTTACATTACTCTATATATACTATTGTATTTTCACAGTAAAGTCTTTACCGCACATAATATCTCACATAACATTTACATTACTCTATATATACTATTATATTTTCACAGTAAAGGCTTTACCTCACATAATATCTCACATAACATTTACATTACTCTATATATACTATTGTATTTTCACAGTAAAGTCTTTACCGCACATAATATCTCACATAACATTTACATTACTCTATATATACTATTGTATTTTCACAGTAAAGTCTTTACCGCACATAATATCTCACATAACATTTACATTACTCTATATATACTATTGTATTTTCACAGTAAAGTCTTTACCGCACATAATATCTCACATAACATTTACATTACTCTATATATACTATTATATTTTCACAGTAAAGGCTTTACCTCACATAATATCTCACATAACATTTACATTACTCTATATATACTATTATATTTTCACAGTAAAGTCTTTACCGCACATAATATCTCACATAACATTTACATTACTCTATATATACTATTATATTTTCACAGTAAAGGCTTTACCTCACATAATATCTCACATAACATTTACATTACTCTATATATACTATTGTATTTTCACAGTAGAGTCTTTACCGCACATAATATCTCACATAACATTTACATTACTCTATATATACTATTATATTTTCACAGTAAAGGCTTTACCTCACATAATATCTCACATAACATTTACATTATTCTATATATACTATTGTATTTTCACAGTAAAGTCTTTACCGCACATAATATATCACATAACATTTACATTACTCTATATATACTATTGTATTTTCACAGTAAAGTCTTTACCGCACATAATATCTCACATAACATTTACATTACTCTATATATACTATTATATTTTCACAGTAAAGGCTTTACCTCACATAATATCTCACATAACATTTACATTACTCTATATATACTATTGTATTTTCACAGTAAAGTCTTTACCGCACATAATATCTCACATAACATTTACATTACTCTATATATACTATTGTATTTTCACAGTAAAGTCTTTACCGCACATAATATCTCACATAACATTTACATTACTCTATATATACTATTGTATTTTCACAGTAAAGTCTTTACCGCACATAATATCTCACATAACATTTACATTACTCTATATATACTATTATATTTTCACAGTAAAGGCTTTACCTCACATAATATCTCACATAACATTTACATTACTCTATATATACTATTGTATTTTCACAGTAAAGGCTTTACCTCACATAATATCTCACATAACATTTACATTACTCTATATATACTATTATATTTTCACAGTAAAGGCTTTACCTCACATAATATCTCACATAACATTTACATTACTCTATATATACTATTGTATTTTCACAGTAAAGGCTTTACCTCACATAATATCTCACATAACATTTACATTACTCTATATATACTATTGTATTTTCACAGTAAAGGCTTTACCTCACATAATGTCTCACATGACATTTAAATTACTCTATATATACTATTGTATTTTCATGGTAAAAGCTTTACCTAAAGACTTTATTTCACGTTGCTCCTTCTACCTGGAGTTGCGACCGATAGATAGTATTAGCAATTGGAAAGACCAACGGAAACATTGTTTCCTCGGTCCGATTTGACAAAAGTCGATCGTTCCTTTATATATATATGAAATCTAAAAAGATCGGGAACCGAAACTTGATGTTATAATATTAGCTAAGATATGATTTTCTTGTAAACTTCTTTACTTTAACCCTCAGATGGAGTTGATCGACATAGCTACCCAGATTGCCTGTGGAATGAACTACCTGTCATCCCAACATTTCGTCCACCGTGACCTAGCCACCCGGAACTGTTTGGTGGGTGAGAGCCTCACTGTCAAGATTTCAGATTTTGGAATGTCCAGAGATATTTATACATGCGATTACTATCGGGTAAGTTTGGTTACGGACTCCTTACGCGCACGCACACACACACACACACACACATACACACATACACACAGACACACACACGTATAACGGTCATGGGGATAGTGATGGAGGTGGTTGGTGGTGATGAGGATAGAGGAGGTGATAGAGGAGGTGATGGTGGAGGTGATGGTGGAGGTGATGGTGGAGGTGATGGTGAAGGTGATGGTGGCGTTGGTGGAGGTGATGGTGGCGGTGGTGGAGGTGATGGTGGCGGTGGTGGAGGTGATGGTGGAGGAGGTGATGGTAGCGTTGGTGGAGGTGATGGTGGCGGTGGTGGAGGTGATGGTGGCGGTGGTGGAGGTGATGGTGGCGGTGGTGGAGGTGATGGTGGAGGAGGTGATGGTAGCGTTGGTGGAGGTGATGGTGGCGGTGGTGGAGGTGATGGTGGCGGTGGTGGAGGTGATGATGGTGATAGAGGTGATGATGGTGATGGTGGTGATGGTGATGGTGAAAGTGATGGTGAAGGTCATGATGGAGGTGAAGATGATGGTGGTGGAGGTGATGATGATGATGATAATGGAGGTGGTGGTGATGATGATAATGGAAGTGGTGGTGATGATGATGATGATAATGGAGGTGGTGATGATGGCGGTGGTAGCGGTTGTGGCGAAGGTGACGGTGGTCTTCAGATTGATCGAGATGATGGTGATGATGATGATGATGTGATGGTGACGATGATGGTGATGATGGTGATGATGATGATGATGTGATGGTGACGATAATGGTGATGATGGTGATGATGATGATGGTGATGGTGACGATGATGATAAATATGGTGGTGGTGATGATGATGATAGAGGTGATAATGATGGTGTTGATGGTGACGTTGATGGTGGTGACGATGGTGATGGTGGTGGTGACGATGGTGATGATGGTGGTGACGATGGTGATGATGGTGATGATGATAGAGGTGATGATGATGGTGTTGATGGTGACGTTGATGGTGGTGACGATGGTGATGATGGTGGTGACGATGGTGATGATGGTGGTGACGATGGTGATGATGGTGATGATAGAGGTGATGATGATGGTGTTGATGGTGACGTTGATGGTGGTGACGATGGTGATGGTGGTGGTGACGATGGTGATGATGGTGATGATGATAGAGGTGATGATGATGATGATGATGATGGCGACGACGACGGCGATGGTGGTGATGATGACGATGATGATGATGATGATGACGATGACTACGACGATGGCTAACATGATGAAAGGGGTGTAGTAGGTTATATCTGATCTGATCTGATCTCCTCTCTCTCTCTTCTCCAGATCGGTGGTTCCCGGATGCTTCCGGTACGTTGGATGTCCCCGGAGAGTGTGAAGTACGGAAGATTTACGGCCGAATCTGATGTCTGGTCCTTTGGTATAGTACTGTGGGAGATATTCAGCTATGGGAAACAACCTTATTATGGACATTCAAACGAAGAGGTAAGGACAATATACCAGACGGATTAGCAGTGTCGGTAAAGCGTCGAAAATATTGCTTTGCAGCATAGAGTTATGGCCTTTTACGTTGGTTCAACGGAGAGTGTGAAGTACGAAAGATTTACGGCCAAATCTGATGTCTGGTCCTTTGGTATAGTACTGTGGGAGACAATCTTATTATGGACATTCAAACGAAGAGGTAAGGACAATATACCAGACGGATTAGCAGTGTCGGTAAAGCGTCGAAAATATTGCTTTGCGGCATAGAGTTATGGCCTTTTACGTTGGTTCAACGGAGAGTGTGAAGTACGAAAGATTTACGGCCGAATCTGATGTCTGGTCCTTTCGTATAGTACTGTGGGAGACAAACTTATTATGGACATTCAAACGAAGAGGTAAGGACAATATACCAGACGGATTAGCAGTGTCGGTAAAGCGTCGAAAATATTGCTTTGCGGCATAGAGTTATGGCCTTTTACGTTGGATCCCCAAGCATGACCAGACAAGCTCATGGATGTTATCTAACCATCTTGCTTGGGGTCTATCCTTGAGTCTCTTGCCGGTTGGATTTGCCCGTAAAATCTGTCCAGTGACATTCTAACCCCATGCCCATACTATCGGAGCTGTGATCTCTCAATTCAGAGAATTCGCGGTTCTACCTGTAGTGACTGTTCTCCGAGCTACGTATTCTATCGAGTAAAATTACTCTAAAAACCCTTCGAGGGAACCCTATTTTGGCCGCTTGTATTTGCGCTCAACCTGCGATTCTTTACTTAGATATTCTAACATGTCCGTAATATCGGATTTGCGATATTCCAATTCGAAGAAGCAGCGGCTCTAACTTGAACAACACCCTGATCTCCGAGCCTCACACACTATTGGGTAACGTTACACCAAAGCAACTTCGGGGAAACCCCATTTCGGCCGCTTGTATTCTAACCATAGTATCAGAACTGTGATCTCTCAATTCGGAGGAACCTCATTTCGGCTGCTTCTATTCGCGATCGTATTCCAAATCAAAATATTTCACTTTATTTCTACCAATGGAAACCGCGGAGTGGGGAGACCCAAGAAGACCTGGGATGAGGTGATAAAAGCCGACCTTACCCAATTACACCTCTCAAAGGCGATGACACACGACCGTGACCTCTGGCGTCACACAGTAATACAGAGTACCCGACCTCCCATGGGTACAAGCTGAAGCATATAGACAATATGCCCCAAACCCTCCCACTGCAAAGTGGTCGTGGAGGTGCCACGGCAAAAAAGCACCCAGCCCACACTGTAAAGTGGACGTGTAGGCGCCACGGAAAAAAGCACCCAGCACTTACTGTAAATGAGGTTGGTGTTAGGAAGGGCATCCAGCTGTAGAAATCAAGCCAAAATCAGTTCCTGTATGAGCAAGGCATGGTCAGCCGACCAGACACTGCCCACAACAGGACAACCCGTTTAACCCATGCTAACATGGAAGAACGGACGTAAAACGGTGATGATGATGATTCTCCATGTTAAGTGGGTTATTTAAGAATATAAGATTCAATTTGAGTAGAGTTGTTAAGACTAACCGACCAGGCATAATTATTAATGACAGCAGACATATAAACGAACAAACAAAGACACATTTCTATATTATCTAGAAGTGATATCGCTATCATAATAGAAAGAAAGAAAGATATAAAGACATATATACGATATAATAGACAAATACAAAGACTTCGACTGGAAATAAAATAATAACTGGGAGGAATTTCGGCTGGTTGAGTGTACAATTAGTAGAGTATATAGAGTAGGTAGATTACACTGAGAGCTGAATAAGACAGATGGTGTATAGAGGTGAATGGGAGGGAGAGCGGCGGTGTGGGTAAAGAAGAAACACAGGTAGATAAATATAGGGAGAGAGGGGGGCAGAAAAAGAATGGAAGAGAAAGTGAGAAAGAGAGGGAGGAGGAAGAAGAAAGATGGTGGAGGGGAGAGAAAGAAAGAGGGTGGAGGGGAGAGAAAGAAAGAGGGTGGAGGGGAGAGAAAGAAAGAGGGTGGAGGGGAGAGAAAGAAAGAGGGTGGAGGGGAGAGAAAGAGAGAGGGTGGAGGAGAGAGAGAGTGAGGGTGGAGAAGAGACAGAGAGAGGGTGGAGAAGAGACAGAGAGAGGGTGGAGGAGAGAGGGTGGAGGAGAGAGAGAGGGTGGAGGAGAGAAAGAGAGAGGAAGGAGAAAGAGAGAGGAAGGAGAAAGAGAGAGGATAGTTAGAGTAAAAGATATATATAGAGAAAAGAGAAAAGAGAGTGAGTGAGTGAGTGAGTGAGTGAGTGAGTGAGTGAGTGAGTGAGTGAGTGAGAGAAAGAGAGTGAGAGAAAGAGAGTGAGAGAGAGAGAGAGAGAGAGAGAGTGAGAGAGTGAGTGAGTGAGAGAGAGTGAAAGAGGGGGAGAGAGAGTGAGAGGGGGAGAGTGAGTGAGAGAGAGTGAAAGAGGGGGAGAGAGAGTGAGTGAGTGAGAGAGAGTGAAAGAGGGGGAGAGAGAGTGAGTGAGTGAGAGTGAAAGAGGGGGAGAGAGAGTGAGGGGGAGAGAGAGTGAGTGAGTGAGTGAGAGAGAGTGAAAGAGGGGGAGAGAGAATGAGAAAAGAGATGAAGAGAGAATGAGAAAAGAGATGAAGAGAGAATGAGAAAAGAGAGGGAAACAAAATGAGAAAAAAGAGAGAGAGAAGATATTATATATCTATCTATCTATCTATCTATCTATCTATCTACATATCTATCTATCTATGTATACCTATATCTTTCTCTATTGTAGGTGGTTCGCTTCATTAACTCGGGAATAACACTGGAGAAACCAGAGTGGTGTCCCCCTACGGTATATAACATCATGTCAGGCTGCTGGAAACAAGACCCACGTGACAGGCTCACCTTAAAGACTGTTTACAAACATTTCATTGATTACAGTCATAGTTTAATACGTAACGTTCACAAACAACCGAACGTAGATTGGGACAGTGAGAGGGTCTATCTCATATGAGAAAGGACATCCCATCGCCGGGTCGGCCCCACGGCTTAGAAATATTTCAAGCCCCTTCTAGCAATACAATCTTTCATCTCATAAAAAAAAAATAATTTAAAAAAAAATTTGATGGGCCCTTAAGCTTTCACATATTTCAGTCACCCCCACTGGCACTTCAATCTTTCATCCTCCAAATTCTAAAAAAAAATATATATTGAAAGGTCCCTTGTCCCTGTGAGGCCTTTATTCTGCAGGGCCCTAAGTTTCTTATGAATAATATGGCTGAGCTTGTTCCATGGCTTCCGATCTTTATATTACCAACGACCCCTTTTATTTGAAGGAATTTTCATACGGAACCTTTTGCTAC
>OZ024765.1:17115257-17125257 GCA_964016885.1 Eledone cirrhosa
GTTGCTTCACGCTATTAAGTCCAGGATTAGCATCAACCTGTTGAGCTTCCGGGCTCGAGAGAGACATTAAAACTGCGATGACTAGCGTCCTGTCCAGGGCGAAGTCTTGTACTCTCAGTCACTTCTTGCTATTTAAACCGGGATAAGCCCCAGCTTGTTGAGCTTCCGGGCTCGAGAGAGACCGTAGACGTTTGTTTAGGCAATTCACCTTCAACTCATAAATATGTGGCCTTGTCTTGTGCTACAGTTGTTTTAAAATAATATTAATATTGTTGATGTTAGTACAATTATTTATGTTACTCTAGGGCGGTTGACTGATAGAATCGGTAGAGCGGCGGACTAAATTCTTCGCAGATATTTAGTTACGACTCTCTAAGTTACGAGTTCAAATCCCGCCGAGGTCAACTTTTCCTTTCATGACGGTGGATTGACAGAATTAGTGGAGCGTCGGAACAGCATGCTTTACAGCACAGAGTTTCGGCGCTTTACGTTCTGAGTTGACAGTCCGCCGAGGCTAGCTTTGCCTTTCATCCTTTCGGGATCGATAAAATAAAGTACCAGTAACGTACTGGGGTCGATATATTCGACTTGTCCCCCTCTACAAAAAAAATTGTTGGGGTGAACTGGCAGTGTTGGTAGCGCGTCGGACATAATTCTTTAAGACTTTCTACTTTCTAAGTTCAAATCCCATCGAGGTCAACTTTCCCTTTCATCCTTACAGGGGTCGATAAATAAAGTACCAGTAACGCACTGGGGTCGATTAAATCAACTTTTCCCCTTCCCCAAATTGTTGGTCTTGTGCCTAAATCAGAAACTGTTATTTATATTGCTTTCATGACAAATAAAGAAATATGTATTATCGTTGTTGTTGTTGTTGTTGTTGTTGATGTCATTTCAATGTTATTTTTTATTCAATGGCGGTGGACTGGCAGTATCAGTAGAGGGTCTGACGCCATGCTTTGCAGCATAGGAGTTATGGCCCTTAACGTTCTGAGTTCAAATCCCGCTGAGGTTAACTTTGCCTTTCATCCTTATGGGGTCGATAAAATAAAGTACCAGTAATACACTGGGATAATTGCTGGCCTTGTGCCAAAAGTAGGAACAGTTATTACGGGGTTGATAAATTAAAGTACCAGTAATACACTGGTGTTAATTGCTGGCCTTGTGCCAAAAGTAGAAACAGTTATTTCGGGGTTGATAAATTAAAGTACCAGTAATACACTGGTGTTAATTGCTGGCCTTGTGCCAAAAGTAGGAACAGTTATTACGGGGTTGATAAATTAAAGTACCAGTAATACACTGGTGTTAATTGCTGGCCTTGTGCCAAAAGTAGAAAGAGTTATTACGGGGTTGATAAATTAAAGTACCAGTAATACACTGGTGTTAATTGCTGGCCTTGCGCCAAAAGTAGAAACAGTTATTTTTTATTCAATCTGAACCAAACAAGCAAGTCAACTCCGATCAATGTTTAAGTCTCTCATAGGCTTACTCACTTGATAATGGGTTTTTAAACTCGAAAATACTTGAGATAATTGAAGTGGCTAAGGTAAGATTCTTTCGTTATCTTAGCGATTGAATTTTCTTTCCCGCCCATTGTTTGGTTTTCAAAATTATTTAAATGTGTTTTCTATTCAACAATGCTTCAAGCAGGGCTGGGCAAATGGTTAACAAGTTCACTCCACAAATATAAGGTCCCAGGTTCGATTCAATTGTGTGAGAATGCTTCAAGCAGGGCTGGGCAAATGGTTAACAAGTTCACTCCACAAATATAAGGTCCCAGGTTCGATTCAATTGTGTGAGAATGCTTCAAGCAGGGCTGGGCAAATGGTTAACAAGTTCACTCCACAAATACGAGGTCCCAGGTTCGATTCAATTGTGTGAGATTTTGATTAAATGTCATTTACCACAGTTTCTGGTCGACGTCGACCTATGTCTTCTCACGTGAATAATGAGTAAAAGTTATCTAGTTACGTTACGAGTTCAAATCCCACCGAGGTCAGCTGTGCCTTTTATGGCGGTAGATTGACAAAATTAGTGGAATGTCGGACAACATGCTTTACAGCAGGGGGCGTGCTACAGGCAACCCGCGGATCACAATCCGGCCTGCCAGACCTGTCAGAGTGGCCCGCGATGACCGTTTTTAATTTCTATCTTGTAGGCTTATTTTATAATTTTTTTCGTAACCGTAATACAATTTTCTGTTAGTTGACCTATACTAAAGGGCTTTACTGATAGGGTTATGTGTGTTATAATTTCCCAGTCCCATGTTATGAAAAGAAGTTGTGGTGAATCTTTGGAATAGTGCTTAATAAATATTGCTGGCCCTAATAGTTGTTCTGATAGGGTTATGTGTGTTATAATTTCCCAGTTCCATGTTATGGAAAGAAGTTGTGGTGAATCTTGGGAATAGTGCTTAATAAATATTGCTGGCCCTAATAGTTGTTCTGATAGGGTTGTGTGTGTTATAATTTCCCCAGTTCCATGTTATGGAACGAAGTTGTGGTGAATCTTTGGATTAGTGTTTAATAAATATTAATGGCCCTAATAGTTGTTCTGATAGGGTTGTGTGTGTTATAATTTCCCCAGTTCCATGTTATGGAAAGAAGTTGTGGTGAATCTTTGGAATAGTGTTTAATAAATATTAATGGCCCTAATAGTTGTTCTGATAGGGTTGTGTGTGTTATAATTTCCCCAGTTCCATGTTATGGAAAGAAGTTGTGGTGAATGTTTGGAATAGTGCTTAATAAATATTAATGGCTCTAATAGTTGTTCTGATAGGGTTATGTGTGTTATAATTTCCCAGTCCCATGTTATGGAAAGAAGTTGTGGTGACTCTTTGGAATAGTGTTTAATAAATATTAATGGCCCTAATAGGGTTATGTGTGTTATAATTTCCCAGTTGACCACATACTAAAGGGCTTCACTGATAGGGTTGTGTCTGTTATAATTTCCCAGTTCCATGTTATGGAAAGAAGTTGTGGTGACTCTTTGGAATAGTGTTTAATAAATATTAATGGCCCTAATAGTTGTTCTGATAGGGTTATGTGTGTTATAATTTCCCCAGTTCCATGTTATGAAAAGAAGTTGTGGTGAATCTTTGGAATAGTGCTTAATAAATATGAATTGTTTCTATTTTAGGCACAAGGACAGCAATTACTCAGTGCATTACTGGTACTTTATTTGATCGACCCCTTAGTGCTTAATAAATATTAATGGCCCTAATAGTTGTTCTGATAGGGTTATGTGTGTTATAATTTTCCCAGTTCCATGTTAATAAATATTAATGGCCCTAATAGTTGTTCCAATATTCAAAAGTGCCCCGCCAATGGAATATGTTGTACATCCCTGCTTTACAGCATAGAGTTACGGCCCTTTATGTTGATTTCAAACCCTGTTGAGGTTAGCTTCGCCTTTCCTCCTTTCGGTATCGATAAGATACAGTACCAGTAACGTACTGGGGTGGAGATAGTTGAATGTCATTTACCAGTTTCTGGTCGATCCATGTCCTCTCACGTAAGTGATGAGTGAAATTTGGTAGACGTAAACTATTTGGAAGCCCGTCGAATTAGATCGTTTCTTATTTCAAACATGCACTCCTGTCATATACTGTGTTACACTGAATCTCCCTGAGGATTACATTAAGTGTACACGTGTTAGTGGAATGTTTGGACACCTATATTATAATAAAAGATGAACTGTACTTGAAATTTAAAAGTCCACTATTGTCACATAGTGATTCACTGAATCTCCCTGAGAATTACATTAAGCATACACGTGTCTGAGGAATGGAACACACAGCCACTTGCACATTAATTTCAAGAGTAGGCCGGAACATCGAAGGACCAACTGCAACACTCAGCATCGAAACTGACGGAAGTCCAATAAATATAGTTAGAAACTCGAACGTTGAATACATCTACGTGTAAAAATATGTTTTAAGGTCCTTCACCGTGTTAAAATAGGAGCTAGTGATGTGGGTTCTTTGGGGCTCTTTTTGTAGAAATATTTTCAGCAGGTTACCATTAACTGGTCCCTAAACATTTAATCATTCACCCTGTTAAAATAGGAGCTAGTGATATGGGTTCTTTGGGATCCTTTTTGAAGAAATATATTTCGGCAGGTTGCCATAACTGGTCCCTAAACATTTAGTCATTCACCGTGTTAAAGCAGGAGCTAGTGATATGGGTTCTTTGGGACCCTTTTTGAAGAAATATATTTCGGCAGGTTGCCATAACTGGTCCCTAAACATTTAGTCATTCACCGTGTTAAAGCAGGAGCTAGTGATATTGGTTCTTTGGGGCCCTTTTTGAAGAAATATTTTCGGCAGGTTGCCATAACTGGTCCCTAAACATTTAGTCATTCACCGTGTTAAAATAAGAGCTAGTGATGTGGGTTCTTTGGTGCCCTTTCTGAAGAAATATTTTCAGCAGGTTGCCATAACTGGCCCCTATATATTTAGTCATTCTCCCTGCTAAAACAAGGGATAAGTAAGCAGGTCCCACATGATCCTTTTTGCAGCCTGTTGCCTCATACAACAAGCAGGGATACATTATTTCGAGACATAACTTGCTACATACTTTATGGATATTTTCTACAGACAGAAATGATACTTGTGTTTTTCTGAATTTCGGCTGGTTTAGAAAAGTTCTGTTGCGATTGTGTGGATTGAATAACAACACCGAGACACTGTCTAAATCGACAAAGTTCGACACGACCGGTGTTTATTCCGGGTTCCGTGGCATGAGAGGACTGAGCGTACAAGACTCCCACATGATAGTTTATCCGACATTCTACCAATATCCACCACTCAACTGTTCTGTTCGTGGGTAGTCTTGAACGCTCAGTTCTCTCATGCCACGGGACCCGGGATAAACACCCGTCCGAATCTACAAGGTTCGTCAGACCGGTGTTTATCCCGGGTTCCGTGGCATGAGAGGACTGAGCGCACAAGACTCCCCCATGATAGATTATCCGACATTCTACCAATATCCACCACTCAACTGTTCTGTTCGTGGGTAGTCTTGAACGCTCAGTTCTCTCATACCACGGGACCCGGGATAAACACCGGTCTGAATCCACAAGGTTCGACACGACCGGTGTTTATCCCATGGTTCCGTGGCATGAGAGAACTGGGCGTACAAGACTCCCCCATGAACAGAACAGTTGAGTGGTGGATATTGGTAGAATGACGGATAAACTGTCATGGGGGAGTCTTGTACGCTCAGTCCCTCACTAAGATTAACTTTGACTTTCATCCTTCTAGGTGGGGTCGATAAAATATAGTACCAGTCATGTCTCTAACACCCGTGGACATGGTCACAAAATCAGAAAACAGCGCAGCTTCCATGACGATGCTGACAATGATAATGATGATGATGATGGACACACACACAGACACACACGCACGCACGCACACACACACATATATATATATATATGTATGTATATATAAATATCTAAGTCTAAAGTCTGTCTTAAGCCAGAAGGCTCATTTTGGCGGTGCTTACCCAGGTTTCATGGCGTGAAGCAACTGAGAGTACAAGAATCCCCCTGGAGATTACGCCAGTCCCTCGAGGACTAAATCCCTATGTATTATCCTTGGTACTCATTTTCAGATGAGTATACTGGAGCAACGTGAAAAATGGTGTCTCAAAAGGGACCCCATGATGAAGATTAAAACTGTTATGGGGCACAACCACCATCACCATCCCCACAATCATCATTACTACCACCACCTTCACCAGCACCATCATCATCGCTATCAACATCACAACCACGAATAGGAAATAAAAAAAATATAAACACAAAAAGTAAAATGGTTGACTTTCTCACCCCCACACTCACACCTTTCAATTTCAGAAGAAAAAAATTCTCTACAACTCCTGGAATAAATATATATATATATATATATAAATGTAGGAAAAACAGAGAGAGAGAGAGAGAGAGAGAGAGCGAGAGAGAGAGAGAGCGATACACACACAACCATATATAAATGGTAAATTTAAAGATAGCTTAATATTAGCTGACATATTTTAATTTAAAAACGGTAAGCGTGAATTTAATTCCAAAAGCTTTCAGACTGTGAGTGTAGATACATATGTATCCAAACACACACACACACACATCAGGCGTTAAGCTAATATATATACCTTCCACATACTGTACCGATTGTGTTGTTATTTCTGTTTACCTTTTATATATATATATATATATATATATATATATATATATATACGTATGTATATATATATATATATATCTAGGGTGGGTAAAATTCCCGAGATCCACGTACGAGTTCTCTACAGCGGTCTCTGTCCCTCATTATCGCAGCCATGTCCCGCGTCTCCAACAGACCAGTGTCTGTCCTTAGGGCATCAATATACGTTAACCTTGGTCTTCTCCTTCCATTGTGTCCATGTAGGGGCTCCCACAGGAGCACTGAGTGCAATGTCAACTCTGGATGTCGGTGAGCATGACCAGCTAATTTCAGTCTCCTCTGTGTCACTTTTGAGCTGACTTTTGGGATGCTCCCATACAGCTCTGAGTTTTTCATCCTCAGTGTATACTGATTAATGTTCAGAGCCATCCTCAGCATTCTCGTGCAGCACCCATCCACCATCTGAGTGAGTTTCATGGTCAGTGTCCAAGTCTCAGACCCGTACAGCAGCACAGACCCCACTACAGCAATGAAGAGGCGGATTTTCAGGCCTTTACGAAGGTCCGACTTCCACACCGATCTCAAGCTGTGGTACGCCGCCCAGGCTTTGCTCTTCCTCTCAACCACATCATCTTCCGTATTCCCAATCTTTGCTCCCAAATACAGGAAGTCCTGAACCAATTCTAGCGGCTTCCCGCCTACATTAGTGATCCCCTCTGGCTTCTCAACATTCTCTACCAGATATTTTGTTTAGTCTCATTCATTCTCAGCCCCACACTCATCGACACAGTCTCAACCTTCTGCATCAAATCCTCTGCCTCATTCACTATATATACTTTATATATACGTGTATATATATACTTTATATATATATATATATATATATATATATATATATACGTAATAATAATAAATTTGAAGACTAAAATCCAAAGAGCGCTCGAAAAGGATAAATATATATCAAATATATAAGAACCGTAGAGCAAATATTTCAGAAGATCCCGTTAAGGGGGAAAGCAGCGATTCTTTGCTTAAACTTTAATCTGTTATTTTAATAAATATATATATAATATACGTATATATATATATATATATATATATATATACGTATATACTATAAATTATGTCCATAGAATCATTTAATGAGATATATACTCCATTTCCTCTCCCAATTAGCATAATCAATCACACAAAAAACCAATTAAACCTGGCCATAAGATTAAAAGGCACCTTTGAAGAAATAATAGATAAATAAACGACAGCCATCTATTCGTGATCAACAGCCATAGAATATTTACCCAGCATTTCAATAGCACGTGGAAATAGATTAAATATATCGTCAACCATACACAATTAGGTATAAAGTTAAAGTTAGAAGAAAAATGCATATACTCATAGCATACACATACCATACACATATAGATACATGTGTGTGTGTGTGTGTGTGCGTGTGTGTGTGTGCGTGTGTGTGTGTGCGTGTGTGTGTGCAGGGTTGGAGTTAGATCTGGAGGATAGGGGAGTACTTCAGTTGCCCCAATTTTTACATACCAAAATTAGCTTGAGGTAAGTAATTGGAATTGAAAAGTTATACATAAATGTATTAAATTTAAAAATTCTAACCATACTAAAACTAAAAAGCCTTGTTAAGGGCACAGATGAATTGTTATGGCTGTCGCTGGTGGGGTCCCCACTGAAGGGGACCCGGCGAAATTGGTGCCTTTGCCCTCATTAAATCCGATAATATGTGTGTGTGTGTGTCTATGTTGGTGTGTCTGTGTATAACAGGCATAGAGAATGTATGTGTGTCTATCGGGTGTGTGTGTTTGTATATCGGTGTATGTATGTGTAATAGACATAGTGAATGTGTGTGTGTGTGTGTATATTTTTCTCTCCCTCCCTCCATCTCTCAAACTCTCTCCCTCCCACCACCTCTCAAACTCTCTTCTCGCCATGCCTCCATTTCTCAAACTCTCTCTCTCTCTCCATCCCTCCATTTCTCAAACTCTCTCTCCATCCCACTACCTGTCAAACTCTCTCTCTCTCCATCCCACCACCTCCCAAACTCTCTCTCTCTCTCTCCATCCCTCCATATCTCAAACTCTCTCTCCATCCCACCACCTCTCAAACTCTCTCTCTCTCCATCCCTCCACCTCTCAAACTCTCTCTCTCTTCATCCCTCCACCGCTCTCCCTCCCACCACCTCTCAAACTCTCTCTCTCCATCCACCACCTCTCAAACTCTCTCTCTCCGTCCCTCCACCTCTCAAACTCTCTCTCTCTCTCTCCATCCCTCCATTTCTCAAACTCTGTCTCCATCCCACCACCTCTCAAACTCTCTATCTCTCTCCATCCCTCCACCTCTCCCTCCCACCACCTCTCAAACTCTCTCTTTCTTTCATTTCTCTCTCCATATTTCAGAGTGCACGAATTTCTCCGGCCGTTACTGCAGGAGGCCCCGGGCAATTGCTCCCTTTGCTCCCCATTAAACCCGGCCCCACCCACATGTCCATATAGTGTCTCCTTACACGGAGAAAACTTCAATAATTTACGTAAATACACTTGTAACCCTAATGGACGTCCCTACTTCTGGCAGAGTTTCATATATAAACACGAAAACCAAATAAACACACACGTGTGTGTAGGGGTGGTATCTGGTATGTAGGGGTGGGGAGTATCTGGTGTGGGTGGTATCTGTGTGTATGTGCGCATGCGCTTATTTGTTTCTCTATGTGGAGGTTTGTTGGTATGTGTGTGTGCGCGCGGGCATGTGTGCGTACGTGTATGTAGTGTGCGTATGCATTTACTTTCTGTATAATTCTTCCCACCAGTCTAAGAGACATTGAAAAAGATCACACACACACACACACACACACACACACACATACACACATACACACACATAAATGTAATCTGAATTTTTCGAATATTAGTAATAAATGTTTCTACTTTTGGCAAAAAGGCCAGCAATTACCCCAGTGCATTACTGGTACTTTATTTTATCGACCCTCGTAAGGATGAAAGGCAAAGTTAACCTCTGCAGGATTTGAACTCAGAATGGCAAGGGCCGTAACTCTATGCGTCAAAGCATGGCGTCCGACCCTCTACCGATGCAATTATGCAAACAGCCTCTTTAAAGCCATGTTAGTAGACTGAACCCTTCATTCTTGCTCTTGTACTGGCTTGTAAACAGTTTACAAGCCAACACAAGAGCAATAATGATGGAGTCATTCTCCTAACATGGCTTTAAAGAGGCTGTTTGCATAATTGCAAAGGAATCGAATATTATTACTAATATTCGAAAACTTATTTATTGTATTCAGCCATGTAGAGCAATAAACCATTTGTTATATATATATATATATATATATATATATATATATAAATTAATAAAAACAATGAAATAAAAACAAAGAACAAGCTCCTTATATTAAAAAATTCATCATTTTACGATCGTTTCTAGGGTATATATGTGTGTTGGTATGTATATCATATAGATCTATGTAAAAATATTATATATATATAAAATAAAATAATTAAGTCGAAAATGTAAAATTTGGCTTCGTTTATTATAAATTATAGATATACTGCTATATATATTTCGGTGACAGCCATCATTGGCTGCGACCTCTTCAGGCAGTCCGAATTGGTGTGGGAAAGACAGGTACACATGTTGTTGAAGTGTGTTTTACTCCGTCAATACATCGGTATTCAACGAAATATATATAGCAGTATATCTATAATTTATAATAAACGAAGACAAATTTTACATATTTGACTTAATTATTTGACATTACTCCGGAGTAAACAAACCAACCTGCGTACTCCGTCGAGTGCTCCAATCTGC
>OZ024765.1:17135257-17142268 GCA_964016885.1 Eledone cirrhosa
TGTGGGTTGCGTGCTCAGTTTGCGCATGCGCCACATCCGGGTGTCTGTGTGTGTTTGTGTTCATTTTTCTATTTTTCTATTTATATTTGTTTGTTTATTTATTTATTTATTGTTGGTTGGTTGTTTGTTCTATGTGTGTGTGTGTTTTCATTTTGTCTTGTGTGTGTTTTCATTTTGTGTGTGTTTTCAATTGTAAGTTGTTTGTTCTATGTGTGTGTGTGTTTTCATTTTGTCCTTAATTGTAAGTTGTGATGTTGCTGTTCCACTCATATTTTCTATTTAATTTTGGTTTTAATTCTTTTATGCTTACTGCCTCTGTAATTTGCCTAAACATTGCGTCTTTCTTGTGTGTGGATTCTATTTTTATTTCTATGCTCTCTAATTTACCCCTGTGTTCTATCTTAGCATGTTGGTAGAGCACAGATGATTCTTTACTATCTTGGAGGTCTCGCCAGTGTTCATTTATTCGTTCCCCTATACTACGAGCTGTCTCACCTATGTACACTATATTTTTGTTTCTACATTGTCCCTCAGTACATCTTATGCTATATACTACATTTCTAGTTTTACAGTTAATATGGGGGCTTATTTTACAGGTTATACATTTCTTATCTATACATGAGGGTCTTTGGAACGGGTATGTCTTGCTAATAAGTGTTTTTACGGAGGTACCAGGTCTTTCTACTATCTTAATATTGAGATTATGTTTCTTTAGGGCCCTTCTAAATTTGTAGGCTAGTTCACCTCTAGGGGTTGTATTGATGAACATTACACTCTGGTATTTATTGCTATCATACCATGAGTTTATTCTATTGGCCTTGTTCTTAGTTCTTTCTATTCTATTCCAAAATTTGCTCCTATACAAGGGGCAGGTCCCATTTATGTCATTATTTACCATTTTTTCCCATTTGGTTCTGGCTCCTTTATACACTCTGATTCTATCTCTCTGATTGTAGCCAGAGAACTGCATACGGTGGATGAAGTGTTGTATGTGTCTCTCTAGTTCTTCAGGGTTGCACATGCGGGACACATTTCTCATCACCCGTATCAAATCCGCAATCAGTATGTTGATTTTGGTATGGTCCGAAATGGCCGAGTTTCGGTGGATCAGATGTTTGGAAGTCATGGGTTTGGCATAATGGGAATGGAGGATTTGTTTTTGGTTGTTAATAGTATCTAACCAGAGCTCTGTGTCTAGTACAGGTAATCGATGGTTGGGGTGTCTACTTGGGTAGTCTATAGTAACTCTAATGCTCTGGTGGATGGAGTTTGCTATTTGCTGGATGCTTTCCATTGTGTTTTTCTCAGGTTCCTGACTGTTCTTTAGTGGGGGTGTCTTAACTACGATGTTTATATCATCTACGTAGCGGGAGTACATTATCAGGGTTAATCTGTCTTCTAATTGTTCTTTAAGTTTTTGTTTAAGTCTACTGTCCCACCATACCATGAACAAGTTAGCTATGTCGCCTGCAATGCTAACACCAATGGCTGCTCCTTCCTCTTGGGCATATGTTTTACCATTAAATTTGAACATATGTTCCTTAAGGGTTAATTTTATTCTGGCCCCTACCGCATGTGCAATCATTTTCTTCAGTTCATCGTGGTTTTCGGGTGTCCGTATGGCTCTGGTCCACCCGTTCCATCTATCTGTGTGGGTTTTCTTGGCCATTGAGGTAATGGTAGGTGGTCTGCCTCTTGCTGGTCTTGTAGGGCACAGGTTGCTAAGGTCATAAGTGTCTAGGTAACTATTACTATGGGTAAGCTTAAGTAGAAGTCCCAGCTCACTGGTATCAATCCCACGGAACTCAACCTTGCTCTCGCTGATCATTTCGACGCATTTCTCCACAGCAAAATCCACGTCAATAGATGGATACAGGGACACAACATCCATACTGCCTATTATGCAGTTTGTTAGGTCCCCAGATCGGTTACCCGCGTCGATTCTGCTGAGGAGGTCCTCCGTGCTGTCACACACATCTCTGGGGACATCTCAATGATGGGGCGTATGATCAGGGAGAGGAAGTAGGACAGTCTGTAGTTACTAGCAATGTTAGCCCCACAGACTGGCCGTGTTGGTGGTCCCGCAACAGGGTCCCAGCCCGTTTTATGGTCTTTTCGAAGCCCATACAACGCCGGCACGTCATTGTTCCAGGCCTACAAGTTGTTGGCAGTCCTTTTGTTGGGCTGCATTATATTTGTCCACATCACCATATGGGCATTGAGGGTTTTTTCTCTGTCCTCATGCTCCTGTGGTGTTACCTCTCTTGTGTTAGTGATGTGGGGTTGCATTGCCTGGATGTAGTTTGGCAGGCTGTCAACCGACATTCTGCCAGACTTGTCTGTTGGAAAGCATGCTATCTCTCCATTACGCGAGCGCTGCATGAGCTTACGCAAGCCATTTGCAGATTCTTCTCCCAGTTGCTGGGCCTCTATTCTATTATGCTTCTTGCTATACTGTTCTATAATATTTCTAAGTTCGGATTTAGCTATACTAAATTGTGCTTCTGTTTGTTCATCGACCTGCGACGGCAACTGCGTGCGTTTGTTAAATGGCAAAGTCGTGGCGTGGACTCGTCGCAGGTCGAATGATTTATCGGAGTGGTTATAAAACGGAGAGTTCCAGGCTGCTGCTTTATGTGTACTTGCGCTATTGTTAGTTGTGTTGTTTCTATTTCCACCAACAGCAGCAGCCTCAGCTTCATGGTTGTTTCTATGTCTCTCATAATTACTCCTGTCTCTTTCCACTGGCTCTACCCTATTTTGTGTGTCTGTGTGTTCGTCTTGGTTATTCTCTTTGTCCTTAGTCTCCCTACTCCTTTTAATCCTATTACTTTCTCTTATTTCTCTGATTTCTGTGCTACTGTCATTACTTGTTTTCTGTGTCTGTGTGTTTGTTAAGATTGTAGTGGTGGTGAGAGGCATTGAATGTGTGTGTGTTGTTGTTGTTGATGTGTGTTGTTGTTGATGTGTGTTGTTGTCTCCGTGTGTGTGTGTGTTATCGTTGTTGTGTGTGTTGTTATTGTTGTTTGTGTTTGCGTGTCTGTTGTTGTTGTATCTGGGTATGTTGCTGTTGTTGTTGTTGATGTGTGTGTTGTTGTTATTGTTGTCTCCGTGTGTGTTGTTATTGTTGTTTGTGTCTGCGTGTCTGTTGTATCTGGGTATGTTGCTATTGTTGGTATTGTATCTGGGTATGTTGCTATTGTTGGTATTGTATCTGGGTATGTTGCTATTGTTGTTGTTATTGTTTGTGTCTGTGTGTCTGTTGTTGTTGGGATGTGTGTTGTATATGTGTGTGCGTATATTGTTGCTTTTGTTTTTGTTTTTGATGCTCCAGCGTAGTTTCGTAAATGATTTTTCTATTTCTGACAGACAACTAATCATATTTACCTTCTTGAATGTCGCAAATTTGGGTGGCAAACGTAACACAGACATTTCATTATTATCTATTTTCGTGTTTCCATAAATGTTGGTATTTTTTTTTGTTGAACTCTTCAGATAATGAGGTGTCGGCCATGTTGATACCGTCAATTTTGTCGGGATATCTATTGGTATACTCTATAGTATCCCGATTTAGCTTTGCCTGTTTAAGCCACTTTAATTTTCTGTTAAAGTGCTTATTACATTCTTGAGTAATGTACTGTTCTTCAGGGCGTATAAGGCTTATAAATGTTAGTTTTTCTGCTGGTGTGGTGATTTTAGATATTTCATCTATTAGGTTACGCTTTAGTTTTTCTTGATGACTTAATTCTCTATAGATCTTCTTTTTTATGTTTAGAATTAAAGTTCGTTTTAGCCTATCTGCTTGTTTTTTGGTGAGTTGTAATCTTCTAACGTCGGTATTGATGGTGTTGGTGTAGATTCTAGAAGTGGTGCACAGTTTTATGAAGTGTAGTTGTCGAGATGTTATGGTTTTTCGTAGACAACAGAACATGGTGGTTTTCAGTATCTTGTTAGCCTGGCTAAGGCTTACGATATTTCGTTTCTGAATTTGTTTAGCAAGATTCTTTATCTGAAATCGTGTGTTGAAACCGATATTGTTATACTTTGGGAGGGTCATGTTGCCAATAAGAAACACACGCACCAGTTGCTTTCACTTCAATTTAATTTAATATATATTTATAAATTTACAAATTTATAAATTTCTGGTTGGTTGGTTGGTTCCACAACCAGATAGTTGTTTATATATATATAGTCATAGTTCTTTCGTCACACACTCTGTGACCTCTTCAGTGACTGGGGATTTCTTTCTTCGTTTCTGTGCCTTTCCTTTCTTCTATCCTACGCCATTTTGTTTGTGTGTGGGTTGCGTGCTCAGTTTGCGCATGCGCCACATCCGGGTGTCTGTGTGTGTTTGTGTTCATTTTTCTATTTTTCTATTTATATTTGTTTGTTTATTTATTTATTTATTGTTGGTTGGTTGTTTGTTCTATGTGTGTGTGTGTTTTCATTTTGTCTTGTGTGTGTTTTCATTTTGTGTGTGTTTTCAATTGTAAGTTGTTTGTTCTATGTGTGTGTGTGTTTTCATTTTGTCCTTAATTGTAAGTTGTGATGTTGCTGTTCCACTCATATTTTCTATTTAATTTTGGTTTTAATTCTTTTATGCTTACTGCCTCTGTAATTTGCCTAAACATTGCGTCTTTCTTGTGTGTGGATTCTATTTTTATTTCTATGCTCTCTAATTTACCCCTGTGTTCTATCTTAGCATGTTGGTAGAGCACAGATGATTCTTTACTATCTTGGAGGTCTCGCCAGTGTTCATTTATTCGTTCCCCTATACTACGAGCTGTCTCACCTATGTACACTATATTTTTGTTTCTACATTGTCCCTCAGTACATCTTATGCTATATACTACATTTCTAGTTTTACAGTTAATATGGGGGCTTATTTTACAGGTTATACATTTCTTATCTATACATGAGGGTCTTTGGAACGGGTATGTCTTGCTAATAAGTGTTTTTACGGAGGTACCAGGTCTTTCTACTATCTTAATATTGAGATTATGTTTCTTTAGGGCCCTTCTAAATTTGTAGGCTAGTTCACCTCTAGGGGTTGTATTGATGAACATTACACTCTGGTATTTATTGCTATCATACCATGAGTTTATTCTATTGGCCTTGTTCTTAGTTCTTTCTATTCTATTCCAAAATTTGCTCCTATACAAGGGGCAGGTCCCATTTATGTCATTATTTACCATTTTTTCCCATTTGGTTCTGGCTCCTTTATACACTCTGATTCTATCTCTCTGATTGTAGCCAGAGAACTGCATACGGTGGATGAAGTGTTGTATGTGTCTCTCTAGTTCTTCAGGGTTGCACATGCGGGACACATTTCTCATCACCCGTATCAAATCCGCAATCAGTATGTTGATTTTGGTATGGTCCGAAATGGCCGAGTTTCGGTGGATCAGATGTTTGGAAGTCATGGGTTTGGCATAATGGGAATGGAGGATTTGTTTTTGGTTGTTAATAGTATCTAACCAGAGCTCTGTGTCTAGTACAGGTAATCGATGGTTGGGGTGTCTACTTGGGTAGTCTATAGTAACTCTAATGCTCTGGTGGATGGAGTTTGCTATTTGCTGGATGCTTTCCATTGTGTTTTTCTCAGGTTCCTGACTGTTCTTTAGTGGGGGTGTCTTAACTACGATGTTTATATCATCTACGTAGCGGGAGTACATTATCAGGGTTAATCTGTCTTCTAATTGTTCTTTAAGTTTTTGTTTAAGTCTACTGTCCCACCATACCATGAACAAGTTAGCTATGTCGCCTGCAATGCTAACACCAATGGCTGCTCCTTCCTCTTGGGCATATGTTTTACCATTAAATTTGAACATATGTTCCTTAAGGGTTAATTTTATGCTGGCCCCTACCGCATGTGCAATCATTTTCTTCAGTTCATCGTGGTTTTCGGGTGTCCGTATGGCTCTGGTCCACCCGTTCCATCTATCTGTGTGGGTTTTCTTGGCCATTGAGGTAATGGTAGGTGGTCTGCCTCTTGCTGGTCTTGTAGGGCACAGGTTGCTAAGGTCATAAGTGTCTAGGTAACTATTACTATGGGTAAGCTTAAGTAGAAGTCCCAGCTCACTGGTATCAATCCCACGGAACTCAACCTTGCTCTCGCTGATCATTTCGACGCATTTCTCCACAGCAAAATCCACGTCAATAGATGGATACAGGGACACAACATCCATACTGCCTATTATGCAGTTTGTTAGGTCCCCAGATCGGTTACCCGCGTCGATTCTGCTGAGGAGGTCCTCCGTGCTGTCACACACATCTGGGGACATCTCAATGATGGGGCGTATGATCAGGGAGAGGAAGTAGGACAGTCTGTAGTTACTAGCAATGTTAGCCCCACAGACTGGCCGTGTTGGTGGTCCCGCAACAGGGTCCCAGCCCGTTTTATGGTCTTTTCGAAGCCCATACAACGCCGGCACGTCATTGTTCCAGGCCTGGAAGTTGTTGGCAGTCCTTTTGTTGGGCTGCATTATATTTGTCCACATCACCATATGGGCATTGAGGGTTTTTTCTCTGTCCTCATGCTCCTGTGGTGTTACCTCTCTTGTGTTAGTGATGTGGGGTTGCATTGCCTGGATGTAGTTTGGCAGGCTGTCAACCGACATTCTGCCAGACTTGTCTGTTGGAAAGCATGCTATCTCTCCATTACGCGAGCGCTGCATGAGCTTACGCAAGCCATTTGCAGATTCTTCTCCCAGTTGCTGGGCCTCTATTCTATTATGCTTCTTGCTATACTGTTCTATAATATTTCTAAGTTCGGATTTAGCTATACTAAATTGTGCTTCTGTTTGTTCATCGACCTGCGACGGCAACTGCGTGCGTTTGTTAAATGGCAAAGTCGTGGCGTGGACTCGTCGCAGGTCGAATGATTTATCGGAGTGGTTATAAAACGGAGAGTTCCAGGCTGCTGCTTTATGTGTACTTGCGCTATTGTTAGTTGTGTTGTTTCTATTTCCACCAACAGCAGCAGCCTCAGCTTCATGGTTGTTTCTATGT
>OZ024765.1:17157468-17159968 GCA_964016885.1 Eledone cirrhosa
TAAAGTGTCTTACTTAAAGTCACAACACCCAGTGAAGCAACCTGAAGTAAAGTGTCTTACTTAAGGTCACAACACCCAATGAAGCAACCTGAAGTAAAGTGTCTTACTTAAGGTCACAACACCCAATGAAGCAACCTGAAGTAAAGTATCTTACTTAAGGTCACAACACTCAGTGAGGCAACCTGAAGTAAATTGTCTTACTTAAGTTCACAACACCCAATGAAGCAACCTGAAGTAAAGTGTCTTACTTAAAGTCACAACACCCAGTGAAGCAACCTGAAGTAAAGTGTCTTACTTAAGGTCACAACACCCAGTGAAGCAACCTGAAGTAAAGTGTCTTACTTAAGGTCACAACACCCAATGAAGCAACCTGAAGTAAAGTATCTTACTTAAGGTCACAACACTCAGTGAGGCAACCTGAAGTAAATTGTCTTACTTAAGTTCACAACACCCAATGAAGCAACCTGAAGTAAAGTGTCTTACTTAAAGTCACAACACCCAGTGAAGCAACCTGAAGTAAAGTGTCTTACTTAAGGTCACAACACCCAGTGAAGCAACCTGAAGTAAAGTGTCTTACTTAAGGTCACAACACCCAGTGAAGCAACCTGAAGTAAAGTGTCTTACGTAAGGTCACAACACCCAGTGAGGCAACCTGAAGTAAAGTGTCTTACTTAAGGTCACAACACCCAGTGAGCCACCTGAAGTAAAGTGTCTTACTTAAGGTCACAACACCCAGTGAAGCAACCTGAAGTAAAGTGTCTTACTTAAGGTCACAACACCCAGTGAAGCAACCTGAAGTAAATTGTCTTACTTAAGGTCACAACACCCAGTGAAGCAACCTGAAGTAAAGTGTCTTACTTAAGGTCACAACACCCAGTGAAGCAACCTGAAGTAAAGTGTCTTACTTAAGGTCACAACACCCAGTGAGGCAACCTGAAGTAAAGTGTCTTACTTAAAGTCACAACACCCAGTGAAGCAACCTGAAGTAAAGTGTCTTACTTAAAGTCACAACACCCAGTGAAGCAACCTGAAGTAAAGTGTCTTACTTAAGGTCACAACACCCAGCCGCATCAAATCGAAATCACGACTTTGTGATCATAAGCCGAACACTCTAACCGCTCATCCACATACACTTTACAGAAAGTACTTTACAAGCAGCGTCTGAAATGTCCATAAGCTGATTATGAAGGAATGATGCTAGTGCTGTGAAATCTTGCACGCATTAATTTCAACTCTTCAGGGACTATTTGGTCTAGGCACAAGGTCAACAATTTCTTTGGGAGAGGAAACATCATCACCATAACTACAATCGTTACAATCACTATCACCATTACACACGGGGCCCCCACACCACCATTACCACTGCCACCAACACCAACACCACCACCACCACGACTACCACCAACACCACCACGACCATTACCACCACCACCAGACCATTACCACCACCACACGACCATTACCACCACCACACGACCATTACCACCACCACCACAACCATTACCACCACCACTACAAACACGATTAAATCGACCTCAGTGCATTACGGGTACTATATTTTATCGACCTACGTATTGATGAAAAGCAAATCTAACCTCGGTGGGGTTTAAATTCAGAAAGTAAAGGGCCGTAATTCTGTGCCACAAAGTATGCTGGACGACACTCTACCGATACTGCCAATCGACCGCCCTTAAAGCATATATTGGTTTCTGATTTAGGAACATGGCCAGCAATATTGGTGAGGAGAAAGTCGATTAAATCGATCCCAGTGTATTACTGGTACTTTATTTTATCACCCCTGTAAGGATGAAAGGCAAAGTTAACCTCGACGGGATTTGAACTCAGGACGTAAAGGGACATAACTCTATACCGTGAAACATGGTGTCCGACGCTCACCGATGCATATTTTTAATAATAATTGTTTCTACTTTTGCAACAAGGCCAGCAATTACCTCAGTGTATTACTGGTTCTTTATTTTATCGGACCCCGAAAGGATGAAAGGGGCAAAGTTAACCTCGGCGGGATTTGAATTCAGGACGTAAAGGGACATAACTCTATACCGTGAAACATGGTGTCCGACGCTCACCGATGCTTTTTTTTTAATAATAATTCTTTCTACTTTTGCAACAAGGCCAGCAATTACCCCAGTGTATTACTGGTACTTTATTTTATCGGACCCCGTAAGGATGAAAGGGGCAAAGATAACCTCGGCAGGATTTGAACTCAGGACGTAAAGGGCCGTAAATAACTATATTTCACAGAGCATGTTGTCCGGCGCTCCACCGATTTCCACAGCAACCCCTCCGCCGCCATGTAACTCTTTAATTAAGCTTCAATTCAAGATCAAGACCTTGTTCTCATTTATAACTCCCGGCTGTCAAACTCGGAAACTTCATCATAACAAAACGGCAGATGACTACCATTTTTATACTTTATAGTGTAAATTGATACTAGTAGAGGGATCTCCGTCATATTCGACGAGGAGTGGCTCTAGCTCTT
>OZ024765.1:17182468-17189968 GCA_964016885.1 Eledone cirrhosa
CGTACATACGTACGTGCTCAGCTGTTAATATGCATAAGGAAAGTATATACTTTCCTTATGCGTATGGATGAAGTGTTAAATTAACATTAAGTTTATTCAGCTGTGACGCGTGTTTCGAGGTTGATCCGCTCCAGTTTCGATCTCTACTGATCGGGCTACACTCTGGAATCTATTGCTCATCAGACTTCTGTTGGTTTAATGACGCAATATTTCGCTTTACCTAGTCTAGTGGTATATGGCGACATACTAAAGATAAAAATAGTCAATATCAACAAATCTCCTGGTGGTACTCCAGGTTGGCCGCAGTCCTATAACTGAAACTTGCAAAAGAATATCAGAAAATATAACTCACCGTCCAAAAATACGTGTTATAGGCCATATTATTCCCAAAAATACTACTTAAATTATATTTTTTTTAAATAATTGTTTCTACTTTTTGG
The DNA here is from genome assembly GCA_964016885.1 of Eledone cirrhosa. NCBI lineage: Eukaryota > Metazoa > Mollusca > Cephalopoda > Octopoda > Eledonidae > Eledone > Eledone cirrhosa. Next base: position 17,182,909 of record OZ024765.1, read on the forward strand.
CACAAGGCCAGCAATTATCCAGTACATTACTGGTACTTTATTTTATCGACCCCGCAAGGATGAAAGGCAAAGTTAACCTCGGCGGGATTCGACCTCAGATCGCAAAGGGAAGTAACTATGCTGCAAAGCTTGGCGCCCGACCCTCTGCCGATCCAACCAATTCACCACCCTGATATTTAAAAAAAATAATATTGTATGGGAAGCAACTCTTCATGTCATAAAGTTAACGCCTGCCATGCCTGTAAGAGTTGCGTACCTTCATAATAATTGTTTCTACTTTTGGCACAAGGCCAGCAAATTTTTTGCAGTGCATTACTGGTACATTATTTTATCGACCTCGTTAGGATGAAAGGCATAGTTAACGAAAGGGCCGTAACTCTATACGTCAAAGCATGGCGTCCGACCATCTACCAATACTGCCAATCCACCTTTAAAATAATTAGTGTTATTTAGGACTTTTCCATTACTATATATTCAGTCATTTGACTGTGGCCATACTGGAACAACCCCTTCTAAGGTTTTTAGTCGATCAAATATCCAGCCACTCTATAAACTATGGTACATACTTTATCAATTTTTGTTCATCAAACCGATATGTTACGTTATATATATATATATATATATATATATATATATTTATTTTTTATATAGTATGTTGGTTGTATAGCAACACCTCAATATGCAGATTGGAGCACTCGACGTGGTGCGCAGGTTGATTCCAGTTCCTCAGTGAAATAACAACCCAATCAGGAACTGGGCATATCAGAGTATTGACAAAGTTAAACACCTCAACAACATGTGTACTCGTCTCTACTACACTAATTCGGATTGCCTGAAGAGGTCACAGCCAAAGATGGCTGTCACCGAAATATATATAGCAGTAATAAACGAAGTCAAATTTTAAACATTTGACTTAGTTATTTTATATATATATATATATAATATATATATATATATATATATATAAAATATATATATATATAAAATATATATATATATAAAATATATATATATATATATATATATAAAATATATATATATATATATAAAATATATATATATATATATAAAATATATATATATATATATATATATAAAATATATATATATATATACATATAAAATATATATATATATATACATATAAAATATATATATATATACATATATATATATATATATATATATATATATATATATATATATATATATATATATATATATGGGATAAAACTAAGGAGGCAGAGGATTTGATGCAGGAGGTTGAGACTGTGTCGATGAGTGTGGGGCTGAAAATGAATGAGACTAAAACAAAATATCTGGTAGAGAATGTTGAGAAGCCAGGGGGGATCACTAATGTAGGCAGGAAGCCGCTAGAATTGGTTGAGGGATTCTTGTATTTGGGAGCAAAGATTGGGAATACGGAAGATGATGTGGTTGAGAGGAAGAGCAAAGCCTGGGCGGCGTTTCCACAGCTTGGGATCGGTGTGGAAGTCGGACCTTCGGAGAGACCTGAATATCCGCCTCTTCATTGCTGTGGTGGAGTCTGTGCTGCTGTATGGGTTTGAGACTTGGACACTGACCAAGAAGCTCACCCAGATGATGGATGGGTGCTACACGAAAATGCTGAGGATGGCTCTGAACATTAATCAGTAAACACTGAGGATGAAAAACTCAGAGCTGTATGGGAGCATCCCAAAAGTCAGCTCAAACGTGACACAGAGGAGACTGAGGTTAGCTGGACATGCTCACCGACATCCAGAGTTGACATTGCACTCAGTGCTCCTGTGGGAGCCCCTACATGGACACACTAGAAGAGGAAGACCAAGGTTAACGTATGTTGATGCCCTAAGGACAGACACTGGTCTGTTGGAGACGCAGGACATGGCAGCGATAATGAGGGACAGAGACCGCTGGAGAGAACTCGTCCATGGATCTCGGGAATTTTACCCGCCTTAGATAGATAGATATGGGATAACAAGTTATCGTTTAAGGTAATCCAGCTAGAGCTTGTGAGTACTCTGTACTATGGATAGTTTTAACGTATGGCGTTGTTTGACTCAACAAGAGGTTTCCTTAGTTAGGTAGCGAATTCGCGAAAATTCCCATGCTGGTCATTCTTGGAGTCATAGTAGTGAAATAGTGAAGAATAAGATGGTCGTCTGTACAAAAAGGGTTTTATTTACAGTATGAACAATTGTTTTATTGATAGGGTATAAAGGCCGCTAATCACTTGAAATTGCGTCACTCGACCTTATATACAGTGTGTGTCTCTGATCAAATCATCAGAATACTAAAGGGTGTAACACAGGGCACCTGATCAAGGAAACAATTGTTAACACCGTAAATAAAACCCTTTTTGTACAGCCGACCATGTTATTCTTCACTCTTTCACTTATATATATTAAGGAAATACAAAGTTTAGATGATAAAGTCCTTTATTGATAAGGCTGTTATATACATTTCAAGCACGACACTAGTTACGCAATACAGCGTAGAAGATATTGCCATTATCTCATCAGACAGCGTCTTACATATTAAAGTTACAATCAAGGAAGTAATCCAAAATTCAAGTGACATAGAGAACGGAAAAACAGCGATGTTATTGATCGAATACCCGTTTCTTTGTGAGCTTTAATTCATGCCAACAGGTCTGCACATGCGTAAAAGATGGCCGCCCCCTTTGAGGTCCGTCAAAAGCAAAGAGCAATAATGAATTCCTTCTTGCTGAAGGAGAAACCCATGTTAACATTATGTATGTATGAGATGACGAAGCTTCAGTTTAGATAGCTTTTATTCCATATTGAACATCACGTGTTTCGTAGATATTCGGCAGGAAGTCTTAATCGATATGATAAACCAGAGCCCTGGATCGATCTGCTCATCAGGACACGTAGATTTAAATGAAAGCACTGCCATCTCAAATGTGTGCATATGATGAATATATTTCACCCTTAACGGGATCTTCTGAAACTAAAAACATCAATCTGTGAACGCAGAAATAAATATTTCGAAAAACGTTGCAACCGAAGGAAAACAGGAAGACGATAATTTGGTTCGTGAAGACGTTCCCTGGCATAAGAATATATATATACACACACACACACACTATATATTCATATATATACACACACACACTGATCGCGTCATAATGACGTAATACAGACAGCCAGACATACAGACAGATATTATAAGGGCGCGATATTTCGAAAAACGTTGCAGCCGAAGGAAAATGGGAAGACGATGCTTTGGTTCGTGAAGACATTCCTTGGCATAAGAATATACACACACACACACACTGATCGCGTCATAATGACGTAATGCAGACAGCGAGACATACAGACAGATATTGTGCCAATAGTAGAAACAATTATAAGGGCGCAACGTTATATCTATGTATCTATCTAAAAGAAAGACTAAGAATTATAGAGAGAGATCACGAAATCGCATAATGCGGTCCCTAGGGCATTGACAATTTGAAATATTCTTTGCTCAGAACACTCACACGACCATAAGTATTACATATGTAAAGTATGAAAACAACCGGTTGGGTGGTTCTCGAGTTTTAGGGAGTCAGACAGACATTCTCTGTTTTATATATATATATATATAGTTTAATAAAAGTACAGAAAACAAAAAGCGGAGAGGTAGTACAAATGGTATGGTTTTTAGTTTTACGCTTGAGAGTGAGGGCTGGGGTTGACGTTTCGGGCATAAACCCTTCATCAGGAGAACAGTGGGTAGGAAGAGAGTTCCGACGGTGTGTGGGGGTGTGGTGGAAAGATATTTTTAAAAAAGGGGGTGGATATGTGTGTGTGTGTGTATAGTATATATTATAAGGAGAGGAGGTTATAGTTCACTTGAAGCAAAACAGATACTCTATACTATTTCCGGTCAGCATGGCTTGGCTAGAGATTTAAAGACGCTGGTTTGAGACCTTTACTTCCCTCCGAAGAAGAGATATTATCTCGAAAATTAAGGACATTTAAATAAATTCAAGGTGAAAGACGAATTCACATCAATATCTTTCACTATTGCATTCTTTTTTCTATGTCCATACCTGCATTGTCTTGGCCTTATTACACATATTCAAACGTTTATATATATATATATATATATGTTATTGGAGTTTTTCGAATATTAATAATAACATTTGATTCGTTGGCAATTATGCAAACAAGGCTCAATTTTATAGCCTTATCAGTAGAATGAACCCTTCATTCTTGCTCTTATGTTGGCATGCGAACAGAACTGCAGACACTAATGTTTCTGGGTATCACCCTTCATCAGTACAGCTCACTGTTCACAAGCCAAGCTGTCAGAGCTAGAGAAATCATATGCTATTTTCAAAAATACACAGTGACTGATCGGCCTGATTTGCATATAGCCTGGCTGATCAGTCAGATCTGCATATAGACTGGCTGATCAGTCAGATCTGCATATTAGCAGATCCACTGATCAGCCAGATTTGCATATTAGCAGATCCACTGATCAGCCAGATTTGCATATCAGCAGACTGGAGAGTCAGTTTCTTGTGTACGAGCGAGAAATGGTCGGCTTTGCCAAATTCAAATAAAAAAGAAAATTTCGATCTACATGGCTGAATACAATAAATGTAATCCAAGTTTTTCGTATATTAATAATAACAATCGATTCGTTTGCAATTATGCAAACAAGCCTCAATTTTATAGCCATGTCAGTAGAATGAACCCTTCAGTCTTGCTCTTATGTTGGCATGTGAACAGAACTGCAGACACTAATGTTTCTGGGTATCACCCTTTATCATTATATATATATATAGAGAGAGAGAGAGAGCGGTGGATTGGCAGTATCGGTGGAGGGTCGGACGCCATGCTATCCAGCATAGTTACGTCCATTTACGATCTGAGTTCAAATCCCGCCGAGGTTGATTTTGCCTTTCATCCTTACGGGGTCTATAAAATAAAGTACCAGTAATGCACTGGTTAATTGCTGGCCTTGTGCCTAAAGTAGAAACAATTATATATATATATAAACTACAAACTTCTGATACACTTCATATCTAAATATATTTTGTCTAACTATGTGTCAGCCCAGACCGAAATGTTAGTCACTGTTTCATTTCGTCATCCACAACACACAACACCCCTATCACCCTCTCTCTGTCTCCGACCGTTTCTCGCTCTCTCTCTCGTTCTGCCTCTCTCTCCCACTTTGCCCTCTTTTTCTTTCTCCTACTCTAGTTTTATCTATTTCATACGTAAACGTTTGGCTGGATACAATACCACTTTCAGCCACCCCGCATCACAACAGCGACCACCCAGCCACCCACCTCACCATCCACGTAGCCAACCAACCACCCAAGCCACTAGACACCCACCGTCCCCTCTCTAACTTACAGTAATCAACGTAAGCTAGAGTTTGGCTTATTGTCAAAGACTTCCACACAGAAGAACTGCTTTCTGTACTTTTGTCAGTCTGTACGACGCTCTGTATATCTCCTTATATATACATATATATACATACATATATATATATATATATACATATATACATATACATATATATATACATATATATATATACACACACATATATATACACACACATATATATATACACACACATATATATATATACACACACATATATATATATACACATACATATATATATATATATACACATACATATATATATACATACACACATACATATATATATACATACATATATATATATACATACATACATACATACATATATATATATACATACATATATATATATATATATACATACATATATATATATACATACATATATATATATATATATACATACATATATATATATATACATACATATATATATATATATATATATACATACATATATATATATACATACATATATATATATATACATACATATATATATATATACATATATATATATATATATATATATATATATATACATACATATATATATATATATATATATACATATATATATATACATATATATATATATATATATTAACTGGAAAAAAACATTCGAGCTATCACCCAGCACCACCCTCCACTATCACCCCACTGCACAAACTCCCATTGCTGCCATTAACAAACAAACAAATTAACAACACACCAAAACAATTAAAACCATCCACTCTCGCCTCTACATTTTTGCTTAACGCCCAAGGCATCAGCCCTTCCACCAATACTCAAAAATGGAAGATCAAATTCCTGGAGGACTGGATTGATGTCCATCCAAACCACATCCCTTTCTTCGTCCTCACTGAAACCCATCTCAGTAACCTCCACTTGGAAGCCGAGGTGAAAGTGAAAAATTTCAAAGCCATCCGTGCTGATCGCGCTGGCAGAAGAAAGGGCGGAACTGCCATTTATGTCCATAATTCTTTCTCAACAGAGGCTATGAACATATTCACTAATGGATACTGTGAGGCAGTCACTGTATTCAGTCAAACCAACAACCTATTAGTAGTTGGGCTCTATAGGCCACCCCAAACGCCTGTACCATGCTTCAAGGAATGCCTCAACAGCATAAAGTGTTTCATCCAAGAGTGTCACCCTGACAACATCTTAATGATGGGGGACTTCAACCTCCCCGGAGTTGACTGGTCCACAAACACCCTGCCACCAGGTTCTTCTGCCTCAACCTCTGACAGGGAAGCTGTGGAATCGCTTCTTGACTTCATGGATGATTTCTTCCTATCCCAACTAGTGCTCGAACCAACGAGGTGCCACAAAAACGTCCTAGACTTAATTTTCAGCAATCACACTGACAATATCCACAATATTGCAGTGGAGAAAACTCTACTCTCTGATCATGACATGGTTCTCTGTGATCTGAGTTTCCACCGTCCAATATACAAACCCAATGTCATTTCTCCTGTCCATCCGTTTGACGCTATGGATTTCCACAATGCAAACTGGGAAGCGATCAGTCATGATCTTGCACATGTCGACTGGTCCTTCACGCACACTCATACACCCACTAACATCAAAAAGTCCTGGCAGACATTTGTGGACACTGTTACAAACATATGTGCTAAACA
>OZ024765.1:17204968-17214968 GCA_964016885.1 Eledone cirrhosa
CACACACACTTATATATATATATAAAGACACACACACTTACATATATAAAGACAAACAGACAAACACTCACACATTATATATATATATATATGTGAGTGTTTGTCTTTATATATATCTAAGTGTGTGTGTGCTTATATGTGTGTGTGTATGTGTCTTTATATATATGTGTGTGTTTATGTGTGTGTGTGTGTGTGTATGTCTGTATATATATGTAAGTGTGTGTGTGTTTATATGTGTGTGTGTGTGTATGTGTCTATATATATGTGCGTCAGTGTTTGTCTTTATATATATGTGTGTGTGTGTGTTTATATATGTATGTGTGTGTGTCTTTATATATATGTGTGTGTGTGTTTATGTGTGTGTGTGTCTTTATATATATATATATATAAGACACACACACACACATATATATAAAGACACACACACATACATATATAAACACACACACACACATATATATAAAGACAAACACTCACGCACATATATATAAAGACACATACACACACACACATAAACACACACACACATATATATACATACATACACACACACACATAAACACACACACACTTACATATATATAAAGACACATACACACACATATAAACACACACACTTACATATATATAAAGACAAACACTCACATATATATATATAAAGACACACACACACATATATAAAGACAAACACTCACACACTTACATATATATATAAAGACAAACACACACACATATATATATAAAGACACACACACACACATATATAAAGACAAACACACACACATAGATATATGTATAAAGACACACACACAGTTACATATATATATAAAGACACACACACACACACATATATATGAAGACAAACACTGACACTTACATATATATAAAGACACACACACACACATATATATATATAAAGACACACACACACACTTACATATATATATATAAACACACACACACTTACATATATATATATATATAAAGACACACACACACATATATATAAACACACACACACTTACATATATATAAACACACACACACTTACATATATATATATAAAGACACACACACACTTACATATATATATATATATATAAAGACACTCACACACACATATATATATAAAGACACACACACATATATAAAGACACACACACACTTACATATATAAACACACACACACTTACATATATAAAGACACACACACACATATATAAACACACACACACTTACATATATATATAAAGACACACACACTTACATATATATATATAAAGACACACACACACTTACATATATATATATAAACACACACACACATATATATATAAAGACACACACACACATATATATATAAACACACACACACATATTTATAAAGACACACACACATATATATATATAAAGACACACACACACTTACATATATATAAAGACACTCACACACTCATATATATATAAAGGCACACACACTTATATATAAAGACACACACACACTTACACATATATATATATAAAGACAAACACACACACATATATATATATGTATAAAGACACACACACACTTACATATATATATATATATATAAAGACACCACACTTACATATATATATATATAAAGACACACACACACTTACATATATAAACACACACACACTTACATATATAAAGACATACACACTTACATATATATATATATAAAGACACACACACACTTATATATATATATATAAAGACACTCACACAAACATATATATATAAAGACACACATACTTATATATAAAGACACACACACACTTACATATATATATATATAAAGACACCACACTTACATATATATATATATAAAGACACACACACACACACTTACATATATAAACACACACACACTTACATATAAAGACACACACACACATATAAACACACACACACTTACATACATATATATAAAGACACACACACACACACACACACACACACAGAGACGCCGTAAAGAAGTGGTATTTTGGCAGGCACCATCGACAGATGCTGCAAACCTTTAAAAGCTTAGGCCACACCTATATTGAGTTTTCACATTGTTTCTACGTTACATATGTTTACTGGACTTACTTTACATACACCACACCACGCCACCTGTCTCACTGACCTCGCCCTCCACCGTTATCAACACGTCTACAAGTAACCCACTCCCCCACCCCCTACACACACTAAGCCCCCACCCCACCAACCACTGGTAGCATCGCTACCGTAAACACCTCAGACACAACAAACACTATCACTACAATAAACAGCGTAGACACCGCCACCGCCACCATAGACCCACCGCCACCACATACACCACCCCACCCCCACCACTACCACACCACAACCACCACAGACACCACCCCCACCACTACCACGCCACAACCACCACAGACACCACCACTACCACATACACCACCCCACCCCCACCACTACCACACCACAACCACCACAGACACCACCCCCACCACTACCACGCCACAACCACCACAGACACCACCACTACCACAGACACCACCTCCACCACTACCACATACCCCCCCCCCCCACCACTACCACACCACAACCACCACAGACACCACCACTACCACATACACCGCCCCACCCCCACCACCACCACACCACAACCACCACAGACACCACCACTACCACATACACCACCTCCACCACTACCACATACACCCCCACCCCCACCACAGACACCACCACCACCACCACAGACACCACCCCCACCACTACCACACCACAACCACCACTACCACACCACTACCACAGACACCACCTCCACCCCCACCACTACCACACCACAACCACCACAGACACCACCCCCACCCCCACCACCACCACACCACAACCACCACAGACACCACCACTACCACAGACACCACCCCACCCCCACCACTACCACACCACAACCACCACAGACACGACCACTACCACAGACACCACCCCCACCACTACCACACCACAACCACCACTACCACACCACTACCACAGACACCACCTCCACCCCCACCACTACCACACCACAACCACCACAGACATCACCCCCACCCCCACCACTACCACACCACAACCACCACAGACACCACCACTACCACCTCCATCACCACCACCTCCACCACCAGACACCACCTCCACCACTACCACATACACCCCCACCCCCACCACAGACACCACCACCACCACCACAGAAACCACCACCACAGACACCACCTCCACAGACACCACCACCACCACCACCACAGACACCACCTCCACAGACACCACCACCACACCACCACCACTACACCACAACCACCACTATCAGAAACACCACAACAAACAGAACCCAGGACGTAAAGGGCCATGACTCCAAGTCATAAAACATTGTCCGATGCTCTACTGATTCTGCCGATCCACAGCACGTAAATACTTGTTGCTACTTTTGGCACAAGGCCAGCAATTACCCCAGTGTATTACTGGTACTTTATTTCATCGACCTCGTAAGGATGAAAGGCAAAGTTAACCTCGGCGGGTTTTGAACTCAGAACGTACAGGGCCGTAACTCTATGCCACAATGCTTGGTGTTCGAAGCTCTTACGATTCTGACAATCCACCGCAATAATACAAGACTGACTGTATCTATAATTCCAAGTGCCGGCTTTGTCACATACTGTGTTATGCTGAATCTCCCTGAGAATTACATGAAGGATACACCCGCCTGTGGAATACTCAGTTACCTACACCATATGGTTTCTGATTTATTCTATCGACCCCGGTACGTTACTGGTACTTTATTTTATCGACCCCATTTAAACTCAGAACGTAAAGGGTCGTAAGTTACCTAAACTTTAGACCAAGATAGACTGTTCCGGTAATTTAAAGGGCGGGTCATGTCAAACAGTGTGTTATGCTGAATCTCCCTGAGAATTACATGAAGGATACACCCGCTTGTGGAATACTCAGTAACCTACACCATATGGTTTCTGATTTATTCTATCGACCCCGGTACGTTACTGGTACTTTATTTTATCGACCCCATTTAAACTCAGAACGTAAAGGGTCGTAAGTTACCTAAACTTTAGACCAAGATAGACTGTTCCGGTAATTTAAAGGGTGGGTCATGTCACACAGTGTGTTATGCTGAATCTCCCTGAGAATTACAGTAAGTATACATGTGTTCGAGGAATGTTCAAATCTTCAGCCATTTAATTTGCGCGTTAAATTTTTTCGAGTTAGCCGATTCGGACATATATCGAACAACTGGAATGCTCCTTCCCTCGTCGTCGAAACCGACGGAGGAACATGGCACAGTAGATCCATTATGGCAGACATGTTAAACCAAGGGTCTCCCGAGGGCCACATGGGTCACATATGTGCTGTTTGAGGGCCACACACGACAACTAATTGCGCACATTACAACTAAATTCTTTATATGTTATATTACGAAGATAAAACATGCCCGCGCTGTAAGAACCTCTGTGCGGGCCGCAAGTGTTCACGTAAAGGGCCGCAAATGTTCAGGTAAAGGGCCGCGTGTGGCCTGCAGGCCGCATGTTTGACATGCCTGGTTTAGACAATTCTAAGACACTTCTAAAACACTTCAGTCGCAAGTAAGTTCTAACTCACTGAGTAAACCAACCTAACCTTAACAAACCTCTGGTAACCTACCTTATGGTAAATTCCCTATGGTAACCTAAACTATGGTAATCTACCCTATGGTAACCTAAACTATGGTAACCTAACCTATGGTAACCTAACCTATGATAACCTAAACTATGGTAACCTACCCTATGGTAACCTAACATATGGTAACCTACCCTATGGTAACCTGAACTATGGTAACCTAACCTATAGTAACCTACCCTATGGTAACCTAACCTATGGTAACCTAACCTATGGTAACCTTCTCTATGAGCTACGGCAAGTCATTGATATTATAATCTCTACGTTAAATAGAGATAACAAATGAGATTCAGTAGGAAATAAATGTGGTGGGTTGCTAGAGTTTATGTTAAATGGTGTGCAACGAGTATTAGGCAGGCAGTTTCACTGTTTACCCCCTCAGTGGTAATTCTTTATATTTCATATTACGAAGATAAAACATGCTCGCGATATAAAAACCTTCGTGCCGGCCGCAGATGTACTTATAAAGGGCCGCATGCGGGCTGCATGTTTGACTTGCCTGCATTATAGAGTAAGCCAGTCGTACCCAGGCGCCATACCACGATCTAAACTTCAGCCCTACCCTCTATCGGTTCTTTGCAATAAACGAAGAATAAACAACATCATGATCTCACATCTCAGTTTACCAGTAGACTGTCTCTACTTGTGTAAAGATGCAGAATGGTTGAATATAGAAGATGGCTTGTATCGTCGAGAAGTTTGACCTATGAGAGGATGGTAGAAGTAGGTCACCAGGTGCTTTACCATCTATCTATCTAAACATGTCTATCTATCTATCTATCTATTTATCTATCTATTTATCTATCTATTTATCTATATATCTATAGAAGAAGAATCAGGGGGAAAGAGACGCACTGCACCCCAGTAAATTTACTGAAAGGTGGGTGAATGAAGCGAAAATGGCCCGAGTGATTGGGCCTTCTCTATTTATAAGCCTGTAGGTTGAGGAAGAGAGCAAAAGGAAGAAAGGAGCACTTGCACAACACGCTCCTGGAGTTGAGGGTTGTTCTATCGACGGGGTATTAAACAACCCATTTGTGGCGCCTCCCCCCCTATTGGGGATTTCGATTGTTGTAATTGTTTGTTTTTATATTTTTTACACGACTGTATGTAAAATCCCCGGCATGTCTTTGTATTGTCCTCTTTTCTTGTTGCGCCCTTGTGGCTAATAAAGAAATCTATCTATCTATCTATCTATCTACCTTTATAACAATCTATCTATTAATCTATCCCTCCCGCAACCTACACCTCTATCCATCCATCCACCCATCCATCTATCTGAGAGCAAACCTCTTTCTCTCCGGATAACAACTTATCTCCTTCTTTAAATACCACTTAAGAAGGGAGGTGAGAGTGGAGAGAGAGGTGCTACACCCCAGTAAATTCGCTGAAAGGTGGGTGAATGTGGCAAAAATGGCCTGAGTGAATGGGCCTTCTCTACATATAAACTTGTAGGTTGAGCAAGACAAACAGAGGGAAGACGGGAACACCTCCAAAACGTGTTCCTGGTGTTGAGGGTTGTTCTATCCACGGGGTGTAAAACAACCCCGCAGTAACGTTCCTCCCTCCCTATTGGCGACTTCAATTGTTTTATTTTATTTTATATCTAGTTTGTTGTTATTTATTAATGTTAAAGTTATATGATTTTATGTAAAACCCCTGCCGTCACGTCTTGTAATGTTCCATCTTTTGACTTGTGGCAAATAAAGGAACATATCCATATAGTGGCTACGGTGAAAGAGGTTATATGGTGGACAAGATTGAGAGGACTGAGGACAGATGCCTTTCTCTCCGGACAACAACTCATTCCCTTCTTTAGGTACCACTTTAGAAGGAGAATCAAAGTGGAGAGAGAGGCACTGCACCCCAGTAAAATTACTGAACGGTGGGTGAATGTAGCAAAAATGGCCCGAGCGATTGGGTCTTCTCTGTATATAAACCTCGAGGTTGAAGAAGAGAGCAAAAGGAAGAAAGGAACACTTGCACAACACGCTCCTGGAGTTGAGGGTTGTTCTATCTACGGGGTATTAAACAACCCATACACAGATAAATTAACGATTTTATTTATTATATATTATTTACTATATTTATATTTATTATATTATTTATTATATATTATTTACTATATTTATATTTATTATATTATTTATTATATATTATTTGTGTGTAGACAAGTTTCTCTGGAAATAGGGGTGGTAGCGCTGAGGGTATTGAGTGGCCGTGACGGGAGGTGACCCCCACAAGTTTGAGAAAGCCCTGACCTACACAAACAACAACAAACCTACTCTATCCTTCAGAAACAACGAAAAAAATCATCAACATCATCATCAACATCACTAATATCATCATCATCATGATCGTCACCAATACCAATATTTATCATCACCATCAACATCACCAGCAAAATAAATACCACCACTAACATCACTAACACCAACAACAACATCACCACCAAGACCGCCACCAGCACCACCAACACCAACAACATCACCAACAAAACCACCAGCAGCATCACCGCCACCAACACAAACAACATCAACAACAACACCACCACCAACGTCAAGATCAACAAGAATAGAACCAACAGCACCGATATAAACAACAACAACAACACCACCACCAACACCACCATCAACACCACTACCACCATTACAACAACCACCACAACCACCAACACCACTAACAACAACAACAACACAACCACCACCTACACCACCATCACCAACAACAATAAAGCCACCACCACTACCATCAGCACCACCACTAACAACACCACCACCACGACCACCACCAAGAACACCAGCACCACCACTAGCACCCCCAAGAACACCACCATCACCACCACCACTAAGAACACCAGCACCACCAAGAACACCACCTCACCATCAAGAACACCACCACCACCTTCAAGAACACCACCACCACCACCACTATCACCACCACCACCAAGAACACCACCTTCACGAACACCACCACCACCACTATCACCAAGAACACCACCACCACCACCTTCAAGAACACCACCACCACCACCACTATCACCAAGAACACCACCACCACCACCTTCAAGAACACCACCACCACCACCACTATCACCAAGAACACCACCACCACCACCACCACTATCACCAAGAACACCACCACCACCACCACCACTATCACCAAGAACACCACCACCACTACCACTATCACCAAGAACACCACCACCACCACCACTATCACCAAGAACACCACCACCACCACCACTATCACCAACACCACCACCATCACCACCACCACTATCACCAAGAACACCACCACCACCACCACCACCACTATCACCAAGAACACCACCACCACCACCACCACTATCACTAAGAACACCACCACCACCACCACCACTATCACCAAGAACACCACCACCACCACCACTATCACCAAGAACACCACCACCACCACCACTATCACCAAGAACACCACCACCACCACTATCACCAAGAACACCACCACCAACACCACCACCACTATCACCAAGAACACCACCACCACCACCACTATCACCAAGAACACCAAGGTCAACAACAACAAATGTAAAAAATAAAACTAAAACTTTGGCTGACCGAGTTTTCTGCCAACTTGTAAGATGAAGGAAACATTTTCGTAAAAACTGACGTTTCGACATCTGTAGCTACAGACGCCCCCTTACATCTGTAGCTACAGATACCCCTTACATCTGTAGCTACAGACACCCCCTTACATCTGTAGCTAGAGAGCCCCCCTTACATCTGTAGCTAGAGATACCCCCTTACATCTGTAGCTACAGACACCCCTTACATAAGTAGCTACAGACACCCCCTTACATCTGTAGCCACAGAACCCCCTTACATCTGTAGCTACAGAACCCCCTTACATCTGTAGCTACAGACACCCCCTTACATCTGTAGCTAGCTAGAGACCCCCCCTCTTACATATGTAGCTACAGACACCCCCTTACATATGTAGCTCGAGATACCGCCTTACATCTGTAGCTAGAGACCCCCCTTACATCTGTAGCTACAGACACCCCCTTACATCTGTAGCTACAGACACACCCCTTTCTTACATCTGTAGCTACAGACACACCCCTTTCTTACATCTGTAGCTACAGACACACCCATTTCCTACATCTGTAGCTACAGACACACACTCAATTCTTACATCTGTAGCGGGAGAAACACACCCCCTTTCTCACATCTGTAGCTGCAGACACACTCCTCCATCCCTTACATCTGTAGCGACACACATTCACACTTCCACCCTTTTCTTACATCTTACATCTGTAGCTACACACACACACCGCTTTCTCTACATCTATAGCTACACACACATTCCTTTCTTGCATCTGTAGCTACACACACACTTCCCAACACACTTTTTTCTTGCTCCATATTCCCTTACTCTTTACCCACACTCTCAACACCAGACCACTCCACTCCACACCACCACACTCCACTCCACACCACACCACACCACGCTACACCACAACATCCAACTCAATACCACACCACTCCACCCCCACTACACCACCCCACACTCCACTCAACACCACACCACGCTACACCACACTACAACATCCAACACAAAACCACCACCACCCCACACCACTCCACCCTACATACCCCACCCAACTTCACTCTGCCCCACCCCACACCACCCCATACCACCCCACCACACTCCACTCCAATTAGTGACTGGAACCAGTAAAAGACATAAAACAATGTGGTGCCCCAGCATGGCCACAGTCTAATCCCTGAAACCAGTAAAAGACATAAAACAATGTGGTGCCCCAGCATGGCCACAGTCTAATCCCTGAAACCAGTAAAAGACATAAAACAATGTGGTGCCCCAGCATGGCCACAGTCTAATGCCTGAAACCAGTAAAAGATATACAAGAATGTAGTGCCCCAGCATGGCCACAGTCTAATGCCTGAAACCAGTAAAAGATATACAAGAATGTAGTGCCCCAGCATGGCCACAGTCTAATGCCTGAAACCAGTAAAGGACATAAAACAATGTGGTGCCCCAGCATGGCCACAGTCTAATCCCTGAAACCAGTAAAGGACATAAAACAATGTGGTGCCCCAGCATGGCCACAGTCTAATGCCTGAAACCAGTAAAAGACATACAAGAATGTAGTGCCCCAGCATGGCCACAGTCTAATGCCTGGAACCAGTAAAACAAATACTTACATATGTTATGTAAGAGATATATTATAAACATCATCACCACCCCACACCACCACCATCACCACTATCACCACACCACCACCGCCACTCACGCTACCAT
>OZ024765.1:17222468-17227468 GCA_964016885.1 Eledone cirrhosa
ATTGCTGGCCTTGTGCCTAGAGTAGAAACGATTACAAAGTGCGGTGGATTGGCAGTATCAGTAGAGTGTCGGACGCCATGCTTTCCAGCATAGTTACGTCCCTTTACGATCTGAGTTCAAATCCCGCCGAGGTTGACTTTGCCTTTCATCCTGACGGGGTCGATAAAATAAAGTACCAGTAATGTACTAGGTAATTGCTGGCCTTGTGCCTAGAGTAGAAACGATTACAAAGTGCGGTGGATTGGCAGTATCAGTAGAGTGTCGGACGCCATGCTTTCCAGCATAGTTACGTCCCTTTACGATCTGAGTTCAAATCCCGCCGAGGTTGACTTTGCCTTTCATCCTTACGGGGTCGATAAAATAAAGTACCAGTAATGCACTGGGTAATTTGCTGGCCTTGTGCCTAAAGTAGAAACAAGGGGTCGATAAAATAAAGTACCAGTAATACACTGGGTAATTGCTGGCCTTGTGCCTAAAGTAGAAACAATTATCATCATCGCCTTTCAGATGGAGAAGACAGGCGTTTATTAAACTGCAGCTGTCATATTACATCGTTTTTCCCAAGTCCTTGTTTTACCCTTTA
The DNA here is from genome assembly GCA_964016885.1 of Eledone cirrhosa. NCBI lineage: Eukaryota > Metazoa > Mollusca > Cephalopoda > Octopoda > Eledonidae > Eledone > Eledone cirrhosa. Next base: position 17,223,052 of record OZ024765.1, read on the forward strand.
GACCAGTCATGGGCAACCTGCGGTCCGCAAAGCTTTCTCAATGGCTCGCCTAAGTCACCTAAGTGAAATCTTTCTTATTTTTTTTTTACCCCAACTTTTCAGTCGTAATTTATCTTTCTATCCTGTTTTACGATGGAGGAAAACAACGTGTACGAATTCTGAAGAAACAAATCAACACAACCTGAGTTACTGCCCTTTTTTAATGTGAGCACGAATGTAATTTAGTGCTTACGGCCTACTTCTCGAAAAAGGTTGACCGTGCCTGGTCTGAAGGGTAAAACAAGGACTTGGAAACACCAATGTAATATGAGAGCTGTAGTTTGATAACATCTGTCTAAAGCAGGCATGGGCAAACGCAGTGGATGCAAGCAGTTGTGTTGGATCATTGGAATAGTGCTTAATAAATATTGATGGTCCTAATAGTTGTTCCAATGTCCAAAAGTGGCCCACTCATGGAATATGTTGCACACCCCTGGCTTAAGACAAAATAACTTAAATTATTTTCATCTCAAATTATCAGCTACTTAACAACCACTATTTAATTAATATAGATGAAACAAACAGTCAAGGCATATTGGTAAAATAACAGGAAACAAGATTTTTCAGAAAAAACATTTCCAAATATAAATTTATTAAACTAAAAACCTGGTTTTGGACCCCTTAATCCTACAATTACTCGCCATTTTATACGGCATGGGACCAGCTAGTTTATATATAATTTTCAACAGAACACAGATCGAACGAAAATCAATCGAAAGTATAGATATAAAAATAAAGTATGTTTACATTACCTGAGATAAACCGGGCTATGTTCTTGCAAGAAGCTCCAAATGTTTGTTAAATAACAACAGCAACAATAAAACCAAATAAAAGCGACATCAACAGATACAGGAAGAACATGTCTTTCACTAAACGTCGTTTGCGCCAAAAAAGCAACAACAACAATAAAAGCTAACATAAACCGCTTCGAAACGTCGTATGTTTCCGTGAAATATCCTCCAGCCCCGGCAAGTCCTAAACATTTTTGTTCATCGACCATATGATAGAATCTTTGACAGCCCCGACTCCCTAATAAACCTCCTGGCATATAATATATAAATAGATGAATAAATAAATAAATCAGTAAATAAAGTAATTTCCCTTTCCATTTATTACGACAGTTGTTTCTGACAGGACGCCATGGATGGTGTGTTTAATGACTGGCCCCACGACCTTCTCAGAAATATATGGGTACAGAAGGAGACGAAGAAGAAGTATATCAGAGTTAAAAACGAACTGTTGGTAAATTTTCGTTTGCACAACATCATATATATATATATATATATATATATATATATGTGTGTGTGTGTGTGTTATACTTTAGGAGGGTCATGTTGACAATAAAGAAACATGCACCTGTTGGTTTTCACTTCAATTTATTATAAATTTCCGGTTGGTTGGTTGCTTCGATAACAGGTAGGTTGTTTATATATTGTTAAAGCTCTTTTGTCACACATTCTGTGACCTCCTCTGTTTTTATTAACAACATGACCCTCCCAAAGTATAACAATATCTGTTTCAACACATGTTTTCAGATAAGAAATCTCGCAAAACAAATTCAAGAACGAATTATATATATATATATAAATATATAAATATATATATATATATATATAAAAATATATATATATATATATATATATATATAAATAAGGGTGAAAGCAGCGATTCTTTGCTTGAACTTTAATCTGTTATTTTAATATATATTTGCTCTACGATTCTTATATATTTGATATATATTTATCCTTATCGAGCCCTCTTTGGATTTTAGCCTTCAAATTTATTATTATTACTATTATATATATATATATATATATATTATATATATATATATAAACACATTGAGGACCGAATGGATTAACTGATTAGATATAAAAGATACAGAAGCGAAAACCAACCAAACTGTGAGTGTGTTCTGTTATTATTTCTGGCAATATTATTACAATAATATGACCCTCCCCAATTATAACATATATAATATATATATATATATATATATATATATATATATATATATATATATATATATATATATATCATAAAACATGTCTATAGAATCACAAGATAAAATATATACTATTTCCTCTCCCAATTAGCATAATTAACTATATAAAAAATCGAATAGACCAGGCTATAAGAATGAGGCTTCTATGTATATATTTTATCTTGTGATTCTATAGACATGTTTTATGATATATACCTCTGATTATTTAATTTATTAATTTTTCATTGAGCCACAAAGTGACCAGTTGCAAAACACGTATATGTATATATATGTATATATATATGTAAACTTTTATATATATATATACACATACATATAAAAGATAGAGCTGAGCATTGTTTGAAATGGTTGGCACAGTGATCATAATAGCGAAAGATTGGGTTCGTCTCTCATTTACATCAATACTCATCCCTTTTCCATTGTGGGTTTTTATAACTCCAACTATTAGGCTGATTTACTAAGTCAAAATTATGGCGAAAGCTTTATTTCACTATCTAATATATATATATATTGAAAGATTGAAGAATAACATGATCAACAGTACAAAAAAGGGTTTTATTTACAGTCTGACAATTGTTTCACTGAGTAAGTTGTCTAAAAATTGCTGAACACTTGAAGCTGTGCCACTCAATTTTAAATACATTGTTAGCTTAACCAGATCCGCAGAGAAACTCATACGTAGTTAAAATTGAGTGGCACAGCTTCAAATGTTCAGCAATGTTTAGACAACTTAATCAGTGAAACGATTGTAAAGACTGTAAATAAAACCTTCTTTTTGTACTGTTTACCATGTTAGGCTTCACTTTTTCAATATTATTACTCCAAGATAAACTTACATAAGAATGCAAGAGCACTCATGAACTCGCCACCTACGAAAACGTCTTGTGGAGTCAAACAACGCCGTACGCCAAAACTATCAACAATACGAAGTATTCACAACCTCTAACTGGATTAACCATAACGATATTTTGTTATCACCTATCTATATCTATATATACATACATATATATTATATATAAATATATATATATTATATATAAATATATATATATTATATATGGTATACAGTATATATTTAAAGTGTATATAAAAGTTACAACAGTACACTTGCCAAGCCATGTTGAACTGTGCCTTTCTCTAGGACATCATATATAGTGTAGTATGTAATGTATATATAATATAATGACTATATATAGTACAGTGTAGTACATATGAGTTGTGATTAAAGCAACACAGTATATGACTGGTACGATATTTTATCGACATCGGGAAGTTGAAAGGCAACATTGACAGGGTTTTGCTGTGCTGGTATTATATAATTCACCAACACATAGTAATAATAATAATAACTTTATTGACCATTAAGAGCCTACATATAGGGGACAACAACATTCCCCAATAGGGGGGGGGGGACACCATCAATCCTGAACTCCCTGAGGCTTTGAGGGCTCCAGAGAAGGGACCTCCTCTCCTCAATTTAACCAACATACAGGCGCATGTTCAAAGTAGGCCCATTAACAAGCGTCATTCTCTCCACATTCACCCATCCTTCAGCAAATGTACTGGGGGAAGCACTTCTCTGTCCACCTTCACCTTCCTTTCCAAGTAAAACTTGAAAAAGTCAATGAGGGATTGGCCGAAGAGAAAATTGTGCCTTCAGTCCTTTTAACCTGGTGCCATCAGACAGAGGAAAACTGCCTGCCCTTCCTCGCCAAAAGAAGACAGTGCGTTGATCTTCACTACGGCCTCGGTCAATAGCTAGATCCGGTCTACATGCGACAACAGCTGCTCCACAAGTCAGCCAGGCACGGATACTGGACGAGTGCATGCAGAACGCTCTCGTTGACCTGCGTATATTTCGGGCAGGTCCACCTGACAGCACTTCAGTGCCTGCAGAGTTTGTCTCGAATCGGCGAAAGAGGTTGTATGGTGGACGCGTCTGAAAGGACTGAGGTCAGACACCTTTCTCTCTGGCTAACAACTGGTCCGTTTCTTCCGATATCATTTCGGAAGAAGGATCAGGATGGAGAGAGAGGTGCTGCACCCCAGCAAATTTTATAAAAGGTGGGTGAATGTGTCAAAGATAGCCCGAGTGGTTGGGCCTTCCCTCTATATAACCCTGTAGGTTGAGGGAAGAGAGGAAGGGAGTACTCACTCTTGGTGCTCCTGGAGATGAGGGTTGTACATTTGTTCGGGGTGTGTACAACCCCTGTGTAACACCTCCCCCCTATTGGGGATTTCAATTGGTATTTGTTATTATATTAATAGTTTTATTTTCATATACCTGTGTATAAACTCCCCATTTGTATTTGTCCCCTTCTTTTGTGCCCCTGTGGCTAATAAAGAAATGTATCTATCTATATAACCAGTAAT
>OZ024765.1:17262069-17279569 GCA_964016885.1 Eledone cirrhosa
TGGATAGATTTTTAGGGGACAAACCAATAGACAGGAGACCCAAGGATAGAACCCTAGCAAGATGGTTGGATAACATCCATGGGCTTGGCTGTTCTAACTTGGGGATTCAGCTGGATCAGTTGAAGATGGTTTCTTCTGACAGGACCCGCTGGAGGTAGTGTTTGAGGACTCTGACCCCAACGACAATCTCAGGATTAAGCAGGCGACTAATAATAGCGGTTTCTACTATAGGTACAAGGTTAGCAATTTGAAGGAGAGGGGGACAGTCGATTAAATCGACCCCAGTGTATTACTGGTACTTCATTTATCGACCCCGTAGGGATGAAAGGCAAAGTTAACCTCGGCGGGATTTGAACTCAGGTCATAAAGGGCCGTAAGTCTATGCTGCTAAGCGCGGCGTCCGATCCTCTGCCGATACTGTCAATCCACCACCCTTTAATAATAATAATTGTTTCTACTTTAGGCACAAGGCCAGCAATTACCCAGTGCATTACTGGTACTTTATTTTATCGATCCCGTAAGGATGAAAGGCAAAGTCAACCTCGGCGGGATTTGAACTCAGATCGTAAAGGGACGTAACTATGCTGGAAACATGGCGTCCGACCCTCTACCGATACTGCCAATCCACCACGAAGAAAAAAAAGAAAAAGAATAAGCAAAAAGGACTAAAGGCAAAACTAACCCCGGTGGGATTAGAAATCAGAACGTAAAGAGCCGTAACTCTATGCCAAAAAAGCGCATTGTTTAACGCTCTACCGATTCTACTCCAATCCACCAACCTTACATAAGGGTTTCGGATTTAAACATAAGAATTTTGAGATAAGAGTAAATCAACCGGCAAGAGACCCTCTGAAGAAGAAGAAGAAGAAGAAGAAGAAGAAGAAGAAGAAGAAGAAGAAGAAGAAGAAGAAGAAGAAGAAGAAGAAGAAGAAGAAGAAGAAGGCAAAGAAGGCAAAGAAGAAGAAGGCAAAGAAGGCAAAGAAGAAGAAGGCAAAGAAGAAGAAGAAGAAGAAGAAACGACAAATGTGATCAAGCCCCTGGCGCCATATTCCATAATCTCCATTTAACAATCATCAGAGACTACGATCCCTCTACACTATTGGTTTGGAACTCAGATATAACCAGTAAAATCTTTACAATCTACCACCAACTGAAACACCTTACAAAGCTGATGGGACATACAGACACACAGTGGCAATATATATGGCTTAGTGGTTCGAGCGATGGGCTTGCAATCATGAGGTCAGTTCAATTCAGGAACTGATGATGTGTTGTGTATTTGAGCAAGACACTTTATTTCACGTTGCTCCAGTTTACTCAGCTGTAGAAATGGGTTGCAACGTAACTGGTGCCAAGATATATCAGTCCTTGACGCTTTCTTAAACAACATCGTCGGTGGTATTGGTGGTGGGAGATTGGAAAGACCAATGGAAGCATTGATTCATCCGCTTGGTTTAACGAGTTCCACCACACCACTTAGTGAAGGTTAGCGAAGGAGAACTGGGATCTTGAAGATCGAAACCTATACTGGTATTTCATATATATATGAGTTATTCCGGGTTGAATCGGAGGTAACCACAGTAAGTAAGGTACTCAATACATAGAGTATAAAAGTTTTAATATAGAAGAGATTCTACAGGACTAGAACTGTTTCAGTCGTGAGAAATCCTCAGGAAGCTCCTAGTGATTTCTCACGAATGAAACAGTTCTAGTCCTGTAGAATCTCTTCTATATATATATATATATATATATATATATATATATATATATATATATATATACAGTATACACTATAGTTCGGTATATTGATATTTCATTTGATATACGAGGTGTGTCAGAAAAGTTCCAAGACTGATGTCGCAAAAAGATTTATTTCAAACCCAAACTTCACACTAAGAGTTTTCTCCTTCAAATAATCCCCCTGGAGTATGTAACTGAAATTTTATCTCTGCCGCGATCAAACTTTTTTCCTCATACTTTTATATACATGTCCTCTGTTTCACGTCGTCAAGCAATGAGCACAGAGCAACGAACAAACTTGAAAACTCCGTCAGAAGCACTGGGATTGCTGCAGCAAGTGTATGGAGATGAGACGATGTTACGCTCACGTGTTTTTGAGTGGTGCAAGAGGTTTAAATAAGGACGCGAGGACGTGGAAGATGACCCCAGGAGCGGAAGGCCATAAACAACCAGGACTGAGGTCAACTTTGAGCGCGTCAGGCAGATGGTGCGTAGCGATTGTCGGCTGACTGTTCGACTGATGGCAAATGAGCTGGGCATGAATAGGGACAGCGTCTGGAAGATTCTCACTGAAGATTTGGACATGCGGAAAGTCTGCGCGAAGATGGTGCCAAAGCTGCTGAACGATGACCAGAAGGTTCGACGCATGCAAGTGTGCCAGGACATCCTCGAGTATCTTGAAACCGAACCAGACTTGCTAGGGACAGTCATCACCGGTGATGAGTCATGGATCTTCGAGTACGACCCGGAGGGTACCCGTTTTGAAGACGTGGACGACACCAAAAAGGCCGTGACGATGGAACTGCGGAGGATCCTGGAAGAATCCTTCCTGGAGTGCATGCAAGCGTGGCAGAAAAGGATGGAAAAGTGCATTAGACTCCAGGGGGATAACTTTGATTGAGAAAAACTCAGTGTGAAGTTTGTGTTTGAAATAAATCTTTTGTGACATCAGTCCTGGTACTTTTCTGACCCACCTCGTATATATATATATGGTGGCTGCCAACTCGTTTTCGAGTATGGCCACTACTTTATATCTATGTAGGAGAACTCCTACCGATGCGCTGAACGAGTGTGACTTTTTAGTCCAGCCAGCGACTTGAAAACTCTGGTACAAACACTACACTTGTGACAATTATTGACACACAGCGCTGGGCCCATGGTACCATGTGACGACAAGTGCAGAGAGATCTCCAGATATAAAGCAATGCCTGTGCTGTGAAGCTTTTATAGTGAGCAAAGGCACTGCACAAAGCCAGTCCCACTCTCCTAACCAAGATGATATTTACCAAAAAGAAGAACAAGTCAACATCATTGGATACCATCAGGGTTGTAGGTGTTATATCAGAGTTTTCCTTCTCCTAGAATTCTGCCTTGACAAAGGCTAAGGGGTCATCTCTCCCGGTGATTTTGGATGGCCATTGACTCTTAAGAGATCCTTTGCCCTTTGACAGGTTTTGTTTTTAGTCCTGCAGGATGTCCAAAGTCACCCTCCTACATATATATATACATATATATATACATGTATATATACATGTAATTCGTTTTAGAATTTGTTGTGCGAGACCCCTCCCCCTCCCCAACATGACTCTCACAGAGTATATTGTAATACTTTGGGAGAGACATGTACACACCGGTTTCCCTTTTACCTGAACATGGAACCTCGTTTCTCCACCAACTCTCACATTCACACACAGACACACACAAACACCACCTTCAGCCCTCCTCACTCGGACCCCCCGCCTCCCTCTCCCATCTCTGGCCCCCTCCATACACGCCTCACACCCTTTCAGCCCTTGTTTAATTTTATTTTTATTTTTATTTGTACTTTTAGAAAATTTCCTTTACTCACTAAAAAAATTATTTTTCCTCCCTTTTCTCTTTCCCGCCCTTTTTTAAATGTCTTTCCACCACTCCCCCACACCCCCTCAAAACTCTCTTCCTACCCACTGTTCTCCTGATTAAGGGCTTATGCCCTAAACATTGTCCCCCACCCCCACTCTTAAACGTGAACCTAATACTAACACTTCGTAACTGCACTCCTTGTAATTGTATTTTACTTTTCCAATATATATACTTTTCCAATATATATACTTTCCATATATATATATATACACACACCCAATGTATATTGTAGTTGGGTGTATTGATATTTCATTTTATCTTTTCTTTTTCATATGTCCACCATTATATAACTTCTGTAAACTACAGTTGACATAATATGTTTATGTATCACAGATAACAAAATTAAATATGAACAAATTTCATTTGATATATATACAATGTGCACTATTGTTTTGCAGCAGTTTCACTCCCATTCCTTATTTCCTGCAGATGTCTAAAATTCCTTCCCTGGGACCCAAGTGCCTCCTGTTGGAGAATTACTGATGTAAATGTATTAAAGTTTGTACAATAAATGGAACATATAAAAATTACAAAATAAAACAAATAAAACTATAGCGTACTCACTGATACATTCCAGGACGTTACATTGTGACGAAGTCTTTGAGTTTAGCCAAAAGTCCTCTAGTTAATTAGGAATTGGTTCGTTAATATTTTATTCAGTATTTTTTAGCATTTCTTAAGAATATTGGCGAAAGCATATATTCTCAGCTTTTTTTCACAGGGCCGAAGCATCAGTTTAAAACACGATAATCCATTGCGTGACACGAGAGAGGTATAAAAAGTTAAAAGTAGATTTTTAGTCAGATTTTTGAATTTGAGCATAAAGCTAAATGTAAAATGTAATTTTTCAGCCAGAGTTTTAAACTAGAATATGATGTAAAATGTAAATTTTGAGCAAGTGTTTCGGAAACTGGAAAATAAATGGTATATGTATAAGAATATATACAGGGAACTGGACTATATATTGTGAGAAACTATAAAAAATAGTATTGTATGTGTTTTGGGGTTGAGAAAAACACTGCTTGGAAAGTAGCAACTTTCTGGTTTGATCTTCTGTTGAGCATTAAATAATTAGAGTGTATAAATTTCTCGATTTCTATTAACAAGTTCGGAGCCATATTCCAAACATGTTAATCGTATAGTTCCATACGAGAGAATAATAAAAATTAAATGTCAATTTTGAGCCAGATTTTCGAATTAAAACGTAAAGTAAAATTTAGATTTTGAGCCAGACTTTCGGATAAGAATATAATGTAAATTTAAGATTTAAGCCAAAGTTTGAAAAATTGAACGATGAGTTTAAATCTTGGTGTAGTAGCGTTATCTTTCTATTTAAAATCAGATGAATTTGATCAGAGGTTCTCAAAGTGAGAGAAAGAGAAAGAGAGAGAAAGATAACTCGACCCCAATAGTTAACTGGTACTTGTATTTTATCAATGTCGAAAAGGTGGAGGTCAAATAAAATAGCAGTGTTCCCACCTGAAAATTGAGGGGGATACACCAGGTTTAATGCCGAATAAGTGCCGTGTATCAGAACGGCACCCAAACGAAACAACCATAAGATAAGGGCCAATAGAACCCTTTATTGCAGGACCTTAGCTAGAACCAATTTACTTCATGACAGTTATTAACATATTGACCTACATATATTTGTTTTTACTTTAGGCACAAGGCCAGCAATTATCCAGTGTATTACTGGTACTTTATTTTATCGATCCCATAAGGATGAAAGGCAAAGTTAACCTCGGCGGAATTTGAACTCAGATCGTAAAGGCCCGTAACTCCATGCTGCAAAGCATGGCGTCTGACCCTCTAACGATACTGCCAATCCAAGTTTCTGATTCATGCACACAAAGCTAACGATTTGGGGCGAGAGGGAAAGTTGATTGAATTGACCCCAGTGTGTTACTGGTACTTTATTTTATCGACTCTCTAAAGATGAAAGGAAAAGCTAACCTTGGAGGGATTTGATCTCAGAACGTAAAGGGCCACAACTCTATGCTGCAAATCATGGTGTGTGTGTGGTGCTCCACCGACACGTAAGGGTGAAAGGAAAAGCTAACCTTGGTGGGATTTGAACTCAGAACGTAAAGGGCCATAACTCTATGCTGTAAATCATGGAGTGTGTGGCGTTCCACCGACACGTGAGGGTGAAAGGAAAAGCTAACCTTGGTGGGATTTGAACTCAGAACGTAAAGGGACACAACTCTATGCTGCAAATCATGGTGTGTGTGGCGTTCTACCGACACGTGAGGGTGAAAGGAAAAGCTAACCTTGGTGGGATTTGAACTCAGAACGTAAAGGGACACAACTCTATGCTGCAAATCATGGTATGTGTGGCGTTCTACCGACACGTGAGGGTGAAAGGAAAAGCTAACCTTGGTGGGATTTGATCTCAGAACGTAAAGGGACGCAACTCTATGCTGCAAATCATGGTGTGTGTGGCGTTCCACCGACACGTGAGGGTGAAAGGAAAAGCTAACCTCGGTGGGATTTGAACTCAGAACGTAAAGGGCCACAACTCTATGCTGCAAATCATGGTGTGTGTGGTGCTCTACCGACACGTGAGGGTGAAAGGAAAAGCTAACCTCGGTGGGATTTGAACTCAGAACGTAAAGGGACGCAACTCTATGCTGCAAATCATGTTGTCTGTGGCGTTCTACCGACACGTGAGGGTGAAAGGAAAAGCTAACCTTGGTGGGATTTCAACTCAGAACGTAAAGGGCCATAACTCTATGCTGCAAATCATGGTGTCTGTGGCGTTCTACCGACACGTGAGGGTGAAAGGAAAAGCTAACCTTGGTGGGATTTCAACTCAGAACGTAAAGGGCCACAACTCTATGCTGCAAATCATGGTGTGTGTGGCGTTCCACCGACACGTGAGGGTGAAAGGAAAAGCTAACCTCGGTGGGATTTCAACTCAGAACGTAAAGGGCCATAACTCTATGCTGGCTGCAAATCATGTTGTCCGACGCTCTACTGATTCTTGTAATCTGAACTATGCACAATAGAGTGGTATGATGTTAGTTATGTAAAGTTTATTAAATTTCGTCATCTTCTTCTTGTTGTTGGGCCTCCGTCGGTTTCGTCGATGAGTATTCCAGTTATTTAATGAACACAACATCTCTCCTTCTCTCTCTCTATTTCTATATCTCTCTCACTCTCACTCACTCTTTCTCTCTCTCCCTCTCACTCACTCACTCACTCTCTCCCTTTCTCTCGTTTACTCACTCCCTCTCTCACACAGTAAGTGGCTGATCCCTCCACAGACACGAGGACCGTTAATATCATTCTCAGCAGTAAGACGTTTAGTCCTATAAGGTCCCTTACGTAACAGGGAAGAGACAACATGGTCGAATGGTTAACTGGTCCGCATTAGGGGTCGGGTGCGATCCCAACCTGAGACCTCATATCAAGTGTTGTTTACTATAGCCTCGGGCTGAACCGTCTTGTGCGTGAAATTGGGTGGGCAGAGACTGTTTAGAAGTCCGTTAGATCGACTAATGTATGTTTAATTCGAAGGGCCCAGCCTTGTCATGTTCTGTGCCTTGCTGAATCTTCCTGGGAATCATGTTAGGAAACAGATGTCTATGGTATGCTGAGAAACTCTATAAAGTAATATGGACACTAGCTGTAGTTCAAGGGGTCAGCCTTGTCACGCACTGTATACCGCTGAATCTCCCTGAGAATTATGTTAAGGGAACACGTGTTTATGGAGTGCTCAGCCGCTTGCATTATAAAGTAATATGGACTGAGCCTGTAATTCAAACAGTCGAACATGTCATGCACTCTGTCACACCGAATGTCCCAGAGAGTTTATTACGTTCAGTGTAAATGTGTCTCTGATGAAACCATGAAACACGAGCGTTTCATGAGCAGGTTGTTTGTTGGGTGATCGTCATAACCGACTGAAATCCATTCTATTCCACGTATTCGGGGTGGACTGTTGCTATAAACCATCATAGCTTTGAACGAATCAAGTTAAAATACAATCTTTGAAGAATATTCCAATTAATATAATTAGAACGATACTTTCTTTAATTAATATAACTAGCAGAAAAACCAACCTTCGGTGCTAGCATGTGTAGTGTGTATATTGATATTATACGCAGGTATATATACATGTAGATATGATACATCAAATAAAATCGTAATTGAGAATATATAATACATAGACATTGAACGAAGACTGTGTTACACTGTCTTATGTAATCAGTAACGTAATCCATGATACATTAAAAAAGACGTTATTATATATAAACTGCATTAGGAGAAAATTAGTATGTTTATTTAAGCAATGGCCAACCGGAAGTGTTGACATTTCAGAAATTTTAAAGAAGTGAATCTTTAAATAAACAAAATATATTTAATCAACAGCCACGAAATTTAGTAGATAAATTATGTAATATTCATTCATTATTTATTCAAATAGGGCGGTGGATATGCAGTATCAGTAGAGGGTCGGACGCCATGCGTTCCAGCATAGTTACGTCCCTTTACGATCAGAGTTCAAATCCCGCCGAGGTTGACTTTGCCTTTCATCCTTACGGGGTCGATAAAATAAAGTACCAGTAATGCACTGGGGAATTGCTGGCCGTGTGCCTAAAGTAGAAACAATTATTTATTCAAAGTAATCCAATTTATTTTACTAATGGGGTTAAAAATTATAAACCGTACGCAGTCCCGCGCTCCTTACGTCATGATAGTTTAGATTAGAACGATACTCTCTTACTCCAGCCTATGTAGCATATGTCACATATATGGGTGCGTGTCCGTGAAATATATATAGTTCTGAACACAAAAGAACCAAACTCCTCCTACCCCTGTCTCTGTCCCTCCCCATCTCTCTCCTGTACACAAGGCCCTGACACAAAAGAACTAAACTCCTACTGTCACTGTCTCTCTCTCTCCAGCTCTCCCCATCTCTCACTATTATGAGCAAATATGGAGGGGGGGGGGGCACGCACAGGCCACCCTGCGGCCCCGGCGGACACAATAGAGATGGCGTTTGCCATGAGGATAGTGAGGGAAACGCGTTGGAAAAGCTATTCCAGCTCCCGAGGCTCACATCTGCGGGTAGCCAACTTTGTGCCGATGGCGGTGAGTAGGGAGGTGGCCCTAGGGCCAAGGACACCAGAGGTCTCCACTGCTACGGGTGGCCAACTCCATGCCGAAGGTCGGTGAGTAGGGAGATGGCCCTCGGGCCAAGGGCATCAGAAGTCTCCACTGCTATGGGTAGTCAACTCTGTGCCGATGTTGATGAGTAGGGAGCTAGCCCTGGGGCCGAGGACACCAGAAGTCTCCACTGCCACGGGCTCGAACGCAAACCTGTCAGAAAGAGACTGTATAAATTAGTTAAAAATGCAGAAAAAAGAAAGCTGTATTGGTAAGGAATACAAATGCCATAATGTCTAGTAGTTCTTGGTCTTCCTCCTCCTTTTCTTTTTATTTATGGCATTTGTAGTCATTTCCAAGGCTGCTTTCTTGTTTCTGTGTGTTTAACCAATTTATAATCACGTTAAAATAATATGAATTTGTTGATAGTAAAATAAAATGGAGAAAAAATACAACGAAACGAAATAAATCAAAACGAAAAACGAAACAAAAAAAAAAAAAGAATCGTAAAAACAGATTCACTGAGACAGACGATAACGGCTTTAAAAAGGTTTTATTCACATTATTTAGAATTATAACAACAATCATCATCATCATCATTATCATTATCATAATTATCATCAACAAAAACAGTACCAGGAACATTATCAGCAAAAAAAAAACGAAAAAAAAAAAATAACTGTTAAAACATCAAGCATGGTCATTATCGCCATTATCATCATCATCAGCAGCAGTAAGAGCAGGAATAGCAACAACAACAACAGCAACAACTACTACTATTATAAAAACAACAACAACAATAACAGCAGCAGCAGCAATCTGTCCATCCATGTATGTTGTATCCTTGATAAGAGACATAGGTGTTTCGTCGTGTCTCGGGCAGTTTTAACATGGCGTAGCACATCACATTCCAGTTGATTTCTTCCAGAGAAAGTAGGTCTCTGTGTGTGTGTGAGTGTGTGCGTGTGCGTGTGCGTGTGCGTGTGCGTGTGTGTGTGTGTGTGTGAGAAAGAAGAGAGAGAGGGAGAGAGAGATAGAGAGAGAGTAGGAGGCAGAGAAAGCTTGGGCATTTTTAATATGGCGGAGCACATCATATTCCAGCTGATTTCTTCCAGAGAAAGTAGGTCTGTGTGTGTGTGTGTGTGTGTGTGTGTGTGTGTGTGTGTGTGTGTGTGTGTGTGTGTGTGTGTGTGTGTGTGTGTGTGTGTGTGAGAAAGAGAGAGAAAGAGAGAGAGAGAGATAGAGAGAGAGTGAGAGGCAGAGAAAGCTTGGGCATGTTTAATATGGCGTAGCACATCATATTCCAGCTGATTTCTTCCAGAGAAAGTAGGTCTGTGTGTGTGTGTGTGTGTGTGTGTGTGTGTGTGTGTGTGTGTGTGTGTGTGTGTGTGTGTGTGTGTGTGTGTGTGTGTGTGTGTGTGTGTGTGTGTGTGTGTGAGAAAGAGAGAGAGAGATAGAGAGAGTGAGAGGCAGAGAAAGCTTTGGCATTTTTAACATGGCGTAGCACATCACATTTCAGTTGATTTCTTCCAGAGAAAGTAGGTCTGTGTGTGTGTGTGTGTGTGTGTGAGAAAGAGAGAGAAAGGGAGAGGGAGAGAGAGATAGAGAGAGAGTAGGAGGCAGAGAAAGCTTGGGCATTTTTAATATGGCGGAGCACATCATATTCCACCTGATTTCTTCCAGAGAAAGTAGGTCTGTGTGTGTGTGTGTGTGTGAGTGAGAAAGAAGAGGGAGAGGGATATAGAGAGAGTGAGAGGGAGAGGGAGATAGAGAGAGAGTGAGAGGCAGAGAAAGCTTGGGCATTTTTAATATGGCGTAGTCCATTATTTTCCAGCTGATTTCTTGCAGAGGTGTGTTTGTGTGTGTGTGGTGTAGAAAGAGAGAGATGAAGATTGAGAGAGATAGATAGATGAGGGGAGAGAAAGAGAGAGAGAGAGAGAGGGAGATAATCGACCCCAGTATTGAACTGGTACTTTTCTTTCTTTCATTTCGAATGGTTGGGAAATGAAGTTGACCTCAGTGGAATACAAGCGATTTCTTCCACGAAGAGAAAAGGAAGAGAGAGAGAAGGCGAGAAGGGAAGAGAGAAAGGGGAGACAGAGAGAGGTGAGAAAGAAAGAAAGATGAGAGAGAGAGAGAGAGACAAGGAAAGAAGTGGAGAGATGAAATGAAAAAGAAGAGAGAGAAAGTAGGGTGAAAGAGAAAGAAAATGGAGAGAAAGAGGAGAGAGAGAAAGAGAGAAAAAAGGGGAGAGAGATAAGGAGAGAGAGAGAGAGAGAGAGAGAGAGAGAGAGAGAGAGAGAGAGAGAGAGGGAAAATCGACCTGGAAAGGTTGAAAGGCAAAGTTGACTTCAGTGAGATTCTAACTCAGAGCGTAGACCGCGAAATACCTCGTAATATCCACCATTTTAACGACTTTGTTAAATTCACTGCTTTTCTCCAGTTAGTGGTTTCTAATTTAGGCAGAAGGTCAGCAATTTTGGAGGAGATAAAGGAAGTCCCAAAATAGGATTCCCCCGAAGAGTCTTTGGAGCAATGTTAAAGAGTGTAGTTCGGAGATCAGAGAGTCACTCCAGGTAGAGCGGCTACTTCTCATAATTGAGTGATCACAGCTCTGATACGACAGACATGTAGTTAGAATGTCGCAGGAAAGAATCGCTGGACAGATAGTTTACGGGCAAAACCAACCGGAAAGAGACCCAGGGGTAGCTAAGACTAATGTCTGTCTCAACTCAGAAGGTTCGTCAGGCCAGTGTTTCTCCCGTGAAGCGATTACGTGTACAAGACTCCGGCCTGGACAGGAGGCCAGTCCATAGCAGGGTTAAAGTCTTTCTCAAGCCTGGAGGCTTCTCATGATAGTGCTTATCCTGGTTTCGTAGCGTGAACTGACTGAGAATACAACACTTTCCCATGGAGAGGACGCCAGTCTATCGCAGAATTAAACCCCCACCTATTGCTGGTACTCATTTCAGTTGAACAACATGAAATTAAGTGTGTTGTTCAAGAACACAAGGCAAAACCTAGTTCAAAAATTGAACCCCTAAATTTATTTATGATCATAAGTTCAACACGTTTACCACTGGAGTGTAGTGGAGCAACGTAAAATGAAGTGTTTTGCTGAAGAACACAACAGACAACCCAGCCTAGGTATTGAACCCATGACATTCTCCTCTTCTAATATTGTTGGACGGGTGTCTAAATCGGATAAGCAATACTGAGGGAAGGCGCCAAAATTGGCAGAGTCATTAGAAGGTCAGAGAAGAGAGACTGCGCGGGCTTAGTGGTAAGGGTGTTGGAGTTACGATCATAATGTCATGGGTTTGATTCCTAGGCTGGGTTGCGTATTGTGTTCTTGAGCAAAACACTTTCTTTAACGTTGCTCCAGTATACTCAGCTGAAAATGAGTACCAGCAATAGCTGGGGTTTAACCCTGCGATGGACTGGCGCCGGGTCCAGGGGAAGTCTTCTACGCTCAGTCGCCTCACGCCATGAAACCTCGATAAGCACCGGCCAAATGAGATTTCTGGCTTAAGACATACTTTAGACTAGACTTTGACCCTGTGTTTTGTGTTCAAATCCCGCTGAAGTTGATAAATAAACTCCAGTACAGAGATCAATTAAACTGATCCCAGTACCCTGATTGACTAGTACTTTATTCTATCGAACTCCGCAAGGATGAAAGGCAAAATAAAAAAAATAAAAAATGACCTTCGTTGGATTTGAACTCAGAATGTTAAGGAATATCACTGAGGTTAAAATTGTCTTTAATACTTCCGAGGAGGAGGGCTGTTATGAAATACAATATCACCAAGTTTACCCTCCCCCAATAGGCTGGACTTGTCCCTAAATACCATTACAAATGCAATAGCAACAACAACAACAACAACAACAGTAAAATGTTAATAATATTTATCGTCATAATAATTACAATAATAATTAGTTTAACATAGGTACAAAATTACAATTTCAACAGGTGTTCAGTGTTGATTAATTCAATATTTAATTGATTATATATTTTATATACAGCCCCTGTCCCACTGTAATCGATGAAAGACACAATTCGATCTGAGCAAGGTTTAAGCTCAGATCCCGGAAAAAAAAAAATAATAATAAAAAATATACACACATACACACAACAAAACAAAGCAAAATCTTGAAGCGATGATATAAAGATATGACAAAACCGTCGAATGAATCGGTGGCGCGACGAACTAAGATATTTTCTGCTATTTAACTGAATGGTGGCAAAATCAATGAAAAATGATATAATTTCATTTATATAAACTGTCGAATATAAATGACAATAAAGAATCAGCATTATCCGGCAGCCTTACCTGAAATCGATTCAACAATTGATCTCTACGTGGGTCTGTCGTTCATTGCTGTTGACAAGTCCTGGATTTCAATACCAGAATCCAGGATTTGGCAACGGCAATAAGGATAAGTAACGAAAAAGAAGGGGAGAGAAGAAAAATATAGAAAAGGAAAAAGAAGGGGAGAGAAGAAAAATATAGAGAAAAAAATATAGAGAAGGAAAAAGAAGGGGAGAGACGAAACACATAGAGAAGGAAAAAGAAGGGGAGAGAAGAAAAACAGAGAAAAAAATATAAAGAAGGAAAAAGAAGAGGAGAGAAGAAAAACATAGAGAAAAAATATAGAGAAGGAAAAAGAAGGGGAGAGAAGAAAAAATAGAGAAGGAAAAAGAAGGGGAGAGAAAAAAAACAGAGATGAAAAAATAGAGAAGGAAAAAGAAGGGGAGAGAAGAAAAACATAGAGAAAAAAATATAGAGAGAAGAAAAAATAGAGAAGGAAAAAGAAGGGGAGAGAAGAAAAACATAGAGAAAAAATATAGAGAAGGAAAAAGAAGGGGAGAGAAGAAAAACATAGAGAAAAAATATAGAGAAGGAAAAAGAAGGGGAGAGAAGAAAAACATAGAGAAAAAAATATAGAGAAGGAAAAAGAAGGGGAGAGAAGAAAAACATAGAGAAAAAAATATAGAGAAGGAAAAAGAAGGGGAGAGAAGAAAAACAGAGAAAAAAAATATAGAGAAGGAAAAAGAAGGGGAGAGAAGAAAAACAGAGAAAAAAAATATAGAGAAGGAAAAAGAAGGGGAGAGAAGAAAAATATAGAGAAGGAAAAAGAAGGGGGAGAGAAGAAAAACATAGAGAAAAAAAATATAGAGAAGGAAAAAGAAGGGGAGAGAAGAAAAATATAGAGAAGAAAAAGAAGGGGAGAGAAGAACATATAGAGAAGAAAATGAAAAAGACATTAAGCAACGAACGAAAAGGGAAAGAGGTAGGAAGCTACAGACTGTAAGCCCCAGTCGGAGCGGTATGGTCCAGCTGCGTCCTGCGGAAAAAAGGGTAAAGGAATTGCCGCGGAGATTGGCCAGTGACACTCACTGCGACAGCCGCTCTACTTCACGGGCTCCTTTCTTAGGGCCGGCTGTAAGTCGAAAAAAATCTCCTGCAATTCGGGCCAGTCTTACTGTTAAGGCCAACGCGGCTGATATCTAGAGCGCAGGTCCCTTAAAAAGGGCCCAGTGCATTACTGAACCTGTTTATAAATGTTTGTATAATTGAATTAAATCTATAATACAGTTGAAAGTAGGAGCGTCCCAAACGCATAAAATAACTGAAATAGTTATCTCTATAGATAATTGTTTCTACTTTAGGCACAAGGCCAGCAATTACCCAGTGCATTACTGGTACTTTATTTTATCGACCCCGTAAGGATGAAAGGCAAAGTCAATCTCGGCGGGATTTGAACTCAGATCGTAAAGGGACGTAACTATGCTGGAAAGCATGGCGTCCGACCCTCTACCGATACTGCCAATCCACCGCCCATAGATAATAGTTGAGAAAACTGAGTAAATTTCTCTGTAAGGAGCGAAACACGTGGGTACATACTCCTACAAACAATAGATGTATTCATTCAACAGCATAGTGGGAATATCTAAAGCTGTGAAGGGAGCCGTGCCGTGTTATGAACAGTCTCAAGATTTGAA
Organism: Eledone cirrhosa; assembly: GCA_964016885.1. Taxonomy (NCBI): domain Eukaryota; kingdom Metazoa; phylum Mollusca; class Cephalopoda; order Octopoda; family Eledonidae; genus Eledone; species Eledone cirrhosa. The sequence continues at coordinate 17,276,834 of OZ024765.1, forward strand.
GAAGAAGAAGAAGGAAAAGGAAAAGGTACAGCTAGGAGCTATTTAAAGGGATCCCAAATTAATTTTGAGTGGCTAGCATCAATAATATACAAAGCCCTTCTTTCTTTAAACATTCTAACTACATGTACATCTCTATAGTAAATTACTGCTTTTCCCTACCCTGAATGGATGGAAGGGCAAAGGTTAGGGCTAAAGAGTTAGAGTAAGGATGGAAAGGTAAGGTTAGGGTGGAAGGGTTAGAGTTAAGATGGATGGGTGAGGGTGGAACGGGTAGTGTTAGGACGTGTTAGGTAAGGTTTAGTGTTAGGATAGAAATGATAGTGTCATGAAGGGTCAGAGTTAGGGTGGAAGGGTTGTAGTTAGGAAGGGTCAGGGTTAGGAAGGGTCAGGGTTAGGAAGAGTCAGAATTAGGAAGGGTCAAGGTTAGGAAGGGTCAGAGTTAGGAAGGGTCAAGGTTAGGAAGGGTCAGGGTTAGGAAGGGTCAGAGTTAGGAAGGGTCAGAGTTAGGAAGGGTCAGGGTTAAGAATGGTCAGGGTTAGAAAGGGTCAGAGTTAGGCAGGGTCAGAGTTATGAAGGGTCAGAGTTAGGAAGGGTCAGAGTTAGGAAGGAAAATTTAACTTTTGTGGGATTTGATCCTAGTCCACCAAGACCAAGTATTTAGTCCGTCGCTCTGACGATTTCTGACACCATCCTCAACAACAATAACAACAGCAATATTAACGAAACCAGTAACAAAAGCCATATTAATCAAAACAACAACAACAACAACAACAGCAGCAACAAGAATAAGAGCAGCAATAACAACAACAACAATAATATCAAGCGCAATAACACCACCGCGACCAATTAAAACAACAACAATAACAAAAACGGCAAAAGTTAAAAAAAAAAATATATATATATATATATATACAAGAAAAACAAACGAAAACAGCAATAAGAGTAAAACGTCAATAATAAGAAAATAACAACAACAACAACAACAACAAATGCTACAACAGGAACAGTAGCAACAATAACAACAACAGCAACATTAGTAGCAACAACAACAGCAACAACAGCAACAACAACAACAACAGCAACAACAATAACAACAACAGCAACAACACACCTTAAAAGTTTATGATGTTGTGTACTGTTTCAGAACAATGAAAGGTTTTAAAACATAGCGAGTATTGAGGGATCGAACCTGCTTCCTTTTCCTCGAACGACTGGCCAAAAATGGCTTCACACTTTTCCCACATTTTGAGCAGGACACCTTTAGCTGAAGTACATTGCTCGGTGATCCAGAGATAGTATTTGATTGGTCCATATCAACATAGCGTTGTAAGAGCTCCGTCGGAAGTTTAAAGTTTTGCATGTAACTCCTCTTAACGCGCGTTTTAAGCTTTTGTAAAAGGGTCTCCTCCCCCGAAGTGGCATTCACCTCATGAATTTTAATGGTGACACGTTTGTTCCTCCTTTTCCTCTGTTTCTGGTGGTTATCCGGCTGTTTAGATTTTTTATTCGGCCTTCTCTTAATCACCACCAGCAAATATGCGCTGATTACCTTTGTGTGGCCTTCACCTGGACGCACGTTGAATTTCAGTATATTTTTCTTTTTCGTACCTTTAAAAAAAAAACGCATAAAACGATTTAGAAAATATAAACGCAGATTTATTTCTGTCTGTTTGGACAAATTGCAATTGGATTATAATACAACGTTTGCAAGTGAGATGGATTGGCAGTGTATACAAACAGTTTTTTTTTTAACGATCGACTTTCGCCAAATCGGACCGAGGAAACAATGTTTCCATTGGTCTTTCCAATTGCCAGTACTATCTATCGGTCGCAACTCCAGGTAGAAGGAGCAACGTGAAATAAAGTGTCTTGCTCAAGGACATAACGCATCGCCTGGTCCAGGAATCGAACTCACAACCTCACGATTGCGAATCCAATTCTCTAACCACTCAGCCACACGCCTTCACTAATACATACAAATTGGTGGACATTTCCAGTAAAAAAAGCCAATAAAATGCAGGCATACATATCAGATATTATGACATGGGACAGGGAAGAGAAAGCATACACAGTAGTGGAAGTTAGCTGCCCAGCAGATGCCAATATAATGTCAAAGATTAGTGAAAAGGAGAATATTTATGCAGAACTAATGAGAAATCTACAGATACTCCACCCTGATTACACCTCCAGATTTACACCTGTGATTATTGGGGCACTGGTATATGTTAGTAACTGCCTCAATACAAATCTAGAGAAGCTAGGCTTCACAGGAACAGAAAGAACACAACTAGTTAGGAAATTACAAGTACAATCCTTTAATGGAACAGTAAAAATATGTAAAACATTCCAAACATTTTGCATCTAATAACTGTATATACAGTGGTGGTGGTGGTAGTGGTGGAAGTGTGTGTGTGTGTGGGGGGTAGTGGTGGTGGTAGTGGTGGAAGTGGTGGTGGTGACAACGTGGTGGTGGTAGTGGTGGTGGAAGTGGTGGTGGTGGTGGTAGTCGCGGTGGTAGTAACTGCAGGAGTAATGATGGTAGTTCAGGTGACAGTAGCTGTAGTGGTGGTGGTGGTGGTGGTAGTAGTGCCGGTGACAGTAGCACCGGTGATAGCAGTGGTAGCGGAAGTGGTATTAATAGTGGGTGGGTGGATGGTGGATGTGGTGATGGCAGTGCCAGCTATAGTAGTTGTAGTGGTGGTAGTAGTGGTGGTAGTAGTAGTGGTGGTGGTCGTG
>OZ024765.1:17287069-17289569 GCA_964016885.1 Eledone cirrhosa
AAACTTCGACACTTACTATTAAACAAAACAAAGAAGAAAGGGCCTCGTTGTAACATAAATATCCTTGTTTTATCGAGCTCAAAACATAAACAGCAGGCAGCATAGGCATGCATACATGCCCTCCTGCACTGCAAGTAGCACTTTGAGCTGGTTCTTTTCACAGTTTCATGGCGTAAAGTGACAGAGAATACAAGACTCCCCCTGGACAGGACGTCAGTCCATCACAGTGTTAGTTTGTCGCAAGCCTGAAGTCTATAAATATAAATTAGCGAGAATCGTATTTCGGCTATTGGAAATTAGCGAAAAACAATTTCCGAGATGTGTGGCAAGCGCTCAATAGATTCTGACGAACCAGAGCTACAACATACGTTAAAAGGCCAAACACACTGAGACGATTGTTCTCCGCACAGCCATAGAAACGACCAAGTAATTCGGGTCAAACAAATAAAAAAAATATGATTGAAAAATTTACTCGGATCCCTGGATGGTTGGTAAAAATGCAGCATTTGGGTTTCTACGACTCCTAAATCAAGTACTGTCCGCTTAGACAAATAATGTTAAGCTTTTGGTAAGATGATTGAACAAGGAGGTCACTTTCTCAACATGTTTTAGAGGTATGTATGTATGTATATGTACATACATATATGTATACAGACGCACAGTAGTATGTATATATACACATACATATATATATATGCACGTATCGGTTATATATATATATATATACACGTATCGGTTTACCGAGCATTTATTATAATACTCGGTTTGTTTGTAAACAAACAAACAGCCCGAATTATGCCGTACAATATATATAAAGGTAGAACACTGGAACATAATATCCGTAGTGGTAGATCACTCAGTCCATGAGACAATATATATATAAGTAGTAACACGACAGTTAGTTCACCATAGTTCGGTATGGTGAACTAACTGTTGTTACTACTTCTATATATATATATATATATATATATATATATATACATATATATATACATATATATATATATACATACATATATATATGGTGGCTGCCAACTCGTTTTCGAGTACGGCCACTACTTTATATCCATGTAGGAGAACCCCTACCGATGCGCTGAACGAATGTGACTTTTTAGTCCAGCCAGCGACTTGAAAACTCTGGTACAAAGACTACACTTGTGACCATTATTGACACATAGTGCAGGGCCCATGGTACCATGTGATGACAAGTGCAGAGAGATCTCCAGATATAAAGCAATGCCTGTGCTGTGAAGCTTTTATAGTGAGCAAAGGCACTGCACAAAGCCAGTCCCACTCTCTTAACCAAGATGATATTTACCAAAAAGAAGAACAAGTCAACATCATTGGATACCATCAGGGTTGCAGGTGTTATATCAGAGTTTTCCTTCTCCTAGAATTCTGCCTTGACAAAGGCTAAGGGGTCATCTCTCCCAGTGATTTTGGATCGCTATTGACTCTTAAGAGCTCCCTTGCCCTTTGACAGGTTTTGTTTTTAGTCCTGCAGGATGTCCAAAGTCACCCTCCTCACCAAGAAACCTTGGTGGGGTTGCCAGTTTAGTCGCCAACGACCCGACCATGAGACAGGTTGTACTGGGATACATGTTACCAGTAGCACCAACTGGTGACCTGACATAACATATATATATACATATATATATACATATATATATACATACATATATATATACATATATATAAATATATATATATACATATATACTTATATATATATATAAATATATATATATATACATATATACTTATATATATATATAAATATATATATATATACATATATACTTATATATATATATAAATATATATATATATACATATATACTTATATATATAATATATATATATACATATATACTTATATATATATAAATATATATATATATACATATATACTTATATATATATATAAATATATATATATATACATATATACTTATATATATATATATATATATATATATATACTTATATATATATATAAATATATATATATACATATATACTTATATATATATATATAAATATATATATATATACTTATATATATATATAAATATATATATATACATATATACTTATATATATATATATAAATATATATATATACATATATACTTATATATATATATATAAATATATATATACTTATATATATATATATAAATATATATATATATTTCGTTTCTAAATTTGTTTAGCAATATTCTTTATCTGAAAACGTGTGTTGAAACCGATATTGTTATACTTTGGGAGGGTCATGTTGCCCATAAGAAACACACGCACCAGATACTTTCACTTCAATTTATTATAATAAATATATAAATTTAGGAATTTATAAATTTCCGGTTGGTTGGTTGGTTCCGCAATTGAATAATAGGTAGTATGGATGTCGTGTCCCTGTGTCCATCTATTGACGTGGATTTTGCTGTGGAGAAATGCTTAGAAATGATCAGTGAGAGCAATGTTGAGTTCCGTGGGATTG
>OZ024765.1:17302069-17307069 GCA_964016885.1 Eledone cirrhosa
GCTCTACTTTCCTGAGACATTCTAACCGCAAGTCCATAATATCTGAGCTGTGATCTCTCAATTCGGAGAAGTAGCAGTTCTACCTGGAGTGCCTCTCTGAATACCGAGCTACAAATCTGTTCAGCTATACTTTCCTGGGACATTCTAACCACATGTCCATAGTATCTGAGCTGTGATCTCTCAATTCGCAGAAGTAGCAGTTCTACCTGGAGTGACTCTCTCAATACCGAGCTACAAATCTGTTCAGCTATACTTTCCTGAGGCATTCTAACCACATGTCCATAGTATCTGAGCTGTGATCTCTCAATTCGGAGAAGTAGCAGTTCTACCTGGAGTGCCTCTCTGAATACCGAGCTACAAATCTGTTCAGCTATACTTTCCTGGGACATTCTAACCGCAAGTCCATTATATCTGAGCTGTGATCTCTCAATTCGGAGAAGTAGCAGTTCTACCTGGAGTGACTCTCTGAATACCGAGCTACAAATCTGTTCAGCTATACTTTCCTGGGACATTCTAACCACATGTCCATAGTATCTGAGCTGTGATCTCTCAATTCGGAGAAGTAGCAGTTCTACCTGGAGTGCCTCTCTGAATACCGAGCTACAAATCTGTTCAGCTATACTTTCCTGGGACATTCTAACCGCAAGTCCATTATATCTGAGCTGTGATCTCTCAATTCGGAGAAGTAGCAGTTCTACCTGGAGTGACTCTCTGAATACCGAGCTACAAATCTGTTCAGCTATACTTTCCTGGGACATTCTAACCACATGTCCATAGTATCTGAGCTGTGATCTCTCAATTCGGAGAAGTAGCAGTTCTACCTGGAGTGCCTCTCTGAATACCGAGCTACAAATCTGTTCAGCTATACTTTCCTGGGACATTCTAACCGCAAGTCCATTATATCTGAGCTGTGATCTCTCAATTCGGAGAAGTAGCAGTTCTACCTGGAGTGACTCTCTGAATACCGAGCTACAAATCTGTTCAGCTATACTTTCCTGGGACATTCTAACCGCAAGTCCATTATATCTGAGCTGTGATCTCTCAATTCGGAGAAGTAGCAGTTCTACCTGGAGTGACTCTCTGAATACCGAGCTACAAATCTGTTCAGCTATACTTTCCTGAGACATTCTAACCACATGTCCATAGTATCAGAGCTGTGATCTCTCAATTCGGAGAAGTAGCGGCTCTACCTGGAGTGACTATCTGAGCTCCGAGCTACCCACTTTGAACATGCTGCTCTTTCGAAGGAGGTAATTCCCTCATCTGGGACGTGATATGCTGTGACATGTTCTCCGCGTCAAACATAGTCACCTTCGTCACAAACCCCAGTACAGCGGATGCTGTTGCAGCATGTATGGTTGGCCATTGTCCGCAGAACGCAGCCGGAGCACTGCTAAGATTGAAAACGTTTTCAATACAGTCTACCTCGAATGGAGAATCCGTTAGGTGAAACGCGCGTCCTGGAGTATGGTTTGCTAATGTGTTGTGGAACTCTCTCTCTCTCTCTGTCTGTCTCTCTCTCTCTCTCTCTATATATATATATATATATATACATATATATATATATATATACAGAGAGAGAGAGAGAGAGAGAGAGAGAGAGAGAGAGAGAGAGAGATGTGAGAAAAACCACAGACCCTCCATCTCAATTCTACTTTTGAAAAGTAGAAGAACTGTGAAACCGGTAAAGGAACCAAATAAATAAATATATATATTTTTATTAAAAAAGACTCCAGTTGCATTTTCGATTTCATCATCTTTCCTTATACTTTCACTCGTGTAGGACACCTTGTTTTTTTTTTCATTTTGTAAAAAAAAATCACTTCCTAATATATATATATATATATAGAGGAGTCGACTGGACCGAGGAAACAATGTTTCCGTTGGTCTTTCCAATTGCTAATACTATCTATCGGTCGCAATACCAGGTAGAAGGAGCAACGCGAATTAAAGTGTCAACCGGTCCAGGAATCGAACTCACAACACCACGATTGCGAATCTTATTCGCTCAGCCACGTGCCTTCACCACACATATATATATATATATATATATATATATATATATATATATATATATATATATATTCGTGTACAGATATTTTTGCATACACAATAACAAAATATAAACAAACCTATTTATTTCACGAGGCTCGATAAGGATAAATATATATCAAATATATAAGAACCCTAGAGAAAATCCCGAGCAATGCCGGGCCATTCTGCTAGTATATATATATATGTATAGAAGAGTTAGGGCCCCGACGGCTGAGCTTCGGCCGTTTCAACAGCTAGTCCGAACTCATATATATATATATATATATATATATATATATATATATATTACTTCAAAATATTAATAAATATAGATGTGATAAAATATATTTTATTATACATATTTCAGAGGTACTGAGCTATTTCAACAGTACGTCCTCATCAGATAAAATAAGTTGATGCCTGACATACCTTGAATATGTTGATGGTTATAATTCAGTCATGGTAGTGATTAGTTATGACAAAACTCAATATTTATATACCTTAAGTTGAAACAGGAAAAATTACATATAATACAGAGGGTGCGTATGATAATGTGTATAAAGATATATAGCGGAGATCTAGTGGTGTATAATCACATGACAGCAGGAAAGAAAGTGTGTATAATATTTAATCAACAATTTAACAGTATAGTTGACATGTCAAGGAATAAACGAAAGAATGAAGCAAAGTTAATATATATCGTGAAATGCGACAGTGAGTTGATGCGTGAGAGAAAAAGTCTGTCTGAACGCGAATTTCACATGTGCGTGGTGTGTTCGTTTCTTTGACTGAGTATTTTCATAGTTTGTCAATAAATTTGCTGTGTATTCGTAATGTTACTCGCACAACACCAGATTCTACTATTTTTTTCTTTTTTCGGGGTGACCACTTATAACAATGAACGGCTGCGTGTTCGTATCACGTCAGGGTTACCAAGAGAGCGGTGCACTGGTGTGTATAATATTTAATCAACAATTTAACAGTATAGTTGACATGTCAATGAATAAACGAAATAATGAAGCAAAGTTAGTAGTTACCGTTTTTATTGCCAGGCAAACGCAGGCTGGCAGAAGACGCCTGGCGAAGGCCAGGCGCCGGAAGGGCAATTGAGAGAGTGAGAACTTAAAGTTATTAGTTTTATAGGGTTCTGACCGGAAGTTACAGAAAGGGTTCTACTTCCCGTCTAGATGTTGTTAATCTATTGGGGTTGTGATTCACAACAAGGGAGGCAACTGCTACAGATATATAATAATAAATAACTAATAATATATAATACAATATAAACTTACATAACTTAAAAATTTAAATAATAAGATATGCATACCTCATTATTACAGATCGAGAAAGCGAGAGATCGAGAAAGCTAATCACGAGGAAAGAGAAAAGAAAAAGAGATTTGATCGTAGGAACAAAAGAAGGGAGATATATGAGATAGCGAGAGGTGATCAAAGGATAGAGGGAAGAAATGAAAATAAGTTTAATAGTATAAACAAAGAGAGGAAGATATGCATGGTAACGTATAAATAGCGTATAATTAGATATGGGGGGTGGGGGTATATAGGCATATGATGCGTGACCGTTTATTTTCAAATCTTAAGTTAATTAGCACATGACATGAGATTTTAGACTATTTAATTTGAAAGGATTTATATTATTGTATTATATCAGAGTTAAAGCAAATGTAACGTGAAAGAGATAAATTTATGTTTATAATAACACCAAAAGTATATATATATATATATAAATTAATAAAATAATGAATAAACAAAGAAACAGTTCCTTATATTAAAAAAATTTCATCATTTTACGATCGTTTCTGGGATATATATGTGTTAGAGTTGGTATGCATATTCTATAGATCTATGTACAATATTTATACAAACTATCAGAGGGAATATACATACCTACACATATATATGCTGTCTTCAGAAATAATTGTTTCTACTTTTGGCACAAGGCCAGCAATTACCCAGTGCATTACTGGTACTTTATTTTATCGACCCCGTAAGGATGAAAGGCAAAGTCAACCTCGGCGGGATTTGAACTCAGATCGTAAAGGGACGTAACTGTCTTCAGAAATAATGATATTTGTTTATTGAAAAAAACAAAGATTCAATACAATAGGTATGTTTGGGAACAGGTTTTGAATTGACCAATAGAGAGATAGTGAGGGTCAGGATAGTAATATAGTGGTAGAAGAACCTTAAATTATGGGTAGAGGAAGGTAGATTTCAGTTTTGGATGGAAATGAATATTATGAATGAAGGATTATTTTAGGGAAGAAATAGGTCTTATGCTGACCTCAGAAATAATTTTATTTGTTCATTGAATAAAACCAACAAAGATCTAATATATTCTGTCTGTATGGTAAGAGGTTTAGAATTAACCAGTAGAAAGTTAATAATTGGCCAAATGGTAAAATAGTAGTAATTGAAGCTTATTTTAGGGGTGAAAATAGGTCAGGTGGTCAGTAAAAGGTATACAAGCAGTTGCTGTTATAAAATAGTAATGCCAATACAAATATCTAAGGTGACTAAAGTTTTAAGATAAGAATATATATATATATATAACGAAGGAAATGTGGTAAGGAACCAAGTGGACCATAACGCACCGAAGTACTCAATACTTAGGGTAGTAGAGTGGGTAATAGGAACGAGTAGGACCCCGACGGCTGAGCTCAAGCCGTTTCGACGGCTAATTCTGGACTAAATTTTAGTCCAGATTATTATAACTATATATACCCAGGGAGTGTAACCCGCAGTTACTGTAGGTTGATCCAGGTGAATACTCGATGTTTAGGTTCACGTCAGTGCCAAGGTGTAGAGCTGAACAGTCTAATATAATAATACAAAGGACTATTGGTTAAGCCTTTATTACGTTTATTGGTTGGTGACGCGGGTTTCGCTACTGATCAGTTAAAGGTTCGATCTGCATTGATCTAGCCCGACTCTGGATTCAGTCATTAT
>OZ024765.1:17314569-17332069 GCA_964016885.1 Eledone cirrhosa
CACCATAGGTGCTGAGCTGGCTAGCTGTAGCAGTGGAGACTTTTGGGGTCCTTGGCCCTAGAGCTACCTCCCTACTCAACACCATAGGTGCTGAGCTGGCTAGCTGTAGCAGTGGAGACTTTTGGGGTCCTTGGCCCTAGAGCTACCTCCCTACTCAACACCATAGGTGCTGAGCTGGCTAGCTGTAGCAGTGGAAACTTCTGGGGTCCTTGGCCCTAGAGCTACCTCCCTACTCAACACCATAGGTGCTGAGCTGGCTAGCTGTAGCAGTGGAGACTTTTGGGGTCCTTGGCCCTAGAGCTACCTCCCTACTCAACACCATAGGTGCTGAGCTGGCTAGCTGTAGCAGTGGAGACTTTTGGGGTCCTTGGCCCTAGAGCTACCTCCCTACTCAACACCATAGGCGCTGAGCTGGCTAGCTGTAGCAGTGGAGAGTTCTGGTGTCCTTGGCCCTAGGGCCAGCCGCAGGTGTGAGCCTAGCGGGTTGGAATGGCTCTTTCAGCGCATCTCCCTTACCATCCTCCCGCGAAACGCCTTCTCCATTCTGTCCGCCGGGACTGTGGAACGGCCAGCACGTGGGACCCCATTCGCTCTCCATACAGAGAGATGGGGAGGGCGATGTTCGGCTCTTCCGTGTTCGGACACATTGCATCTGTCATGTGGGTCATATGCTAATTTCATTTTTGTACTCAAGGCCAGCACAAGGACAGCAATTATCCCAGTACATTACTGGTACTTTATTTTATCGATCCCGTAAGGATGAAAGGTAACGTTAACCTCGGTGAGATTTGAACTCAGACCGTAAAGGGCCGTAACCATGCTGTAAAGCATGGCGTCCGACCCTCTACCGATACTGCCAAGCCACATTGTTAATCTCTCACGAATATATTTATGTATCCACTATGTTCAGGGCGAAAACAAACTTGTTATATAAATATGGCGGCTTTCTGCTCAATATAAAACTTGACTACTTCAATGTACATGGAGCTCAGTTCTGGCATGGCATCTTATGTGGCTCGTTAGACCAGACATACTTTTAAAATGTCGTCCACATAAACTGCACCTTAGTTTCGGTGTAGCTTCAACTGCCTGAGTTGTCTCATCTTGAACCTTGAAATATTTATTTAGACCTCCTTTAGATTTGCTATATATCTATCTCTCTCTCTCTCTTTCTCTCTCTCTCTCTCTCTCTCTCTCTATATATATATATATATATATATATATATATGAAAGGTATAGAAAACACTGCAGCGAAAGGCCAACAGCACTTCATAATATATATATATATATATATATATATATATATATATATACATATTCTGATGAAGGACTAGCATCCGAAACACTAAGACCCTCTTCCTGCTATATCAAGCGTTAACCTAATATATACCTTCCATATACTGTACCGATTGTGTTGTTATTTCTGTTTACCTTTTACCCATATATATATAAACAAATAGTTTTATCGCTCTACATGGCTGAAGACAATAAATGTAATCTGAGTTTTTCGAATATTAATAATAATATTCGATTAATTTGCAATTATGCAAACAGCCACTTTTAAGCCATGTCAGTAGAATGACGCCGCCATTCTTGCTCTTGTGTTGGTATGTAAACAGAACTGCAGACCCTAATGTTTCTGGGTGATTACCCTTCATTAGTATACTGCTTACCTGCTAACTGTCAGAGTTAGTGAATATATATATAAATAAAAATCGGAGGCCATATTCAGTTGATTCAGGGTTTTTTTAAAACTACGTTATACATATTTCACTGAGGAATATCTATTACTAGCAGTGGTACCCGGCGTTGCATGGGATAAGGATTTTAGAACCGCCAATAGACCTAATCGTGGAAAAACTGCATGCCTGAACAATATGTAATGAAAATAAACCGAATACTCATATGGCTGGATAATCTTTAAGATTTTCCTCGATGAAGCAGGAAAAACGCAGATTTTCACCTAATGCGGGCCCTAGGGTATCAAGAAAATGAATATTTTTAATGTTCATAATATGCCTTGAAATTTCGGGAAAATGGGCTAGTCGTAACGCCTCAAAAAAGCCCCGAAAAGCTGAAAAAATTAAGTTTTTCACCTAATGCGGGCTCTAGGCCATAAAAAAGTTGGATTTTCTTTGCTCCCGGTATGAAGAAGAGACTGACCAATTCCTAGTTACAATTTCAAGGAAATCGGTCTGACGTAACGCCTCAAAGACCCCTAAAAAGCTGAAAAAAACGCAGTTTTTCACCTAATGCAGGCCCTAGGGGATCAAAAAGTGGAATGTTATGTGCATAACACTCCCTGAAACATAAGTAATACACAAGTAAAGTTAGAAAAAATCAGTTGGGTACTTCTCGAGTTTTAGGGATTCAAACACCCAGACACCCAGACAGACACCGTCAGTTTTATATATATATAGATGATAGCCTGAGCTCTTCAGAGGGAAAACCCTAAATTAAACATTGAATGTTCCCAAGAAACCTTTAAAATTTGGAACAATCTAATCACCCAAACCCCACAAGCCAACCCATCCATAAAATACCCAACCATCCAACCGAGAAAACACATAATCTACCAACCAACAATCAAACCAACTACGCAACCACCCAACCACACACACCACACCACTCAACCAATCACACAAACTAGCCATATACCACCCAACCATCCAACCACATTACCACCCAACAGCCAGCCACGCACCACCAAACCAGCCACTCCACCTAACCAGACCACCTAACCATTCCACACACCACCACCAAACCTCACCACACTACACCACACTACAACATCACACCACACCACACTATATCACACCACAACACACACCACCACACTACACCATACCACCACACCACACCACATTACACCATACCACCACACCACACACCACCATACACCACACCACACAACAGCACACCATACCACCACACACCTCACCACCATACCACACATCACCACACCACATTAAACCACGCTACACTACACCACACCACACAATAGCACACCATACCACCACACACCACACCACAACACCACACCAAACCACGCTACACTACACTACACCACACAACAGCACACCATACCACCACACACCACACACCACCACCACACCACACATCACCACACCACATTAAACCACGCTACACTACACTACACCACCATACACCACACCACACAACAGCACACCATACCACCACACCACCACACCACACATCACCACACCACACTAAACCACGCTACACTACACTACACCACACCACACAACAGCACACCATACCACCACACACCACACATCACCACACCATATTAAACCACGCTACACTACACCACACCACCATACACCACACCACACAACAGCACACCATACCACCACACACCACCACACCAAACATCACCACACCACACCACATTAAACCACGCTAGACTACACCACACCACCATACCCCACACCACACAACAGCACACCATACCACCACACACCACACCACATTAAACCACGCTACACTACACCACACCACCATACACCACACCACACAACAGCACACCATACCACCACACACCACCACACCAAACATCACCACACCACACCACATTAAACCACGCTAGACTACACCACACCACCATACACCACACCACACAACAGCACACCATACCACCACACACCACACAATACTACCCAGCCAAAGATATTACATGATATATCTCAGCGTTTGCTCTTGAGCTCCAATGTCAATGTCTGGTCAAGGGACATTAGCATATTCCTGTGTGGCTTAATAAGAGACATGAAGTCATTTACTGGATACATTCCCCAGACGCAGACACCATTTAATATAGAAGAAATTAACAAGGAATCCTTAATTTATAAACGCAATATCTTCATATTCGCTATTAGACATAAAATAAATATATAAATAAATAAAAATGAATAAAAAACAAAATGGAGGAATAGAAAAATATGGAAATTTTTTCCATTCTTCGGTCATTGACATCTGTATGTATATATACATACATGCATACAAACATACATACATACATACATACATACATACATACATACATACATACATGGTGGCTGCCAACTCGTTTTCGAGTACGGCCACTACTTTATATCCATGTAGGAGGACCCCTACCGATGCGCTGAACGAGTGTGACTTTTCAGTCCGGCCAGCGACTTGAAAACTTTGGTACAAACACTACACATGTGACAATTATTGACACATAGTGCTGGGCCCATGGTACCATGTGACGACAAGTGCAGAGAGATCTCCAGATATAAAGCAATGCCTGTGCCGTGAAGTTTTTATAGTGAGCAAAGGCACTGCACAAAGCCAGTCCCACTCTCTTAACCAAGATGATATTTACCAAAAAGAAGAACACATACATACATACATACATACATACATACATATGTGTGTGAGATCGATTCCTTGACTAGGCGATGCGTTATGTCCTTGAGCAAGACACTTTATTTCACGTTGCTCCTTCTAGCTGGAGTTGTGACCGATAGATAGTACTAGCAACTGGAAAGACCGACGGAAACATTGTTTCCTCGGTCCGATTTGACGGAAGTCGATCGATATATATATATATATATATATATATATATATATATATATATTGGAATAAATGCTCTGAAATAGCGATATATATATGAATATAGACATAGAATATTCGAAAATATTCTGTATGTTTATAATAAACATTTTGAAGACCTAATCGCTATAGAATAGAATACGTCACGTATTACAATTAGATTCTCGATAAAAGCAAGGGAAGTAATCTACGCGTTTCATTCTTGTTAGAATTCATCAGGACTACATATCCAGTGCTTTTATCGAGAATGACACAGCTAGAGACTTATAGAATACTTAGCTGTGTACAGGAACTGGTTTGAAAGAGCGGTTGCCGGTCCGGCAGAAATTAGAAATTGGAATAAATGCTCTGAAATAGCGATATATATATGAATATAGACATAGAATATTCGAAAATATTCTGTATGTTTATAATAAACATTTTGAAGACCTAATCGCTATAGAATAGAATACGTCACGTATTACAATTAGATTCTCGATAAAAGCAAGGGAAGTAATCTACGCGTTTCATTCTTGTTAGAATTCATCAGGACTACATATCCAGTGCTTTTATCGAGAATGACACAGCTAGAGACTTATAGAATACTTAGCTGTGTACAGGAACTGGTTTGAAAGAGCGGTTGCCGGTCCGGCAGAAATTAGAAATTGGAATAAATGCTCTGAAATAGCGATATATATATGAATATAGACATAGAATATTCGAAAATATTCTGTATGTTTATAATAAACATTTTGAAGACCTAATCGCTATAGAATAGAATACGTCACGTATTACAATTAGATTCTCGATAAAAGCAAGGGAAGTAATCTACGCGTTTCATTCTTGTTAGAATTCATCAGGACTACATATCCAGTGCTTTTATCGAGAATGACACAGCTAGAGACTTATAGAATACTTAGCTGTGTACAGGAACTGGTTTGAAAGAGCGGTTGCCGGTCCGGCAGAAATTAGAAATTGGAATAAATGCTCTGAAATAGCGATATATATATGAATATAGACATAGAATATTCGAAAATATTCTGTATGTTTATAATAAACATTTTGAAGACCTAATCGCTATAGAATAGAATACGTCACGTATTACAATTAGATTCTCGATAAAAGCAAGGGAAGTAATCTACGCGTTTCATTCTTGTTAGAATTCATCAGGACTACATATCCAGTGCTTTTATCGAGAATGACACAGCTAGAGACTTATAGAATACTTAGCTGTGTACAGGAACTGGTTTGAAAGAGCGGTTGCCGGTCCGGCAGAAATTAGAAATTGGAATAAATGCTCTGAAATAGCGATATATATATGAATATAGACATAGAATATTCGAAAATATTCTGTATGTTTATAATAAACATTTTGAAGACCTAATCGCTATAGAATAGAATACGTCACGTATTACAATTAGATTCTCGATAAAAGCAAGGGAAGTAATCTACGCGTTTCATTCTTGTTAGAATTCATCAGGACTACATATCCAGTGCTTTTATCGAGAATGACACAGCTAGAGACTTATAGAATACTTAGCTGTGTACAGGAACTGGTTTGAAAGAGCGGTTGCCGGTCCGGCAGAAATTAGAAATTGGAATAAATGCTCTGAAATAGCGATATATATATGAATATAGACATAGAATATTCGAAAATATTCTGTATGTTTATAATAAACATTTTGAAGACCTAATCGCTATAGAATAGAATACGTCACGTATTACAATTAGATTCTCGATAAAAGCAAGGGAAGTAATCTACGCGTTTCATTCTTGTTAGAATTCATCAGGACTACATATCCAGTGCTTTTATCGAGAATGACACAGCTAGAGACTTATAGAATACTTAGCTGTGTACAGGAACTGGTTTGAAAGAGCGGTTGCCGGTCCGGCAGAAATTAGAAATTGGAATAAATGCTCTGAAATAGCGATATATATATGAATATAGACATAGAATATTCGAAAATATTCTGTATGTTTATAATAAACATTTTGAAGACCTAATCGCTATAGAATAGAATACGTCACGTATTACAATTAGATTCTCGATAAAAGCAAGGGAAGTAATCTACGCGTTTCATTCTTGTTAGAATTCATCAGGACTACATATCCAGTGCTTTTATCGAGAATGACACAGCTAGAGACTTATAGAATACTTAGCTGTGTACAGGAACTGGTTTGAAAGAGCGGTTGCCGGTCCGGCAGAAATTAGAAATTGGAATAAATGCTCTGAAATAGCGATATATATATGAATATAGACATAGAATATTCGAAAATATTCTGTATGTTTATAATAAACATTTTGAAGACCTAATCGCTATAGAATAGAATACGTCACGTATTACAATTAGATTCTCGATAAAAGCAAGGGAAGTAATCTACGCGTTTCATTCTTGTTAGAATTCATCAGGACTACATATCCAGTGCTTTTATCGAGAATGACACAGCTAGAGACTTATAGAATACTTAGCTGTGTACAGGAACTGGTTTGAAAGAGCGGTTGCCGGTCCGGCAGAAATTAGAAATTGGAATAAATGCTCTGAAATAGCGATATATATATGAATATAGACATAGAATATTCGAAATGTTTATTATAAACATACAGAATATTTTCGAATATTCTATGTCTATATTCATATATATATCGCTATTTCAGAGCATTTATTCCAATTTCTAATTTCTGCCGGACCGGCAACCGCTCTTTCAAACCAGTTCCTGTACACAGCTAAGTATTCTATAAGTCTCTAGCTGTGTCATTCTCGATAAAAGCACTGGATATGTAGTCCTGATGAATTCTAACAAGAATGAAACGCGTAGATTACTTCCCTTGCTTTTATCGAGAATCTAATTGTAATACGTGACGTATTCTATTCTATAGCGATTAGGTCTTCAAAATGTTTATTATAAACATACAGAATATTTTCGAATATTCTATGTCTATATTCATATATATATCGCTATTTCAGAGCATTTATTCCAATTTCTAATTTCTGCCGGACCGGCAACCGCTCTTTCAAACCAGTTCCTGTACACAGCTAAGTATTCTATAAGTCTCTAGCTGTGTCATTCTCGATAAAAGCACTGGATATGTAGTCCTGATGAATTCTAACAAGAATGAAACGCGTAGATTACTTCCCTTGCTTTTATCGAGAATCTAATTGTAATACGTGACGTATTCTATTCTATAGCGATTAGGTCTTCAAAATGTTTATTATAAACATACAGAATATTTTCGAATATTCTATGTCTATATTCATATATATATCGCTATTTCAGAGCATTTATTCCAATTTCTAATTTCTGCCGGACCGGCAACCGCTCTTTCAAACCAGTTCCTGTACACAGCTAAGTATTCTATAAGTCTCTAGCTGTGTCATTCTCGATAAAAGCACTGGATATGTAGTCCTGATGAATTCTAACAAGAATGAAACGCGTAGATTACTTCCCTTGCTTTTATCGAGAATCTAATTGTAATACGTGACGTATTCTATTCTATAGCGATTAGGTCTTCAAAATGTTTATTATAAACATACAGAATATTTTCGAATATTCTATGTCTATATTCATATATATATCGCTATTTCAGAGCATTTATTCCAATTTCTAATTTCTGCCGGACCGGCAACCGCTCTTTCAAACCAGTTCCTGTACACAGCTAAGTATTCTATAAGTCTCTAGCTGTGTCATTCTCGATAAAAGCACTGGATATGTAGTCCTGATGAATTCTAACAAGAATGAAACGCGTAGATTACTTCCCTTGCTTTTATCGAGAATCTAATTGTAATACGTGACGTATTCTATTCTATAGCGATTAGGTCTTCAAAATGTTTATTATAAACATACAGAATATTTTCGAATATTCTATGTCTATATTCATATATATATCGCTATTTCAGAGCATTTATTCCAATTTCTAATTTCTGCCGGACCGGCAACCGCTCTTTCAAACCAGTTCCTGTACACAGCTAAGTATTCTATAAGTCTCTAGCTGTGTCATTCTCGATAAAAGCACTGGATATGTAGTCCTGATGAATTCTAACAAGAATGAAACGCGTAGATTACTTCCCTTGCTTTTATCGAGAATCTAATTGTAATACGTGACGTATTCTATTCTATAGCGATTAGGTCTTCAAAATGTTTATTATAAACATACAGAATATTTTCGAATATTCTATGTCTATATTCATATATATATCGCTATTTCAGAGCATTTATTCCAATTTCTAATTTCTGCCGGACCGGCAACCGCTCTTTCAAACCAGTTCCTGTACACAGCTAAGTATTCTATAAGTCTCTAGCTGTGTCATTCTCGATAAAAGCACTGGATATGTAGTCCTGATGAATTCTAACAAGAATGAAACGCGTAGATTACTTCCCTTGCTTTTATCGAGAATCTAATTGTAATACGTGACGTATTCTATTCTATAGCGATTAGGTCTTCAAAATGTTTATTATAAACATACAGAATATTTTCGAATATTCTATGTCTATATTCATATATATATCGCTATTTCAGAGCATTTATTCCAATTTCTAATTTCTGCCGGACCGGCAACCGCTCTTTCAAACCAGTTCCTGTACACAGCTAAGTATTCTATAAGTCTCTAGCTGTGTCATTCTCGATAAAAGCACTGGATATGTAGTCCTGATGAATTCTAACAAGAATGAAACGCGTAGATTACTTCCCTTGCTTTTATCGAGAATCTAATTGTAATACGTGACGTATTCTATTCTATAGCGATTAGGTCTTCAAAATGTTTATTATAAACATACAGAATATTTTCGAATATTCTATGTCTATATTCATATATATATCGCTATTTCAGAGCATTTATTCCAATTTCTAATTTCTGCCGGACCGGCAACCGCTCTTTCAAACCAGTTCCTGTACACAGCTAAGTATTCTATAAGTCTCTAGCTGTGTCATTCTCGATAAAAGCACTGGATATGTAGTCCTGATGAATTCTAACAAGAATGAAACGCGTAGATTACTTCCCTTGCTTTTATCGAGAATCTAATTGTAATACGTGACGTATTCTATTCTATAGCGATTAGGTCTTCAAAATGTTTATTATAAACATACAGAATATTTTCGAATATTCTATGTCTATATTCATATATATATATATATATATATATGTATATATAATTGAAAAAGTGGAGAATAACATGGTCCACAGTACAAAAAAGTTGATTTATTTGCAGTCTAACAATTGTTTCACTGATAAAGTTATCTAATAATTGTTGTACACTAGAAGCAGTGCCACTTAATTTTAAATACGATGTTAGCTCGATCAGATCTTCGGCAACTGTTACAAAAAATATATATAACCGGCAAATTTACAAATTCAAATTACATCAATAATAATATTAATAATAAAGATAGAGAGAGAAAAGAAGGAAGAAAGGGAGATAGATACAGTAAAGAAAGAAAGGAAAGGAAAAAGAAAAAAGGAAAAAGAAAAAGAAAAAGGAGAAATTATTACAGAGAAAGATATAAAGCGAAGAAAATATATGGAAATGATGGTAGACAGAAAAGAGACAAGCATAAATAGAAATAACTGTTTCTACTTTAGGCACAAGGCCAGCAATTACCCAGTGCATTACTGGTACTTTATTTTAACGACCCCGTAAGGATGAAAGGAAAAGTCAACGTCGGCAGGATTTGAACTCAGATCATAAAGGGACGTAACTATGCTGGAAAGCATGGCGTCCGACCCTCTACCGATACTGCCAATCCACCGTCCTGTGCATAAGTAGAAATAACGTAGGGTAGAAAGAAAAATAGAGGGAAAGATAATTATATCAGCAATAAATGAATAAACGTTAATTCCTGAATAAATGTAAATAAAAATAAAAATAAATATATAAAATATATATTTAAAAAAAAAAAGATAAATAAATAAATAAATAAATAAATAAATAAATTACATCTAATCTATCTATATATATAAAACTGTGGTTGTCTGTCTGTCTATCGATTTTTGGCACACATCTCCTCTTAGAATCTCTCACGGAATTGCACCGAAATTGCTATACTTGTACATTGAGCCCTAGCGAAGACATCGGAAAAAAATATTTCAAATTGACCCGCCCTATCTGACGAAATCGAATATAATGTATCGATGTTTGAGCGTAAGTGATCAGTTATTTCCCTTTGTTCTGTTTACATTGAGCGTCTGCGTGCAAAAATTAAAAAAATTACGCTGGCTTTCTCAGCGTTTAAAATGACATTAACACAATACACGAACAGTTGTCGAGCCAGCAAAACTTTGACCTGCAAAATTCATCAGTTCGAACACTAAGCCTCCGTTTTGCTTCATTTCCATTTAAAAGCCTTTTAAAACAATATTTTTACTTGAAAACAAGTCTATTTAAAGACTACGTAAAACAAGCAAATATTTCGTAAAAAAAAGCAAAAATTATATAAGTTTATTTAAAATATATGTATCTGTAAATTTCGTTAGGCGTGCAGACAGACAGTCGTGCAGACAGACTTTAAGCCAAAAAAGAAACTTAACATGGTAACTTTAACACAGCTACTGAGCGACCCCGAGCAACGCCGGGCTTTACTGCTAGTAACTGATAATTTGGTTACGCTAATGTTTTTCTCTGCGTTGCAGTGTTTACATTTTCGATCTTTGTTAATAAATAACCAGTGCAGTTTTTATCCCCAGCATCCTCTTTTGTTATAACATTCGGGTTATCGTTATGTTTTCTTAACTTCATAAGGCATATTGTTGGTTGAGGGAATATTAATCAAAAACACCACATGCAAGTCTGCACAGTAGACACTACAGTTTTTAAGCCAAAAAAGAAACTTAACATTGTAACTTTAACACAGCTACTGAGCGACCCCGAGCAACGCCGGGCTTTACTGCTAGTGTGATATAAAATGCTATAAAATGTGAAAAATGAAAAAAAAATACGTAAAAGAAGTAAAAATGTGCGAAGAATATTTAAACATTAAAATTATTGAGAGTGGTTTTTGAGAATTGATAAAATATATGGAGAGATCTGAAGGTAAAAATATGATAATGTTAAATATATTTATGTGTGTATTGGTTATTTCAATAAATAAATTAATTAATTGGTTTTAAGTTATATTATATGATAAAATAAAATGTCAGAGTTGAAATAAATTTAGGGAGAGAAATACAAAGATAGAGAGTGAAAGATAGAGATATATAAAATAAGAATGTAAATATAAGAGGTTTTGATGTTGTTCTTTGATAGATGGTGACAAGTATAATTATAATCATAATCATAATGATGATGATGATGCTGATAATGTGATATTATAATAGATCTAAGTGGTACAATCTGGCTTATGGAATAGATAAGATGGAATTAAGCTGGTCTAAAGTTCTCAAATTTGGTCGCCGATTTATGTGGACAGAAAATAGTTCTTTCAATTTTACCGTTAGGAAGCATTTTGTTGTGATTTAAAATTTGGAAAAGTTCCATATTACAGAGACTGCAGTGGGACATACCAATTTGATAGGCCGTTGCTTTTGATAGCTTCATCCAGGTGATTTTATATTCCATGTTTGCATATACATATATATATATATATATATATATACATATATATATAAACATTTGGAGTTAGAAGGCCAAAACAATGCAGGTATGGATATAGAATATAAATACAAATGCAAAAGATATTGCTGTCAATTAGTCTTTTACCTTAAATTTATTTGAATATCCTTAATTTTCGAGATAATATCTCTTCTTCGGAGGGAAGTAAAGGGGTTAATCCAGTGTTATCATTAGCTTGCCAAGTCATGCTGACAGGAAATAGTAATTACTAGTAAACTACAATTTCCTCCATATATATATATATATATATATATATATATATATATATATATACATACAGACAGACAGACAGACAGACATACGTATATATATATATATATATATGAGAGAGAATATGCTCCGAAATCATTAGATGTGTCCGTCGAATCTGCGGGTCCAGAATCAGACAGATCCACACAATGATCGCGTCTCAAGCTGTCCGCCGGCGAAACAATTGTAACACACAATATATTGAGTTCAGATGCATCACTGATTTTTCGTTTTCTATTCTATATATATGTGCATGTATATATATATATATATAGTCAACATGTGTAGCCTGGAGGCAAAAATCGGTCGTCAGAATTACACTCCTCATACTGTATATATACATGTATATGTATATATATATACATGTATATATACATGTATATGTATATATATATATATATGTATATATATATATATATATATATATATATATATATATATATGTATATATATATATATATATATATATATATAGATATATACGTATATACATGTGTGTGTATACGTATATACATGTGTATATACTTATATATATATATATATATATATATATATATATATATACATATATATATAGATATATATATACGTATATATATATATATTCATATACGTATATACATATATATAAGTATATATATGTTTATATAATATATACATATATATACATAAGTAACGAGATAGAAATCATCACATATCGATCTAAATCCCTATGATACATATATCATAAGGAGTTAGCTCGATAAAGGAAGATTTCGATTTTGTTGCTTCCAACTTGTTCAATATAACGAGCTAGGGCAGACATATTACATTGAACTGTTACACATTAGCCATGTCCATGTAAGAAACCTTTGTAGGAAAGCAAAGAAAAATCAATAAATCCACAGCTTAACATAGGAGAACGCTAAAGTACTTACAATTTCAAATCACTTGAATAAAATCAGAAGTTCGATCGTTTGACAGTCGATAGAATACATATACGAGGGTGCTTCAAAAACTTCATGGAAAAAGAATAGTTGGAAAAAATCGTTTAAGTTATGATGTTTATATTTCAACATATGTTCGATCTAGGTGAATGCACTTCTGCAGGTGTTGATGCCAGCTTTTAAGTCCATCTGTGTAAAACTGGGGGTCATGTGATTTAAACCATGTGAAAGCAGCTTTTTTTACATCTTCAACTGGGGATCATCTTCAACCTCATCTCTTCCACTTCTAGAACGACTATCCGTTTGTAGATTGTTGATTACTTTGTCCCCATAAACTTGCTCCAGAGCGTCAATGATTTGGCTGCTCTCCCACCCTAGCTTTACCATAAATTTGATGTTTTGATGTAGGCCGCCGTGTTGCTTGAGTGGGTGCTGACATGTTATCACATGTTAGTACAAGAACGTACAGGTGCATTGAGATCAAAATCCCTGCATATCATGTTTAGCTATGTACTTTTTCCACGGACTTTTTGAAGACCCCTCGTATTTACGATATATATATAGGGTGAGAGAATGGAAGTGAGAAAGGGAACTGGAAAAAGAATCGAACCCTGTACTAGACCTCAGTAAACTAGAGTGAGAGAATGGAAATGAGAAAGGGAACTGGAAAAGGAATCGAACCCTGTATTAGACCTCAGTAAACTAGAGTGAGAGAATGGAAGTGAGAAAGGGAACTGGAAAAAGAATCGAACCCTGTACTAGACCTCAGTAAACTAGAGTGAGAGAATGGAAATGAGAAAGGGAACTGGAAAAAGAATCGAACCCTGTACTAGACCTCAGTAAACTAGAGTGAGAGAATGGAAGTGAGAAAGGGAAATGGAAAAAGAATCGAACCCTGTATTAGACCTCAGTAAACTAGAGTGAGATAATGGAAGTGAGAAAGGGAAATGGAAAAAGAATCGAACCCTGTACTAGACCTCAGTAAACTAGAGTGAGATAATGGAAATGAGAAAGGAAACTGGAAAAAGAATCGAACCCTGTACTAGACCTCAGAAAATTAGAGTGGCAGAATAGAAATGAGAAAGGGAAATGGAAAAAGAATCGAACCCTGTACTAGACCTCAGCAAACTATAGTAAGAGAATGGAAATGAGAAAGGAAACTGGAAAAAGAATCGAACCCTGTACTAGACCTCAGAAAATTAGAGTGGCAGAATAGAAATGAGAAAGGGAAATGGAAAAAGAATCGAACCCTGTACTAGACCTCAGTAAACTAGAGTGGGAGAATGGAAATGAGAACAATATATAGAAGGAAAAATCCCCCCAATATTAGACTGGTATTTTTTTTATCGACCTCGAATGAATGAAAAGCAAAGTTGACCTTATGATGTGGTAGCGATATTGACTAATCCTTTTCTTTCTCTTTTTTTTTTCAGAAAGAACAGCGTTACATTTCTAAAAGTAACATCTATATTGTTCAGAGATTCTCAATGTGGGCGCTACCAAGCTTCAGAGGGTTTAAGAAGGTCTAGGGCTGATGGGGCGGCAGAGATAATACAATAGTATATTCAATAGCAAATGATACATATATATATTTTTTTGCAATGCGGTCTACCCTTCGTAGTAGGGTCCGTACCGTAGATAGAAGACAATGTAATCTGGTGGCGAGTAATCCAATGAAATCCATAGAAAGGTTTCGTGTTCCGCTGGGTTAATTCCTTAGATACAGAGTCATATATTAGATATTACATTAACAATGAAAATAAAAACAACAAAGTCAAGTTATTTTACCTATTGATATGATCAACCCTCCGAAACGATCGTAAAACAATGCTTTGAATAGGTTGACTTTGTTTTTATTTTCATAATTAAATTAATATTATAATAAATGGTGGCTTTCACTTAATAATTGTTGTGAAACAGATTTAGATCTGTCCGGGTATCAAACGGCGGTCGCCCAATATAGGTTTGTTATTTTTATTGATTTACTAGCAGTAAAGCCCGGCGTTGCTCGGGGTCGCTCAGTAGCTGTGTTAAAGTTACAATGTTAAGTTTCTTTTTTGGCTTAAAAACTGTAGTGTCTACTGTGCAGACTTGCATGTGGTGTTTTTGATTAATATTCCCTCAACCAACAATATGCCTTATGAAGTTAAGAAAACATAACGATAACCCGAATGTTATAACAAAAGAGGATGCTGGGGATAAAAACTGCACTGGTTATTTATTAACAAAGACTGAGAAAGCCAGCGTAATTTTTTACGTAAGACGCTCAATGTAAACAGAACAAAGGGAAATAACTGATAACTTACGCTCAAAAATCGATACATTATATTCGATTTCGTCAGATAGGGTGGGTCAATTTGAAATTTTTTTTTTCCGATGTCTTCGCTAGGGCTCAATGTACAAGTCTAGCAATTTCGGTGCAATTCCGTGAGAGATTCTAAGAGGAGATGTGTGCCAAAAATCGATAGACAGACAGACAACCACAGTTTTATATATATAGATTACTTTAAATCGAGACAGGCAAACCATATTGTTTTAAATTAGTATTTTTTCAACCTAGATAACTTGGACATTTGCAATTCGAACACATGTATACTTGTATTGGTGTTCATCATTCTCACATATGTATATATATATAAATATATATATATATATATAAATATATAAATATATATATATATATATAAATATATATATATATATATAAATATATATATATATATATATATATATATAAATATATATATATATATATAAATATATATATATAAATATATATATATATATATAAATATATATATATAAATATATATATATATATAAATATATATATATATAAATATATATATATATATAAATATATATATATATATAAATATATATATATATAAATATATATATATATAAATATATATATATATATATATATATATATATATATATATATAAATATAAATAAATATATATATATAAATATATATATATATATAAATATATATATATATATAAATATATATAAATATAAATAAATGTATATATATATATAAATATATATAAATATAAATATAAATATATATATAAATATATATAAATATAAATATATATATAAATATATAAAAATGTAAATATATATATAAATATCTATATATATCTATATATATATATATAAATATATAAAAATATATATATACATAAATATATATATATATATAAATATATATATATATATAAATATATATATATATATAAATATATATGTGTGTGTGTGTGTAGTAAAATAAAAAAAATATATATTTATTTATACATAATATATATTATATTATTTACAATTTGCGTGTAGGTTGGGAGGTTTTGATGTTATTACGTGGCCGTGATGTTATTACGTGGTTGGTGATCCCCACAAGTTTGGGGACCTCTGACTGTAAGCAGGTGTTGCTCTTAGAGGGGGTTTGGCTCTCCAAGTCATCAACAACAACAGAATGGATGGCACATGAAAAGTATTTTTGCTTTAGTTTTGATACATCTACTGGAATACCACCTACTACAAAGCCCGCCAGAAAGCCATCTCCGAAGTAACTACTTTATTCTACCTCAAGGCTGGATGAGAGTAGAGGAAGAATCTACCCCAGTATTAAACTGGTACTTTTTATCTAACTTCAAAGAAGGATGAAAGGCAAAGGTTATCTCGTCTGGATTTGAATTAAGCCAACAGAAAGCCAAAACAAATACCACAATTAATTCACTCCGCTGCTCTAAAGGTTCTGTCAAATTGCCCCCTTTATCAAATACTAGACCACCCCTCACCCGTTGGGTTACGTTCACTTCAAAATATTTTTTAAAAATCATGTTCACTTCAAAGTAATTTTTAAATAGTTATAATATACACACATGTATATAATGTGAACTGAAACTGGAAGGCCCATATATATATACGTGTGTGTATGTATATATAAATGTGTGTATGTGTATGTGTGTGTGTATATATATATATATATGTTGGTGCCTGTGTGAATATATATATATATGTATGTGGGCGCCTGTGTGAATATATACACTCGTCAGAGACGGACATATATACACATACACACACAAACACACACACTATATATATATATATATATATATATATATATATATTATATAACGA
>OZ024765.1:17339569-17357069 GCA_964016885.1 Eledone cirrhosa
AGTCCAGCCAGCGACTTGAAATCTCTGGTACAAACACTACACTTGTGACAATTATTGACACATAGTGCTGGGCCCATGGTACCATGTGACGACAAGTGCAGAGAGATCTCCAGATATAAAGCAATGCCTGTGCTGTGAAGCTTTTATAGTGAGCAAAGGCACTGCACACAGCCAGTCCCACTCTCTTAACCAAGATGATATTTACCAAAAAGAAGAACAAGTCAACATCATTGGATACCATCAGGGTTGCAGGTGTTATATCAGAGTTTTCCTTCTCCTAGAATTCTGCCTTGACAAAGGCCAAGGGGTCATCTCTCCCGGTGATTTTGGATGGCCATTGAGTCTTAAGAGCTCCTTTGCCCTTTGACAGGTTTTGTTTTTAGTCCTGCAGGATGTCCAAAGTCACCCTCCTCACCAAGAAACCTTGGTGGGGTTGCCAGTTTAGTCGCCAACGACCCGACCATGGGACAGGTTGTACTGGGATACATGTTACCAGTAGCACCAACTGGTGACCTGACATATATATATATATATATATATATATATATGTACACACATATATACAAATATATACATATATACACACACATACAAATATATATATACATAGACACACACATACAAATATATATACGTATATAAGCATACATACATACATAGAGAGGGACAGAGATACATATATATATATATATAAATGTGTGTGTGTGTGTGTGTGTGTGTATATATATATATATATATATATATATATATATATATACATATAAAAATATATAATTGTTTCCATTTTTGGCACTAGGCCGGCAATTAAACAGTGTATTACTGGTACTTTATTTTATCGACCCCGTAAGAGTGAAAGACAAAGTGACCTCGGCGGGATTTGAACTCAGACCATAAAGGGCCGTAACTCTTTGTTGCAAAGCATGGTGTCAGACCCTCTACCGACACATATATAAACATATCCACCGCCCTACATATATAAATATATAATTGTTTCCACTTTTGGCACAAGGCCAGTAATTAAACAGTACATTACTGGTACTTTATTTTATCGATCCCGTAAGGATGAAAGGCAAAGTTAACCAAGGCGGGATTTGAACTCAGAATGGCAAGGGCCGTAACTATGCGACAAAGCATGGCATCCAACCCTCTAACGATACTGCCAATCCACCATATATATAATATTTATACATGAATTTACAAACGGTTGTTTAAATTTAAATATGAACCACTTTAAAATTAACAAAAGCAGAAGTGGTTCCGGGTATTAAATGGATTTTAATTATATATATATATATATATATATATATATATATATATATATATATATATATTATAGCTCTGGTTCTTCTGAATCATTGAGCACTTGCCGCACATCTCGGAGGTTGCTTTTCGTTATTTCGTGGGCCGAAATGCGAATCTCGATAATTTATGTTTATATATATATATATATATATATATATATATATATAAAGTTAGTCCTTCATCAGTGATCTGCCAACCTTCATTGGTATTTCATCGCCATAAAGACCATATACCTCCGGTTGGTGCGAGCAACGGCTAAAGAAAGTCGTTGGGACACGTAAATAAGGGGAACGAGCGAGACTGTAAACAATCAAAGATGGTAATGCAACGAAAAGTGAGGAAGAAAGTGTCAAGTCCCAGATTTCCATGAATATAAGTTCGGTGAAATCGCGAACGAGAGAGAAGAAAGAACATCAAACCTCTTCGAAATGTGAGCAAGGAAGGAATTCCGCACAGTTCAAACACGGGAGGAAGAAGGAGTCTAGTCCCTGAATTCGGTGAATATAAGTTCTGTGAAATCGTAGACAAGAGAGAAAAAAGGAACAAACCTGGTCAAGTGCTTTGCTAACTCATTCATATTGTAGGTCGACTTTGCTTGCTCACAGCCAAAGATTCGATTTTACTAAGCTTGCACATATATATATATATATATATATATATATATTTTTATTTTATAGAAGGAGCTTCTACAGGACTAGTACTGTTTCATTCAGATGAAATCTTCAGGAAGCTTTCATCTGAAGATTTCATCTGAATGAAACAGTACTAGTCCTGTAGAAGCTCCTTCTATAAAATAAAAAAATGTTACTCTGCCATGTATTGAGTACCTTACTTACTGTGGTTATCCCCGACTCAACCCGGGACCTACATATATATATATATATATATATATATATATACACAATGCTATTAAATAAATGAAAACTATATTTATAAAAAAATATTTATTCTATTATATATATTTCAAGGGTACCAAAACTTTGGTACGCACTCATCAGACAAAATACAAAGTTTGTTTTATAAATATTGACATATCCAGGAAGATCTTAACGGTTCAAGTTTTTCCTGGACCGTCAAGATATTCTTCCTGGATATGAAATATACATTATATCCCTTTTGCTTATATATATATGTGTGTGTGTGTGTGTGTGTGTGTGTGTGTGTGTGAAAGTGTGTGTGTGTGTGTGTGTGTTCCCGACTTCTCACAAATGTAACTGCTCTAATTTTGTAGAAGACCTTTCAGTAATAATAATTGTTTCTACTTTTGGCACAAGGACAGCAATTATGTAAATTAGCGCTTGCGGCCCGCCTGATCATAAGCCATATCTCATGCGGCCCGCTTCTCAAAAAAGTTTGCCCATGCCTGATATAGATAAAGATAATTACCCCCCCCCCCTCTACTCATAGAAATAAACAAACAGTAGATATTAACACTTATGACAATTGTTTCTAATTTTGGCACAAGGCCAGCAATTACCCAGTGTATTACTGGTACTTTATTTTATCGACCCCGTAAGGATGAAAGGCAAAGTTAACCTCGGCGGGATTTGAACTCAGAATGGCAAGGGCCGTAACTCTATGCGTCAAAGCATGACGTCCGACCCTCTACCGACACTGCTAATCCACCGCCAATAATAATAATAAAGATATTTTTCCTTTATTGTCCACAAGGGCCGACATATAGGGGACAATACAATAGACGGGGACGGTGGGGGTTTTACACACAAATCGATTAAATATATAAACACATTAACAATAAACAAGAAAAATACAAATAACAGAGATATCGAACCAGGATCAATTCATGCTCCACCCATCCTGAAACATCTGACACTTCGAGGATACCCTTCTCCTCCTCAAATTAGCCAGGGTACAGGTACATGCTCAGAGTAGGCCCAGTCAAACGGGCCAGTCACTCTACATTCACCCACCTTTTAGCAAATGCACAGGGAGGCAGCACTTCTCTCTCCACCCTCACCTTCCTTTCCAAGTGAAACTCGAAAAAGTTGAGGGATTGGCCGAAGATAAAAGTGTCTGTCTTACATCCTTTCAATCTGAGGTCGTTGAGCAGGTGACCCTGCTTTTAGGACGACCTCAGGCCATGAATGTTTATGCATTCTACACTTAAGATCACCATGTTGGCAGGCTGAGAGAGAGAGAGAGAGAGATGGAGAGAGATAGATAGAGATAGATAGAGAGAGATGGAGATGGAGAGAGATGGAGAGAGAGAGATAGAGATAGATAGAGAGAGATGGAGATGGAGAGAGATGGAGAGAGAGAGATAGAGATAGATAGAGAGAGATGGAGATGGAGAGAGATGGAGAGAGAGAGAGAGAGAGAGAGAGAGAGAGAGAGAGAGAGCTGGGAAAAATTTACTTACCTGCCGGAGTCTTGTGGAGGTCGGGTGGTTCGACTTCCATGGTGGGGTTTTCTTTGGGAACTCCATTAAAAGTCTAGATGTAGGTTTCCCGTTCGGGGTCCAACATCCCAAGGAAAGCTCCTTCCAATTCTTTTGTTAAAATCGAGTGATATTCGTACCAGAAACAAAACCTCTGGTACACGAAATGTGCTCGATTAAAATACCCCCCTCTCTTTCTGAATGTCTTCACTTAGTGCTATGAAGTCCATTAATTCCTCGTTGACCCTCCTGACAAATACGAAGTTTTGTATGATTTGTTGGTGTGATTGTATTCAATTCCTCGTTGACCCTTCTGACAAATACGAAGTTTTGTATGATTTGTTGGTGTGATTTTATTCAATTCCTCGTTGACCCTTCTGACAAACACGAAGTTTTGTATGATTTGTTGGTGTGATTGTATTCGTTTGCCTCGACGTCAGCTTGTGGAGTGTTGTTTGCTTTTTTTTATATCTCCACTGGGATTCATCTAAAGACCAGAGTCTCCTCTCCACCGCTTCTATGGCATCCGCTGGGACAGTTAAGTTGGCCCAGAATTGCTCATGTTTGATGAACTTCCATTCCTCGGTCGACTTTTTTTCTTTATCAGTCAGCTCCATGAAAAAGCATGGCATTTTCTTAACTGTTACCGCAGCGAAACAGTTTTTTCTCTATGTTGTTGTTGTTGGTGGTGGTGGTGTCGGTGGTGGTGTTTGTGGAGTTCGTGGTGTTGGTAGTGGTGTGGGTGTCTGTGTTGGTGTTGGTGGTGGTGGTGTCGGTTGTGTTGTTGGTGTTGGTGGTGTTGTTGGTGGTGGTGGTGTTGGTCGTGTTGGTGGTCGTGTTGGTGGTGGTGTTGTTGGAGGTGGTGATGGTGGAGTTGGTGGTGTTGGTCGTGTTGGTGGTGTTGGTCGTGGTGTTTGTGTTGGTGGCGGTGTTAGTGGTGGTGTTGTTTGTGTTGGTGGCGGTGTTGGTGGTGGTGGTGTTGTTTGTGTTGGTGGCGGTGTTGGTGGTGGTGGTGTTGTTGTTGGTGGTGGTGTTGGTGGTGTCGGTGAGGTGTTTGTGGTGTTGGTGGTGTCGGTGATGGTGTTTGCGGTGTGGGTGATGTTGGTGTCGGTGGTGGTGTTGGTGTAGTTCAAGTTGTTGGTGCTACTGTTGGCGATACTGCCTTCTGTCGGAGTGTATATATGTTGTGTGAGGGTGGAGTTAAACTCAATGTTTCAGCAACTGTCACTCAACAGCAGACTCAAAGTTAGAGGAGGAGGGAGGCATGTTTCTGCCACGTTCTTTTTTTAATACAAAAATGTAAACAAACTTCAAATATTTCGACCCCAATGTCTCAAAGATTATACAGTCTTCCCTTCACATGGCACAGAAGCAAGTCTTAGACTTCCTCTTTCAACAACAATTAATTCGAAAGAAAACACTTGAAAAATTATTACAATGTCCTGAAATACCTCTCCGATAGCCAATGATAGTATATGCGTGGGTGAGTTCTGTTCTAGGGCCAGGCTTTGCGTTGTCTTCTTCAAGAAGACACTTTATTTTACATTGCTCCAGTTCACTCAGCTTTATATATATGTTTTTGTGTCACTGGTGGTACGCTGTATCGGTCATTGCCCTGTTTATATTTTAAACTAGCAGAGGTACACGGCGTTGCCCGGTATAACTCTCAATGGAGTAATCGTTCAAATGAACCGAAAGATGCTTCTGCCATTGCTGCTGCATGAAATATTGAAACCATAGAGCAGCGTTTCTCAACCGGTGTTCCCCGGAACCCTAGCATTCCGCAAGAGGTCGCTAAGGGTTCCGCGAGAACCAGTGATAAATAAACTAATGTATTTTAAAAAGTAATTTTTGTTTAATTTCATATTCGTAATTTTACTATAGATTTACGGCATATTGTCGGAAAATCCTTGTTTATTTTAAGAAAGGCTTCAACCTCTTATATTATTTAAAACTAGGTCAATATAAGAGATAGATATTAATAATGGTATATAATAATTTTTATGTAGGGGTTCCCTTAGACATGAACCTATTTCAAGGGTTCCACAAGGGTAAAAAGGTTGAGAAACGCTGCCATAGAGCAACGATGTGGCCGACTTCTGCAAAGTGAACAGCGGCGATCATCGTTACCTGGCATTTCTAGGACTTGCAATTCACGATGGTTGTCACGAAGGCCTTTAACTACGACCCCTCCCCCGACTTCGCTGTGCTTGCCATGGAAACCTGCACGTCTATAAGTCCCTTGACTCTATGGCTGATCCGGACGAAGTTGTTAATTACCCCCACAGAATTTCTTAACTCCCTAGACCCTCCCGGATTGCCACCACGCCTACTGGGATTAAGAAAGGTGCCCCTGTTATGCTCCTCAAGAATTTGGAACCCCGAAGGCTTTCCAACGGCACGCTTCTTGTCGTCCAAAAGGCGATGCCTCATGTTATTGAGACAACAATACTTACAGGATGTGGTAAGGGGGATACTGTCTTCACACCAAGGATACCTCTCATTCCATCCGGTAAAGACATTCCTTTCACATTCAGAAGGCTGCAATTCCCTCTCCGGTTCAGTTTCACCATGTCGATTAACAAATTATAGAGTCAGACGCTGGCGGTCGTAGGGCTTAATTTAGAAGAACCGTGCTTCTCGCATGGTCAACTAGATGTTGGTTGCTCTCGAGTGGGGAGCCGACATAACCTATTTGCTTTTGCAACTCGCGAGAAAACCCAAAATAAATAAGGAAGTTTTGTAGGCACCCCATCAGCCAACAAGTAATCACACACAGATACAGCAAATGTAAGCACTTATACAAAAAAAAACAACAAAAAAAAAACACCGATTACTTGTAAAAGTTCATGTGTTCACCTTCCTTTATAAGCCATGGGTAACCAATAGGTCTCATTTCGTGAAAACCAAACACCAATTCAAACAGTTATGACGTTTTGTTGCATTGATGATATCAACTTCAATATTTATCAAGTCGGTTTAGTGCCCCGTCACCACCACCACAACCAAGGGGTCCCCTCCCTGAATTTCTGCGCAAGTGCATGCCTGCAAATTTATTTGTTGGCCATAAGCAAACAAAAGATTAATTTTGGTGAAGATGGGAGGCAAACTGCAGGAATTATGGGGCCTTTCGGCAGTAGTACTGCTGACTCCAAGCGAGAGGCTTAAGGGGGTTACCTGCCGCTGGGGAACCCCACAATTGATGTACGGAAAAATAACATAGCCTACGACGCGTAATAGGACTTCAGAAACCTATGTGTGAAATTTGGTGCAAATCGGTTGTAAAATGTAGAAATGCATGCGGTTACACAGACAGACAGACAGACATCTTCTGTTTTATATATAGATATATATAAAACAGATGAATAAATGTAGATGAATAAATTTTGTTTCTCTAAAAAAAATTAAAAAAATTATTGACGATACCATTTTGAAACTAAATTCCGTCGAAAGATTGAAATTCTAATAACCATTCCTACGAACGAAGCCACACTAATGTCACGGTGATATCGCTACTGACAGCTGCGAAACAGATTTATGGGTGAATAACCTGCGATGCTTAGATTTCAGGCAAAGGTGCACTTTACCAATTCGGGTTAAGCGATTTGGCCGCTAACAACAGTGAACAAGCACGGATTTTGCCACCGTTTTTATACGACTAGACGTAAACACACACCACAGACGCACAGACAAACAAGTACACACAGACTTGCGTGTGTGTGTATATGTGTATATATATATATATATATATATAAAGTCTGTTTTAACCTGATTAGTTCTTTCGTTGTTTTGGTATTGTATAGTTGGGTTTTGGCTACCACAATTTGTCAAGCTATTTAAACGTAATGTTATAACTCTAAGGACCTACCCTTATTGAGTGATTTGCTACTCATTCCTTATTGTAGGTCTAGTTTGCTTGGCCACAGCCAAAGCTTCGATTTTATTAAGCTTCCACTTGTATGTATGTATATATATATGTTTATATATATATATATATATATATATATATATACACATATACAGATATATAAATAGATATATATATATATATATATATACAGATATATATATACACACACACACATATATATATATACAGACGCATATATATATATATATATATACACGCATATATATGCACATAAATATACATATATATACAGATACATATATATACATACATATATATATATATATGTCAAGGGCGGGTAAAATTCCCGAGATCAATGGACGAGTTCTCTCCAGCGGTCTCTGTCCCTCATTATTGCTGCCATGTTCTGCATCTCCAACAGACCAGTGTCTGTACTTAGGGCATCAACATACGTTAACCTCGGTCTTCCTTTTTCCAGTGTGTCCATGCAGGGGCTCCCTCAGGAGCACTGACTGCAGTGTCAACTCTGGATGTCGGTGAGCATGTCCAGCTAACCTCAGTCTCCCTCTTCCAGTGTGTCCATGCAGGGGCTCCCACAGGAGCACTGAGTGCAGTGTCAACTCTGGATGTCCGTGAGCATGTCCAGCTAACCTCAGTCTCCCTCTTCCAGGGTGTCCATGCAGTATCTCCCACAGGAGCACTGAGTGCACTGTCAACTCTGGATGTCGGTGAACATGTCCAGCTAACCTCAGTCTCCCTCTTCCAGTGTGTCCATGCAGGGACTCCCACAGGAGCACTGAGTGCAGTGTCAATTCTGGATGTCGGTGAACATGTCCAGCTAACCTCAGTCTCCCTCTGCCAGTGTGTCCATGCAGGAACTCCCACAGGAGCACTGAGAGCAATGTTAACTCTGGATGTCGGTGAACATGTCCAGCTAACCTCAGTCTCCCTCTTCCAGTGTGTCCATGCAGGGACTCCCACAGGAGCACTGTGAGCAATGTTAACTCTGGATGTCGGTGAACATGTCCAGCTAACCTCAGTCTCCCTCTTCCAGTGTGTCCATGCAGGGACTCCCACAGGAGCACTGAGTGCAGTGTCAACTCCGGATGTCGGTGAGCATGTCCAGCTAACCTCAGTCTCCCTCTTCCAGTGTGTCCATGCAGGGACTCCCACAGGAGCACTGAGTGCAGTGTCAATTCTGGATGTCGGTGA
Source organism: Eledone cirrhosa (assembly GCA_964016885.1). Classification (NCBI taxonomy): domain Eukaryota; kingdom Metazoa; phylum Mollusca; class Cephalopoda; order Octopoda; family Eledonidae; genus Eledone; species Eledone cirrhosa. The sequence goes on from OZ024765.1 coordinate 17,348,353, forward strand.
ACATGTCCAGCTAACCTCAGTCTCCCTCTTCCAGTGTGTCCATGCAGGAACTCCCACAGGAGCACTGAGTGCAGTGTCAATTCTGGATGTCGGTGAACATGTCCAGCTAACCTCAGTCTCCCTCTTCCAGTGTGTCCATGCAGGAACTCCCACAGGAGCACTGAGTGCAGTGTCAATTCTGGATGTCGGTGAACATGTCCAGCTAACCTCAGTCTCCCTCTGCCAGTGTGTCCATGCAGGAACTCCCACAGGAGCACTGAGTGCAGTGTCAATTCTGGATATGCGTGAGCATGTCCAGCTAACCTCAGTCTCCCTCTTCCAGTGTGTCCATGCAGGGACTCCCACAGGAGCACTGAGTGCAGTGTCAACTCCGGATGTCGGTGAACATGTCCAGGTAACCTCAGTCGCCTCTGTGTCAATTTTGAGCTGACTTTTGGGAAGCTCCCGTACAGCTCTGAGTTCTTCATTGTCAGTGTATATATACATAAATACATCCACATCATTGTAATACACAAAATCAAATAGGCCACCATCTTTCCAACTATGCACATCGTTAAGAGTTTTGAATGATTAGGTAAGATACGACAGCAAAACACCTTGCTGTACCATCCTAACTCTATCGCTAGACACACACAAGCAGACAGACAGACACACACACACACACACACACACACACATATATATATATATATATATACATATATATTAAATAAATGACAACTATATTTATAAAGCCATATTTATTTTATTATATATATTTCAAGGGTACCAAAACTTTGGTACGACCTCATCAGATAAAATTCAAAGCTTGTTTTATAAATATTGACATATCCAGGAATGAGACCTTAATGGTTCAGGTTTTACCTGGATAATTGAACCGTTAACTTGAACCGTTAAGATCTCATTCCTGGGCATGTCAATATTTATAAAACAAGCTTTGTATTTTATCTGATGAGAGCGTACTAAAGTTTTGGTATCCTTGAAATATATATAATAGAATAAATATGGTTTTATAAATATAGTTTCCATTTATTAATGTCATTGATATTATACTTCAGAAAACTTGTCGAGTGCTTCGAATCTGTTATAAATATATATATTTGTTGAATTACCAACAAATTAATTATCCCTTTGCTTATATTTATATATATATTTTTTGTTTCTTGGTCGTCTTTTTCGGCTGTGCGAGTGATTTTAAGCATTGTCTCTGTGTGTTGGTATTTAAACGATAGTTATAGCTCTGGTTTATGCAAACTATTGAGCCCTTTGCCACGCATTTCGAAGATTGTGTTTTGTGATTTCGTGGGCCGAAATTCCGATTCTCGATGATTTATTTGTATTTATATATATATGTATATATATATATATATATATATATATATATATTTCACCTTGCACCCAGTTCACTCAGCTGTAGAAATGAATTGTGACCTCCAAGGCCCTCAAGAGAAATTTTGCAAGGCGGTAAAAGACACAATTGTTGTTCGAATCAGGCAACGATTTTATTCAAAATGGAGGTTGCATGGTTACTATGGGGCCTTCTTAGCTCTTGGGCTCCGGAACAAAGTACCGGCTGGACCTCACTTTCATAGGCCCTGGTGACGTTACTGGAGCCAATCAGCATCAGCGTTTACTTTTCCCTTGGACAAAATATATAGTGTATATATAGCGTATATATGGTGTATATATATATATATATATAAGTTGCAATGTGCCAGGCTGTATTAGCCTTTGACTTTCCCTTGGACAATATATATAGTATGTATATAGTGTATATATGGTGTATATATATATTTGTAATGATGAGAAAAAGGTAGGGAGCCAATGTATCTCCCTAGAGCACTCCAGCCAGTATCTCAAAGAACTCTGTCATCCCATCAGGTGTAATGACTTGGGCTCCAATGTAGTGGAGTCTGTGCTGCTGTACGGGTCTCAGACTTGGACACTGACCAAGAAACTCATTCAGATGGTGGATGGGTGCTACATGAGAATGCTGAGGATGGCTCTGAACATTAATCAGTATACACTGAGGATGAAAAACTCAGAGCTATATGGGAGCCTCCCAAAAGTCAGCTCAAAAGTTACACAGAGGAGACTGAGGTTGGCTGGACATGCTCACCGACATCCAGAGTTGACATTGCACTCAGTGCTCTTTTGGGAGCCCCTACATGGACACACTGGAAGATGAAGACAAAGGTTAACGTATGTTGATGCCCTAAGGACAGACACTGGTCTGTTGGAGACGCAGGGCATGGCAGCGATAATGAGGGACAAAGATCGCTGGAGAGAACTCGTCCATGGAACACGGGAATTTTACCCGCCTTAGAATAGAGAATAGAATATATATTTGTAACACCGAGATATGAATTTCGATGTTAAAATCGTACTCATACCCATTCAGGGTTCCTAATTAAACCCTTTACTTTCCCCTGAGCCTCTGAGGAGCCCAACTTCGGCGTAACATGTTTAAGAGGTTCTTATAAATGTATTTTAACGGTCTGCTTCTCTTTCTTCAGTTATAATTGCTCTGCTTAAATTCGCACACTGAATATTAACGCTTCTAATGTTTAACCCTGTCTGCACAAGCACGTGCTTATGGCAATTAATTTTCTGTAATGTCTCCATCTATAACGCTTCCTATCTCAATTCTCTCTCACGATACCCTAACCCTAACATTTTATATATATATTTAACTTAAGCAAGGTTCACTGATTAATCAATGAATATAGTTTTACAATAGATTAGAAGCACTCAACAAGCACAGTTTTCTGTAGTTATTAATATTAATTCTAAATATTAATAAATATAGACATTCACGTAATCAAAATATATTTTATTATATTTGGCAGTATTGGAAGAGGGTCGGACGCCATGTTTTCTAGCATAGTTTCGTCCCTTTACAGTTTGAGTTCAAATCCCGCCGAGGTTAACTTTGCCTTTCACCCTTACGGGGACGATAAAATAAAGTACCAGTAATGTACTGGGGAAATTGCTGGCCTTGTGCCTAAAGTAGAAACAATTGTATATATTACTGGTACTTTATTTTGTTATCCCCCCCCCCCCTTTCAACCTTACGGGGTCGATAAAAAATAAAGTACCAGTAATGTACTGGGTATTTTATGGCCTTGTGCCAAAAGTAGAAATAATTATATATATTTCAGAGGTACTGTGTTGTTTTCTCAGTACGTCCTCATCAGATAAAATATATAAATTAATGTGACATAGCTCAACTGTGCTGATTTGAACCATCAGCACAGTTGAGGTATGTCATACATCAATTTATATATTTTTATCTGATGAGGACGTACTGAGAAAACAACACAGTACCTACGAAATATATATAATGGTTTCTTATATAGGCACAAGGCCAGTAATTTGGGGGGGAGGGGAAAGTCGATTAAATCGACCCCAGTGCGTGACTGGTACTTTATTTTATCGACCCCATAAGGATGAAAGGCAAAGTTAACCTCAGCGGGATTTGAGCTCAGATCATAAAGTGCCATAACTCTATGCTGCAAAGCATGGCGTCCGAGGCTATAATAAAATATAGTTTGATTACGTGAATGTCTATATTTATTAACATTTTGAATTAATATTATATATATATTGCCATTCTGAGTTCAAATCCCGCCAAGGTTAACTTTGCCTTTCATCCATACGGGGTCGATAAAATAAAGTACCAGTAATGTACAGGGTAATTGCTGGCCTTGTGCCTAACGTAGAAACAATTATATATATATATATAAATATATATTTAAAAGTTAAACAAGGTTCAATGAATACATCAAAGAATGAGTTTTACAATATTTTTTGTATTATGTTATCTCATCTTCTCAATATTAGGGTATAAATATTGAGTTTTGTCATAAGTTAATCACTACCATGACTGAATCTTAACCATCTACTATGTCAGGGTATGTCATGCATCATCTTATTTTATCTGATGAGGACGTACTGTTGAACTTAACTCAGTACCTCTGAAATATGTATAATAAAATATAATTGATCACAAGAATATCTATTTTGTTAATATTTTGAATTAATATTATATATATATATATATATATATATATATATATATATATATATATATACGTTATTCCGGGTTGAATCGGAGGTAACCACAGTAAGTAAGGTACTCAATACATAGCAGAGTATAACAGTTTTAATATAGAAGAGATCCTACAGGACTAGAACTGTTTCATTCTTTAGAAATCATCAGGAATCTGATTCCTGATGATTTCTAAAGAATGAAACAGTTCTAGTCCTGTAGAATCTCTTCTATATTAAAACTATATATATATATATATATATATATATATATATATATATATATATATATATATATAACGGAGGAAATGTGGTAAGGAACCAGGTGGACCATAACGCACCAAAGTACTCAATACTTAGGGTAGTAGAGTGGGTAATAGGAACGAGTAGGACCCCGACGGCTGAGCTGAAGCCGTTTCGACGGCTAATTCTGGACTAATAGTCCAGAATTAACCGTCGAAACGGCTTGAGCACAGCCGTCGGGGTCCTACTCGTTCCTATATATATATATATATATATATATATATATATATATATATATATATAAGTGGCGTTTTCACTGGTGCCAAGCTGTCTTAGCCTTTGCCTTTCTCTTGGACAACGTATATAATGTGTATATAGTGTATATGTAGTGTATATATGAATTAAGATGTCACTAGTGCCACGCCCTGTTGTACAACATTGTTTGCGAGGAGGAGACCAGTGTAGATGGGTGACTGCCGCTCTTCCACAAACACACCTTACCACGACATGTGCCTGAGAGGGACACTTTTTAGGTGCAAACCCCGTGGTCATTTGTGACCAAAGGGCTCTTTACCCTTTATATACATATATATCTATATCTAGCCGAATTACCCGCACCTTGCTGAGTTTCAGACATTTTTTTTGTGTAAGTAAATGATGATTGATTTTAAATCAGTGATATAATTTATGGAGAAAAACTCTGCATTTATATATTTTTATCTGATGAGGACGTACTGAGAAATCAACACAGTACCTCCGAAATATATATAATGGTTTCTTATATAGGCACAAGGCCAGTAATTTGGGGGGGAGGGGAAAGTCGATTAAATCGACCCCAGTGCGTGACTGGTACCTTCTTTTATCGACCCCATAAGGATGAAAGGCAAAGTTAACCTCGGCGTTTTTACATACTCAATGTAAAATGTAATGCAGGAAAAATTGGAAAACAATATTTTTTTGTAATACATCAAATCAAAATTACGTTATTAAATCTTATTCTTATTTTGTTTCTTGTAAATAATTTTTTTTAAATTATCAATTCAAAACTTTTGTGAATAGGCATCATATCTTGTCATTTACCTATGGTTTAAATTTCATATAAATCGAAGTGAAAAAAATTTTCGGCAAGGGTTTGGTGTCCCCGGGACACCCTAATAGGGAGTTTAACCCCCATTAGTGTTTTTTAATATTGAAATTTGCTGAAATTTTGTGAATAGGCATCAGATCTTGTCATTAACCTATGGTTTAAATTTCATATAAATCGAAGTGAAAAATATTTCAACGGGCGTTTTCAGCGGGGTTTTGAGCCCCAGGGAAACGCTTTGATTAAAATGAAATATACTTATCCAAGTACCCTGGGCAATGTAGTTTCAGAATATATATTGTTATGGGGTCTATCTCCAAAAACCATAGGAGGAGTTCGTGAACAAACTCCTCCCATGGTTTTTGGAGATAGACCCCATAACAATATATATGAACAAACAAACAAACAGACAGGAATACAACTTTATATATAGATATAATAAGTATTTCCGTGGAAAAGGTAAAGGAAAGACGAGTGCTCAATGTATAGTACAGAGCTATTTAATTATGTCATAAACAACACAATATAATTAATCCATTACCAAAGGTTTCACGAAGTCAGACAATTCTAACAGAGGCGTTTGATGTTCATCAGATGGAAACCTTTTCTATGTGATGAACGACTTCAGACGAGATGTAAATATCCTCACTGAAGTGAATAACTCGTGTGAGCCCCGCGAGCTGGAGTGGCTGTTCCGGTGTGTACCCCTCGCCGTCCGCCAGAGCAATGTACTCTCCACCCTGTCGGGAGCTAGAGGCTGAGGATATGTTAGTGTGAGATGGAGGATACTCGTTCGGACTTCACACAAAGACAAACTAGATTTGTTGGTTCATTGTCAGTACTTGTCGGGTACAAAGTAGAAGTTAAAGAGAGAGTAATATGAGATGAGCTTCATGACAGGTGCAATATGTCCGAACACGGAAGAGCCGAACTCCCACCGTCATCGCCCCATCTCTCTCGCCCTCCCCATCTCTTTGTATGGTGAGAAAATGAGGTCCCATGTGCTGACCGCCCCATAGCCCCGGTGGAGAGAATGGAGAAGGCGTTTCCCCAGAGGTTGGTAAGGGAGATGCACCGGAAGAGCCATTATGTATGTATGTCATGTGCGCTTAACTCTTGTTGGAGTCGTAGGCGAACCGACGTCTTGCATATTTTATACTTAGTGCGGCCTAATCTCTCCCCAGAGCCTTGAATAGAGCCTATTTCTTCCAGCGTGTGTGTCTGTCTGTGTGAGAGAGAGAGAGAGAGAGGAGGAGAGAGAGAGAGAGAGAGAGAGAGAGAGAGAGAGAGAGAGAGAGAGAGAGAGAGAGAGAGAGGGGAGATAGAGGGAGAGAGGAGAGGGGAGAGAGAGAGAGAGAGAAATGGGGAACAGAGAAAAAGTTATAGAGGAAGAATCGAGCTCAGTTGTGGGTTGGTACATGATACAGAAATCAAAATGATAAAAGGAAAAGAGTAAAGTGGGTTCCGGAAAAGTTTAGGGAGAAGGAGGAAGAGCTAAGAAAGAGATATAGAGGAAGAATCGACCCCAGTATTTAGTAGGTAGTTTTTTTTTCGAGATCAAAAATATAAAAACCCCAAATTGACCTCGGCGGGATTTTAACTCAGAGAACCGCGAGCATGGACTAATACCGCAAAACATTCTATCTGACGTTTTAATAGCTCTCCAAATTCCCCGCCTTCATCATCTACACACGTTTGTATGGTACTGTACCTCCTGATAGAGTCGTAGGGATTCCTGTATTGACATACGGCGTTTCTTGGGCATTTTAAAACCTGGCGGAGCCCATACCACTCCAGGCCCGAGTACAGCAGATTTCGTCCAGAGAAAGTTAGAAAGTGAGAGAGAGGAAATGAAGAAGAGATATAGAGAAATAATTGTTTCTACTTTAGGCACAAGGCCAGCCATTACCCCAGTGTATTACTGGTACTTTATTTTATCGACCCCGTAAGGCGTAAGGATGAAATTGAAATAATTGTTTCTACTTCAGGCACATGGCCAGCAATTACCCAGTGCATTACTGGTACTTTGTTTTATCGACCCCGTAAGGATGAAAGGCAAAGTCAAGAGAAATATTCCACCTCAGTACTACACTGAAATTTTTTTTATCGACCTCCAAAGGATGAAATGCAAAGTTGACTACGGTGAGTTTTGAACTGAGAGCGCAGACTGTCGGAACGAATGCGATAAATCCCACATTCTGAGGATTCTGTCAATTCGTCGCCTACATACAACCCCCACTCCACCTTATATATATATATATGCGTAGAAATGTCCGTGATCTCCAGCAGACAACTGGTGAAGTGAAATTAACCCCAATTCATGCTTTCTTTTTATTTATAAATACACTTCATCCAGCAACCACGCAGCCCTGTTTCTTATATATATATATATATATATATATATATATATATATAGAGAGAGAGAGAGATAGAGAGAGAGAGAGAGAGAGAGAGAGAGAGAGAATTAGTATATCTACCAACATATGTATACATATGCATACCTATCCAAGCAAATATATAGGTTTTGTCTTAGTAACTTCTGCAAGGGGATGCAGAACAATTATATGAAAGACGTATAATAAGAAAATTATAAAAATTAACTTACTTACTAATTTTACATCTTTCATATATATATATATATATATATATATATATATATATATATATATATATATATATATATGTATATATATATATATAGTTATGTAATAAACAACATAAGAACATTATTTCATTTACCAAAGGTTTCAACACAGACGAGCTTGACACAAACGTCTGAAATCGGTCGTCAGAATGAAAATTTATTTAAAACGTTTTAATCCGTTTTAAATAAATACATATTCATTCTGACAAATGATTTCAGAGGTCTGTGTCAGGCTCGGCTGTCTTCCTGAAACCTTTGGTAAATGAAATAATTATCTTATGTTGTTTATTACATAACTAAAAAGCTCTGCAGTCTACATATACCACTCTCCCTTCCTTTACCTTTCCTCGGAAATACTTCATATATATATAGGAACCAGTATGACCCCGACGGCTGAGCTCAAGCCGTTTCGACGGCTAATTCTGGACTAAATGAAAATTTGTATCCTGACCAGGATAAAAATTTTCATTTAGTCCAGAATTAGGCGTCGAAACGGCTTGAGCTCAGCCGTCGGGGTCCTACTCGTTCCTATTACCCACTCTACTACCCTAAGTATTGAGTACTTTGGTGCGTTATGGTCCAGCTGGTTCCTTACCACATTTCCTTCGTTATATATATAAATATATATATATATGGTGGCGATGTATTTGTTTTGCAAGGATTTTGATATGAAATCGCCTGTTGAAACAGATATTA
>OZ024765.1:17362069-17367932 GCA_964016885.1 Eledone cirrhosa
GTGGTGGTGGTGGTTGTAGTGGTAGTGGTGGTGGTGGTATGGTGGTTGTGTTGGTGTTGGCTGGGGTGGTTGTAGGTGTGGTGGTGGTGGTAGTGGAGGTGGTGGTAGTGATTTAGTTGTGGTGGTGGTGGTGGTGGTGTAGTGGTGGTAGTGGTGGTGGTGTGTTGGTGGTAGTGGAGGTGGTGGTGGTGTAGTGGTGGTGGTGGTGTAGTTTGTCGTGATGGTGGTGGTGGTGTAGTGGTGGAGGTGGCGGTGGTGGTTGTGGTGTAGTTGGTGGGGTGGTGGTGGTGGTGGTGCCAGTTGTGATGGTAGTAGTGGAGGTGTAGTTGTTGGTGGTGTTGGAGGTGGTTGTGTTGGTGGTTGTGATGGTGGTGGTGGTGGAGGGAGTGTTTATGATGGTGGTGATGGTTGTGATGATAGTGGTGGTGGTGGAGGGAGCGTTGGTGATGGTGGTGATGATGGTTGTGATGGTAGTGGTGGTGGTGGTGGAGGGAGCGTTGGTGATTGTGTCGGTGATGGTTGTGATGGTAGTGGTGGTGGTTGTGATGGTAGTGGTGGTGGTGGCGGGAATATTGGTGATGGTAGTGGTGGTGGTGGAGGGAGTGTTTGTGATGGTGGTGATGGTTGTAAATGGTAGTGGTGGTGGTGGTGGTAGTGATGGTGATGGTGGTGATGGTTGTGATGGTAGTGGTGGTGGTTGTGATGGTAGTGGTGGTGGTGGCGGGAATATTGGTGATGGTGGTGATGGTTGTGATGGTAGTGGTGGAGGGAGTGTTTGTGATGGTGGTGATGGTTGTAAATGGTAGTGGTGGTGGTAGTGATGGTGATGGTGGTGATGGTTGTGATGATAGTGGTGGTGGTGGGAGTGTTTCTGATGGTGGTGATGGTTGTGATGGTAGTGGTGGTGGTGGAGGGAGTGTTTGTGATGGTGGTGATGGTTGTGATGGTAGTGGTGGTGGTGGAGGGAGTGTTTGTGATGGTGGTGATGGTTGTGATGGTTGTGATGGTAGTGGTGGTGGTGGAGGGAGTGTTGGTTGTGGTGGTGGTGGTGTTTGTGATGGTAGTGGTGGTGGTGGAGGGGGTGTTGGTTGTGGTGGCGGTGGTGGTTGTGATGGTGGTGGTGGTGGGAGTGTTTGTGATGGTGGTGATGGTTGTGATGGTAGTGGTGGTGGTGGAGGGAGTGTTTGTGATGGTGGTGATGGTTGTGATGGTTGTGATGGTAGTGGTGGTGGTGGAGGGAGTGTTGGTGATGGTGGTGGTGGTTGTGATGGTGGTGGTGGTGGTGGAGGGAGTGTTGGTGATGGTGGTAGTGGTGGTGGTGGTGATGGTGGTGGTTGTGGTGGTGGTGGTTGTAGTGGTAGTGGTGGTGGTGGTATGGTGGTTGTGTTGGTGTTGGCTGGGGTGGTGGTAGGTGTGGTGGTGGTGGTAGGTGTGGTGGTGGTGGTGGTAGGTGTGGTGGTGGTGGTAGTGATTTAGTTGTGGTGGTGGTGGTGGTGGTGTAGTGGTGGTAGTGGAGGTGGTGGTGGTGTAGTGGTGGTAGTGGAGGTGGTGGTGGTGTAGTGGTGGTGGTGGTGTAGTTTGTCGTGATGGTGGTGGTGGTGTAGTGGTGGAGGTGGCGGTGGTGGTTGTGGTGTAGTTGGTGGGGTGGTGGTGGTGGTGGTGGTGGTGCCAGTTGTGATGGTAGTGGTGGAGGTGTAGTTGTTGGTGGTGTTGGAGGTGGTTGTGTTGGTGGTTGTGATGGTGGTGGTGGTGGAGGGAGTGTTTATGATGGTGGTGATGGTTGTGATGATAGTGGTGGTGGTGGAGGGAGCGTTGGTGATGGTGGTGATGATGGTTGTGATGGTAGTGGTGGTGGTGGGGGAGGGAGTGTTGGTGATGGTGGCGGTTGTGGTGGTTGTGATGGTGTCGGTGATGGTTGTGATGGTAGTGGTGGTGGTTGTGATGGTAGTGGTGGTGGTGGCGGGAATGTTGGTGATGGTGGTGATGGTTGTAAATGGTAGTGGTGGTGGTGGTGGTAGTGATGGTGATGGTGGTGATGGTTGTGATGATAGTGGTGGTGGTGGGAGTGTTTGTGATGGTGGTGATGGTTGTGATGGTAGTGGTGGTGGTGGAGGGAGTGTTGGTTGTGGTGGTGGTGGTGTTTGTGATGGTAGTGGTGGTGGTGGAGGGAGTGTTGGTTGTGGTGGCGGTGGTGGTTGTGATGGTAGTGGTGGTGGTGGTGGGTGTGTTTGTGATGGTGGTGATGGTTGTGATGGTAGTGGTGGTGGTGGAGGGAGTGTTTGTGATGGTGGTGATGGTTGTGATGGTTGTGATGGTAGTGGTGGTGGTGGAGGGAGTGATGGTTGTGGTGGTGGTGGTGTTTGTGATGGTAGTGGTGGTGGTGGAGGGGGTGTTGGTTGTGGTGGCGGTGGTGGTTGTGATGGTAGTGGTGGTGGTGGTGGGAGTGTTTGTGATGGTGGTGATGGTTGTGATGGTAGTGGTGGTGGGAGTGTTTGTGATGGTGGTGATGGTTGTGATGGTAGTGGTGGTGGTGGAGGGAGTGTTTGTGATGGTGGTGATGGTTGTGATGGTTGTGATGGTAGTGGTGGTGGTGGAGGGAGTGTTGGTGATGGTGGTGGTGGTTGTGATGGTGGTGGTGGTGGTGGAGGGAGTGTTGGTGATGGTGGTGGTGGTTGTGATGGTGGTGATGGTGGTGGAGGGAGTGTTGGTGATGGTGGTAGTGGTGGTGGTGGTGATGGTGGTGGTTGTGGTGGTGGTGGTTGTAGTGGTAGTGGTGGTGGTGGTATGGTGGTTGTGTTGGTGTTGGCTGGGGTGGTGGTAGGTGTGGTGGTGGTGGTAGGTGTGGTGGTGGTGGTAGGTGTGGTGGTGGTGGTAGTGATTTAGTTGTGGTGGTGGTGGTGGTGGTGTAGTGGTGGTAGTGGAGGTGGTGGTGGTGTAGTGGTGGTGGTGGTGTAGTTTGTCGTGATGGTGGTGGTGGTGTAGTGGTGGAGGTGGCGGTGGTGGTTGTGGTGTAGTTGGTGGGGTGGTGGTGGTGGTGGTGGTGGTGCCAGTTGTGATGGTAGTGGTGGAGGTGTAGTTGTTGTCGGTGTTGGAGGTGGTTGTGTTGGTGGTTGTGATGGTGGTGGTGGTGGAGGGAGTGTTTATGATGGTGGTGATGGTTGTGATGATAGTGGTGGTGGTGGAGGGAGCGTTGGTGATGGTGGTGATGATGGTTGTGATGGTAGTGGTGGTGGTGGGGGAGGGAGTGTTGGTGATGGTGGCGGTTGTGGTGGTTGTGATGGTGTCGGTGATGGTTGTGATGGTAGTGGTGGTGGTTGTGATGGTAGTGGTGGTGGTGGCGGGAATGTTGGTGATGGTGGTGATGGTTGTAAATGGTAGTGGTGGTGGTGGTGGTAGTGATGGTGATGGTGGTGATGGTTGTGATGATAGTGGTGGTGGTGGGAGTGTTTGTGATGGTGGTGATGGTTGTGATGGTAGTGGTGGTGGTGGAGGGAGTGTTGGTTGTGGTGGTGGTGGTGTTTGTGATGGTAGTGGTGGTGGTGGAGGGAGTGTTGGTTGTGGTGGCGGTGGTGGTTGTGATGGTAGTGGTGGTGGTGGTGGGCGTGTTTGTGATGGTGGTGATGGTTGTGATGGTAGTGGTGGTGGTGGAGGGAGTGTTTGTGATGGTGGTGATGGTTGTGATGGTAGTGGTGGAGGGAGTGTTTGTGATGGTGGCGGTGGTGGTTGTGAGGGTAGTGGTGGTGGTGGAGGGAGTGTGGGTGATGGTGGCGGTGGTGGTTGTGATGGTGGTGGTGGTTGTGATGGTGGTAGTGGTGCTGGTGGAGGGAGTGTGGGTGATGGTGGCGGTGGTGGTTGTGATGGTGGTGGTGGCGGTGGTGGTTGTGATGGTGGTAGTGGTGGTGGTTGAGGGAGTGTGGGTGATGGTGGCGGTGGTGGTTGTGATGGTGGTGGTGGCGGTGGTGGTTGTGATGGTGGTAGTGGTGGTGGTGGAGGGAGTGTGGGTGATGGTGGCGGTGGTGGTTGTGATGGTGGTGGTGGCGGTGGTGGTTGTGATGGTGGTAGTGGTGGTGGTGGAGGGAGTGTGTGTGATGGTGGCGGTGGTGGTTGTGATGGTGGTGCTGGTGGTGGTGGTTGTGATGGGGGTAGTGGTGGTGGTGGAGGGAGTGTTGGTGATGGTGGTGGTGGTTGTGATGGTAGTGGTGGTGGTGGAGGGAGTGTTGGTGGTGGTGGTAGTGGTTGTGATGGTAGTGGTGGTGGTGGAGGGAGTGTTGGTGGTGGTGGTAGTGGTTGTGATGGTAGTGGTGGTGGTGGAGGGAGTGTTGGTGATGGTGGCGGTGGTGGTTATGATGGTGGTGGTGGCGGTGGAGGGAGTGATGGTGATGGTGGTGTTAATGGTTGTGTTGGTGGTGATGGTGGCGGTGGTGGTTGTGATGGTAGTGGTGGCGGTGGTGGTTGTGATGGTAGTGGTGGTGGTGGAGGGAGTGTTTGTGATGGTGGTGATGGTTGTGATGGTAGTGGTGGTGGTGGAGGGAGTGTTGGTGATGGTGGTGGTGGTTGTGATGGTAGTGGTGGTGGTGGAGGGAGTGTTGGTGGTGGTGGTGATTGTTGTGATGGTAGTGGTGGTGGTGGAGGGAGTGTTGGTGGTGGTGGTGATTGTTGTGATGGTAGTGGTGGTGGTGGAGGGAGTGTTGGTGGTCGTGGTGATGGGGGTGGTGGAGGGAGTGTTGGTGATGGTGGCGGTGGTTGTGATGGTAGTGGTGGTGGTGTGGGTGTGTTGGTGGTGGTGGTGGTAGTGGTAGTGTTGGAGGGAGTGTTGTTTGTGGTGGCGGTGGTGGTGGTGGTTGTGATGGTAGTGGTGGTGGACGGAGTGTGGGTGATGGTGGCGGTGGTGGTTGTGATGGTGGTGGTGGCGGTGGTGGTTGTGATGGTGGTGGTGGTGGTGGTGGAGGGAGTGTGGGTGATGGTGGTGGTGATGGTTGTGATGGTGGTGCTGGTGGTGGTGGTGGAGGGAGTGTTGGTGATGGTGGTGGTGGTTGTGATGGTAGTGGTGGTGATGGAGGGAGTGTTGGTGATGGTGGCGGTGGTGGTGGTGGTTGTGATGGTAGTGGTGGTGGTGGAGGGAGTGTGGGTGATGGTGGTGGTGTAATGAGTGGGTGTGTTGTTGCTGTTGTTGTTGCTTCTTAATTATCATTAGGTCGCTATTAAATGAATATAATTGGTTCGGTGCGGCTTGATGTTGTAGTTGTTGTTGTTGTAGTTGTTGTTGTGGTTGTTGTTGTAGTGGTTGTTGTGGTTGTTGTTGTAGTTGCTATTGTTGTTGTAGTCGTTATTGTTCTTGCAGTAGTTATTGTTGTGCTCCCTATTACTAGATTGTTGCAGTACTTGTTATTATATTATCAGTAGTGGTAGTAGTAGTAGTAGTAGTAGTAATAGTAGTAGTAATAGTAATATAGTAGTAGTAATAGTAGTAGTAGTAGTAATAGTAGTAGTAGCACCAGCAGCAGCAGTAGTAGTAGTAATAGTAGTAGTAGTAGTAGTTTTAATAGTAGTACTAGTACTAGTAGTAATAGTAATAGTAGTATTAATAGTAGTAGTAGTAGTAGTAGTAGTAGTAGTTGTAGTAGAAGTAGTACTTGTAGTAGTAGTAGTAGTAGCAATAGTACTACTGATATTGTAGTAGTAGTAGTCGTAATAGCAGCAGCAGTATTAGTAGTAGCAGCAATAGTAACAACAGTAGTAATAGTTGTACTAGTAACAGCAGCAGCAGTAGTAGTAGTAGTAGTAGTAGTAGTAGTAGTAGTAGTAGTAGTAGTAGTAGTAGTAGTAGTAGTTAAATATATTATCATGAAACCATCTATATGTC
>OZ024765.1:17368132-17373132 GCA_964016885.1 Eledone cirrhosa
TGGGAAAAGTACATCATAACGTCAACTTTGTTTTTCATTCATTCGAGTTCGATTAAAAAAATACCAGTCTAATATTGGGGGGATTTTTCCTTCTATATCTTTTTCTCATTTCCATTCTCTCACTCTAGTTTGCTGAGGACTAGTACAGGGTTCGATTCTTTTTCCATTTCCCTTTCTCATTTCTATTCACTCACTCTAATTTGCTGAGGTCTAGTCCAGGGTTCGATTCTTTTTCCAGTTCCCTTTCTCATTTCCATTCTCTCACTCTAGTTTACTAAGGTCTAGTCCAGGGTTCGATTCTTTTTCCAGTTCCCTTTCTCATTTCCATTAACTCACTCTAGTTTACTGAGGTCTAGTACAGGGTTCAATTCTTTTCCCAGTTCCCTTTCTCATTTCCATTCACTCACTCTAGTTTGCTGAGGTCTAGTACAGGGTTCGATTCTTTTTCCAGTTCCCTTTCTCACTTCCATTCTCTCACCCTATATATATATATTGTAAATACGAGGGGTCTTCAAAAAGTCCGTGGAAAAAGTACATAGTTAAACATCATATGCAGGGATTTTGATCTCAATGCACCTGTACGTTCTTGTCATAACATGTTCTAACATGAACCCTTAAATATATGTTGCAACGCCGCGCCGTTAGTCGGAAGTCAGGTCACATTTGAGCAACATGGTCTCCATCAAAACATCAGATACATGGTGAAGCTAGGGTGGGAGAGCAGCCGAATCATTGATGCTCTGGAGCAAGTTTATGGCGACAATTCCCTAAAGAAATCAAGAATCTACAATTGGATAAGACGTATTTGAAGTGGAAGAGATGAGGTTGAAGATGATCTCCAGTTGAAATTTCGACTCCCCCCCCCCCCCCCCCCAAAAAAAAAAATTACTGGCCTTTTGCCTTAATTAGAAACCGTTACGGCCCTTGCTATTCTCAGTTTAAATCCCGCCGAGGTTAACTTAGCCTTTCATCCTTATGGGGTCTATAAAATAAAGTACCAGTAATGCATTGAGTAATTGCTGGCCTCGTGCCAAAAGTAGAAACAATTATTATTAAGGACAATGGATTGGCGAAATCGGTAGAGCACCGGACAGCATGCTTTGCAGCATAGAGTTATGGTCCTTTACGTTCTGAGTTAAAATATCGCCGAGGTTATCTTTGCCATTCATCCTTACGGGGTCGATAAAATAAAGTACCAGTAATACACTGGGGTGATTGCTGGTCTTGTGCCTAAATTAGAAACAATTATTAAGACAGTAAATTGGCAGTAAACGGCAGAGCATTGAGTTCAAACCCTGCCGAGGTTAGCTTTGCCTTTCATATTTAAGGGGTCGATAAAATAATTGTTTCTACTTTAGGCACAAGGCCAGCAAATTACCAGTGTATTACTGGTACTTTATTTTATCGACCCCGTATGGATGAAAGGCAAAGTTAACCTCGGCGGGATTTGAACTCAGAATGGCAAGGGCCGTAACTCAATACGTCAAAGCATGGCGTCCGACCCTCTACCAATACTGCCAATCAATGTACCAGTAACGCACTGGAGTCGATTTAATCGACTTTCCCATTCATTTCATGTTGTTCCAGTTGTTAAGGTGTTGACTTACGATCATAATATCGTAGGTTCAATACCTGAACTGGGCTGTGTGTTGTGTTCTCGAGCAAAACACTTTATTTCATGTCACTCCAGTGGTTAAGGGTGTTGGACTTACTAACTTAATGTCGTGGGTTCGATTTCTGGGCTGGGCTGTCTATTGCATTCTTGAGCGCAACCCTTCATTTCCTGTTGCTCTAGTATACTCAGTTGAAAGCAAATCCCAGCAGCAAGAGCTGGGTGTTTAATCCTGCGATGGACTGATGACCTGTCCGAGGGGAGAATCTAGTCCTCTCAGTCATTTAACGGTGATTAACCCCGGCTTAATGAGCCTCCGGACTTGAGACAGACTTTAATCCCGCGATGGAGAGACGCCCTGTCCAACGGGTGTCATGTACTCTCAGTCGTTTAACGGTGACAAGCACCGACCTGATCAGACTCTGGCCTCGAGACAGATTTTAGACTTTAGAAGCACCGACCTTCCATCTTCCATATATTGAGTAAACGACCCACCGATCCGCATCAGTCACTACTTTATAGAAGACAGTCGTCATCAAGCCGCAGTTGCCATATGATGTAGTTCCATCGTAGTATGTATGTATGTATTACTGTATTACTGTATGTATGTATTTATGTATGAATGTTATGTCAGGTCACCAGTTGGTGCTACTGGTAACATGTATCTCAGTACAACCTGTCCCATGGTCGGGTCGTTGGCGACTAAATTGGCAACCCCACCAAGATTTCTTGGTGAGGAGGGTGACTTTGGAGATCCTGCAGGACTAAAAACAAAACCTGTCAATGGGCAAAGGAACTCTTAAGAGTCAATGGCCATCCAAAATCACCGGGAGAGATGACCTCTTAGCCTTTGTCAAGGCAGAATTCTAGGAGAAGGAAAACTCTGATATAACACCTGCAACCTTGATGGTATCCAATGATGTTGACTTATTCTTCTTTTTGGTAAATATCATCTTGGTTAAGTGAGTGGGACTGGCTTTGTGCAGTGCCTTTGCTCACTATAAAAGCTTCACGGCACAGGCATTGCTTTGTATCTGGAGATCTCTCTGCACTTGTCGTCACATGGTACCATGGGCCCAGCACTATGTGTCAATAATTGTCACAAGTGTAGTGTTTGTACCAGAGTTTTCAAGTCGCTGGCTGGACTAAAAAGTCACATTTGTTCAGCGCATCGGTAGGGGTTCTCCTACATGGATATAAAGTAGTGGTCGGACTCGAAAACGAGTTGGCAGCGACCATGTATGTATATGAGCACTTTCAGCAGAAACATTTCACAGAAATATTCAAGTGGCAAGACAGAACTCCTGACATCTATGTCCTTATCAAAACAGAATGTCCAAGCATTGAGTCCCAAGTAACATCTCAAATGCGTTGGACAGGACATATTGTGAGCATGAAAGAAAGCAGGATCCCGAAGCAACTGTTTTACGGTGAACTCCATCTTAGAAACACGCCTCAACACAAACCAAAAAGGAGGTTAAGGGACAGCATGAAGAACAACCTCAAAGAGTTGGTATTTGATACAGACAACTGGGAGGAGATAGCTCTAAATAGGGGCTGAGTGGAGTAAGCACATAAAGGGCAGTTGCAAAACGTTTGAGGAATGTCGTCTAGAACATAAACAACTGAAGCGTCAGCTCCGGATGGGCTGTGCTCACAGTCTTGATGATGTCATCAGTAGTTGGACATGTAAGTTCTGTCAGCGTCTCTCAATGGCTGGTTATGTTAATTACCTGAAGTCACATGAAAGGATAACCACCCACAACACCACTCAACAAAGACCTGGTGAAGCAACATGCGTGACATGCAACAAAGTGTGTAGAACTAGTTCCGGACTAAAAATATCACATGGTGGTACATAAAGATTGTGTCCCACAGGGTGACCCCCACCAGTCCTTTGGCGAGCACAACTTTCTTCTGTCATCTGTGTTGTGCACCATGCAGATCTACAGCTCGTCTACAAAGTCATAGACGCGGATGGGCTGAGAATGAAGAATCAATGAGACGGCAATTGTCTGTGAAAACGCGGCATTCCTCCTGTATATATTTATGCATGTATGTATGCGTGAGTGTACGTGTGTATGTACGTACGTACGTACGTACGTACGTATGTATGTATGTATGTATTCTAGAATTCTAGGAGAAGAAAAACTCTGATGTAACACCTGCCACCCTGATGGTATCCAATGATGTTGACTTGTTCTTCTTTTTGGTAAATATCATCTTGGTTAAGAGAGTGGGACTGGCTTTGTGCAGTGCCTTTGCTCACTATAAAAGCTTCACGGCACAGGCATTGTTTTATATCTGGAGATCTCTCTGCACTTGTCGTCACATGGTACCATGGGCCCAGCACTATGTGTCAATAATTGTCACAAGTGTAGTGTTTGTACCAGAGTTTTCAAGTCGCTGGCTGGACTAAAAAGTCACACTCGTTCAGCGCATCGGTAGGGGTTCTCCTACATGGATATAAAGTAGTGGCCGTACTCGAAAACGAGTTGGCAGCCACCATGTATGTATGTATGTATGTATATATATATCCGGGAGAGATGACACCTTAGCCTTTGTCAAGGCAGAATTCTAGGAGAAGGAAAACTCTGATATAACACCTGCAACCCCGATGGTATCCAATGATGTTGACTTGTTCTTCTTTTTGGTAAATATAATCTTGGTTAAGAGAGTGGGACTGGCTTTGTGCAGTGCCTTTGCTCACTATAAAAGCTTCACGGCACAGGCATTGCTTTGTATCTGGAGATCTCTCTGCACTTGTCGTCACATGGTACCATGGGCCCAGCACTATGTGTCAATAATTGTCACAAGTGTAGTGTTTGTACCAGAGTTTTCAAGTCGCTGGCTGGACTAAAAAGTCACACTCGTTCAGCGCATCGGTAGTGGTTCTCCAACATGGATATAAAGTAGTGGCCGTACTCGAAGACGAGTTGGCAGCTACCATATATATATATATATATATATATATATATATATATATATATATATTATATATATATATAAGATAAACAGAAATAACAACACAATTGGTACAGTATATGGAAGGAATATATTAGGTTAACGTTGTAAATAGCAGGAAGAGGGTCTTAACTTTTCGGATGCTAGTCCTGAATTAGTAATTCGTTGAGTGACTGTAATATATAAATATTATTTGTTTGCACCATAGAGTTATGGCCCTTTATGGTCTGAGTTCAAATCCCTCCGAGATTAACTTTGCTTTTCGTTCTCACAGGGTCGATAAAATAAAGTACCAGTAATGCACTGGGATAATTGCTGGCCTTGTGCCAAATGTAGAAACAATTATTTGGCAGAATCGGTAGAGTGTCAGACACCATGCTTTGTAACATATAGTCACGGCCGTTGCCATTCTGAGTTCAAATCC
>OZ024765.1:17393132-17405632 GCA_964016885.1 Eledone cirrhosa
TTTTAGAATCCATATTCAATAAACAAACCAGGATTTTTCATTCTGAGGATTGAAAGCAAAACCTTTTGCTTTTAAGAAACCACTGGTAAATGGAATAATTGCCTTATGTTGTTTATTACATAATAATAATATATATATATATATATATATATATATATATATATATATATATATATATATATATAATGTATATATACATATATATATGGACGTTAAACGATGATGATGATATATATATATATATATATATATATCATCATCATCATCGTTTAACGTCCATTTTCCACGATAGCATGGGTCTGGACCGGAATTTTCCCACTTGAGGCAAGATTGGTTGTCTTGCTCGTATAGGACTGTCTGGCGGGTTTTCTACGGCTGGATTCCCTTCCTAACACCAACCACGTTTACAGTGTGGACTGGGAGGTTTTTACCGTGTTACCTACACGGCCCCATTACAGCGTGGACTGCGTGTTTTTTTGTCGTGACACCTACACGACCTCATTTATTTAGGACCGGATGTTGTGGTACCAACATAGCTTTACATCGAAAGGGGTGGTGTAGATGGCGGTGTGGGTAGGGGTGGTGTAGATGGCGGTGGGGGTAGGGGTGGGACGGGGGTTAGGGTTAGGGTTAGGGTATATATATACAAATAAAGATTCAGCGAGAATCGCATTTTCGGCGGGCAGGAAAAGCGAAGCGAAACGCAAAAATCAGAAACGATACTGGCAAAGTGCTCAATAGTTAAAAACCAGAGCTAAACAATGTGTTAAGAGGCTATACAGAACTGAAAATGTTGTCAAGATGGCATTAACCACCCAAACCAAAAACCAAGTCAAGCTAAACAAGTCAAAACAAAATAAATGATAAAAAATATATGATAACCAGACCTGGACACCCGGAATTGCTGTTAAAATCCGATGTAGAGTTTCTGTGACACCTAAATCAAAATACAGTCTGCTTAAAAATATAAGCTTTATGTATGACGATCGAACAAGGAATATCACGTTATCAACAGGTATTTCGCTCTGTACCAAATAAGTGAATGACACGGTGGTAAGTTGAACCATTTGTACTGCCTCTGTTTTTGTTCCCGTCCAAGTTTTAACTATATATAGAGGTCATATTTAATTTGTTGGGATACAATAAGCTTAAAAATATGTTTATAACTGATATAAAGCACTCAACAAATTATTGGAGTAAATATACAATATATTAACAAATGGAAACTATATTTATAAAACTATATTTATTTTATTATACATATTTCAAGGGCCACCAAGGCAAATTATGGTGCGCTTTCATCAGATACAATACAATACAGATTAGTTTTATAAATAAATATTCATACCCTGAAAAAAGACAACCTTAACGGTTGGAGCTTCCTGGATAGTGGAGATATTAGATTTATTGAGGGTGATACAAAGTTATGAGTGAGTATGCAAATGAGTGTCCGAAATGTTTAAGTAAACATTATATTTAAATTAAACCGTTGGAAGAGTATGTTGGAACAGTATATTTAAATTAAACCTTTTTTCAGGGTATGTCAAAATTTATTTATAAAACTAATCTGTATTGTATTTTATCTGATGAAAGCGCACCTTAATTTGCCTTGGTGGCCCTTGAAATATGTATAATAAAATAAATATGGTTTTATAAATATAGTTTTCATTTGTTAATATATTGTGTATATATATATATATATATATATATATATATATATATATAGGAACGAGTAGGACCCCGGCGGCTGAGCTCAAGCCGTTTCGACGGCTAATTCTGGACTATTCTGTTTTTAGTCCAGAATTAGCCGTCGAAACGGCTTGAGCTCAGCCGTCGGGGTCCTACTCGTTCCTATTACCCACTCTACTACCCTAAGTATCGAGTACTTTGGTGCGTTATGGTCCACCTGGTTCCTTACCACATTTCCTCCGTTATATATATATATATATATATATATATATATACTTGATATAGAAATGGCTTCTACAGGACTAGAACTGTTTCATTCGGATAGCCCAAGCTTTCCTGATGATTTCCTCCGAATGAAACAGTCCTAGTCCTGTAGAAGTCATTTCTATATTAAATATTTATACTCTGCTACGTGTTGAGTACCTTACTTACTGTGGTTACCCCCGATTGAACCCTGGATAAATATATATATATATACATATATGGGTGTGTATATATATATATATATATATATATATAGTGAAAAATGGAACGGGAATAAAAACAGAGAGGCAGTACGAACAAAGGTTTATTAGTTTCACGCTCTTGAGTGGTGGGGAACGACGTTTCGGGCATAAGCCCTTCTTCAGGCGAAAAGTGTGTGGGAACAGAGTTCCAAGGGTGTGTAGGGGAGTGGGGGAGAGACATTTAGAGAAAATGGGGGCCGAGGAAACGGTGGAAGGGGTACAAATGAAAATAAATATAAAAAATAATAAAAATAATAAAAATAAACATAAACATGAAGGTAAACAAATGGTGGAGGGATGTGGGCGTGTAGGGGTGGTGGCGGGTGGAGTGGGGAGAGGGAGGCGGGGTGTCCGAGTGGGGAGGGTTGAAGGTGATGTGTGTGTGTATGTGAATGTGAGAGTTGGGGGAAGAACGAGGTTTCATGTTCAGGAAAAGGTGGGTGTAGGTCGGTGTGTGTGTGTGCTGTGTGGATGGGCAGGGGTCAGAGGGGTGGGGGGTGGGGGATTCCGGACGCTGAGTGTGTAAATAGATGGGGGTTACGTACATGTGTGTGGTGTTTATACGTATTGTGGATGTAGGTGGCGTGTGGAAAAAAAAATGTTTGTGAGTGTATGTCCGTGGGTAAGTTCCTAAGGTAGTTCCGTGGAGGGTGTGGTGTGGTGCCGGATATTTTCCTTGTGATGGAGTTGATTCGTGGGAGCGATGTCCAATGTGTGTAATCCGTGGTTGGGTTGGTCGGAAGAGGGGAGATGTGGGGTGCGCGCACAACAGGAAGTGGTCAGAGGGTCAAGGCAGGAGGAGGGTTGAGGAGGAGGACAGGTGGAGAGGGCTGTGTGTCTGTGTGTGCGGAGAGGTAGTCAGAGGGTCAGGGCATAGCAGCAGTAGGGGAGAATGGCAGGTCGAGAAAGTCGGTATGTCAGTGTGTGCGGAGGTGCGGTGGACAGGGGAGAGGATGGGTAGGTGTGAAAGGTGGAGTGGGGAGGGGGTCGTGCGGGGGGAGGGTGTGTGTATTAGTAGAGATGTTAGGGGATGTGTGTGTGTGTGAAGGGGGATGTGGGAAGCGGGGAGAGGGAGAGAAAGGTGTGGGGTACAGTGGAGGGAGTGTAATGTACTGGTGTGTGTGCGTGTTTGGATGAGTGTTTGTGGTGAAGGCGGTTTTAGTGGGTGTTAGTATAGTGGTGGTGGGGAAAGGGTTGAATGCGGGTGTGTTAGTGGGGGTAAGTGGTGGTAGCGTGTGTAGAGTGGGTGGTGTAAGTGGGTGTGTGTGTTCGTGTGTGTGTTCGTGTGCGTGGGGTCGGAGGGGGGGGGGGGTAGTGGTATTAGTTGTGGGGTGATGGGAGTGGATGTGTGGGTGAGGGTAGGGTGCGTGGTTAGTGTGAGTGCGTGTATATATGTACCGGTGGGTGTGTGCATGATAGGGTGAGGGTGAGGGGAAGGGGTGTTAGTATTGTTAGTTGGGGGAGGGTGGTCGGGATGGGGTGTTAGTATTGTTAGTTGTGGGGTGGGCGGCGAAAAGGAGGAGTGTGTTAGTGGTGTTAGTGGGGGGATATGTGTAGGGGGGTGGGGTGAACGGGGCAGTCGAAGGCTAAAGGAATAGGGGTGAGGAGTTCTGGCCGGGGGGGGGGGAAGTGTGGGTCTGTAGGGTGAAGATGGTGCGTTGTTCGATCCTGAGGAGGGTGGCGGGTGTTCCGTGGCACTGGAGTAGGCCACAGACTGTGAGGTGGTGCGCGGAATGTCCAGGGGAGCCAAAGTGGCGGGCGATGGGGGAACTACCGCCGAATATATATATATATATTATGAAAAAATTCAGGACTCCGATTGCTGAGCTCCGGCGGTTTCGACAGCTAGATATGAACTGAGTTCGTATTTAGCTGTCGAAATGGCCGGAGCTCAGCCATCGGGGTCCTGGATCTTTTCATATTACCCACTCTACTACTGCAATTATCGAGTACTCCGATGGGTTATGGCCTAACTGGTTTTTACTACACCCTATCTGATATATTTTATATAGCTTTAGCCAATTATCTATTTGCTACTAACTATCGACAATATATACACTCTACATTCCAAAGTATTGAGTACTTAGCCGAATATGCCATTCAGTGCGGGATGACGTTGGACAGGCCAGGGCTCTAGCTCGACCAGCACCACTTAGAACTTTTACACTAGGCCTCGCAAGCCTCCAGTGGGCCTTGGCTCAATGCCTTACCCTTTTTTTCGACTGGCACGCAGCTGGATAACGATAGCCTGCGCATCAGAGTTTCCCCTCGAGCTCGGCCTCCAGATCTGCGAGCCACATAAATGTCGTTGCAGATCCACTGTAAATTCTTTCGGCCTCTACCGGGCTGTCCTGCCGCTAGAGTGCCGGCCCCCTTCCCCTCCATGCTGCTCTCAACAACATCATAGATTATGGCTTGGATGCTGCAGGGTTCTCCTCACAGCTCAAGCCGGCGAATAAAACACACGCACCTTACTACAATGTTCCAGTTGATTGGTTTACTAATCAGAGGGATGTTTATTTATTGTCAAAGCTCTTTCGTCACACATTCTGTGACCTCCTCAGTGACTAATTTGTTATTTTGTGTCTCTCCTTTGTTTTGTCCTACACCATCTTGTTTTTGTGTGGTGGTTATTTACTTGTCACTAGTTGGTTGTTTGTTCTATCTGCGTGAGTCTGGTTTGTTTTTTTAGTTTGGTTTTTGATTCTGTCTGTATGTCTCCATTTTGTTCTTAATTACTTGTTGTGATGTTGCTATTCCACTCATGTTTTCTGTTTAATTTCTTCTCCCGTTCACCCACTTCTCCCTCTTCTCCTCCTTCTCCTTCCGCTTCTCCCGCCACTACTACCAGTCGAAACCAGCAGTCGAAACCAACAATTTACACTACTGCCACCTCTGTTGATCAACTAACAGAGAACAAAGGAGGGCCTCGGACAGAAACATGAACTTTCCTCTCTAAATATCTATGTAATAACTAATAATTTTCTTCCCCATTTTATTATTATTCAGACTTGGGGTGATGTGATAAAAGCCGAACTTGCCGAATTGCACCTCTCAAAGGCGGTGACACAGAATCGACATCTCTGACGTTACGCAGTAATACAGAAGACCCGTCTTCCCACGGGCACAGGCTGAAGATGAAGCATATATACAGAATGCACAATCGCATTCCACACTCTCATACATCTCCCATGAGGATAGACCGAAATATACATCCAGTGAATGCCCCAACTGACATCGTAAAAAGCACCCAGTCCACACTGTAAAGTGGTCTTGTAGGTGTCACGACAAAAAGCACCCAGTCCACACTGTAAAGTGGTCATGTAGGTGTCACGACAAAAAGCACCCAGTCCACACTGTAAAGTGGTCATGTAGGTGTCACGACAATAAGCACCCAGTCCACACTCTAAAGTGGTCATGTAGGTGTCACGACAAAAAGCACCCAGTCCACACTGTAAAGTGGTCATGTAGGTGTCACGACAAAAAGCACCCAGTCCACACTGTAAAGTGGTCATGTAGGTGTCACGACAAAAAGCACCCAGTCCACACTGTAAAGTGGTCATGTAGGTGTCACAACAAAAAGCACCCAGTCCACACTGTAAAGTGGTCATGTAGGTGTCACGACAAAAAGCACCCAGTCCACACTGTAAAGTAGTCGTGTAGATGTCACGACAAAAAGCACCCAGTCCACACTGTAAAGTGGTCATGTAGGTGTCACGATAAAAAGCACCCAGTCCACACTGTAAAGTGGTCATGTAGGTGTCACGACAAAAAGCACCCAGTCCACACTGTAAAGTCGTCGTGTAGGTGTCACTACAAAAAGCACCCAGTCCACACTGTAAAGTCGTCGTGTAGGTGTCACTACAAAAAGCACCCAGTCCACACTGTAAAGGGGTCATGTAGGTGTCATGACAAAAAGCACCCAGTCCACACTGTAAAGTGGTCATGTAGGTGTCACGTCAAAAAGCACCCAGTCCACACTGTAAAGTGGTCATGTAGGTGTCACGTCAAAAAGCACCCAGTCCACACTGTAAAGTAGTCGTGTAGGTGTCACGACAAAAAGCACCCAGTCCACACTGTAAAGTGGTCATGTAGGTGTCACGACAAAAGCACCCAGTCCACACTGTAAAGTGGTCATGTAGGTGTCACGTCAAAAAGCACCCAGTCCACACTGTAAAGTAGTCGTGTAGGTGTCACGACAAAAAGCACCCAGTCCACACTGTAAAGTGGTCATGTAGGTGTCACGACAAAAAGCACCCAGTCCACACTGTAAAGTGGTCATGTAGGTGTCACGACAAAAAGCACCCAGTCCACACTGTAAAGTGGTCATGTAGATGTCACGACAAAAACCACCCAGTCCACACTGTAAAGTGGTCGTGTAGGTGTCACGACAAAAACCACCCAGTCCACACTGTAAAGTGGTCATGTAGGTGTCACGACAAAAAGCACCCAGTCCACACTGTAAAGTGGTCATGTAGGTGTCACGACAAAAAGCACCCAGTCCACACTGTAAAGTGGTCATGTAGGTGTCTCAACAAAAAGCACCCAGTCCACACTGTAAAGTAGTCGTGTAGGTGTCACGACAAAAAGAACCCAGTCCACACTGTAAAGTGGTCATGTAGGTGTCACTCAAAAAGCACCCAGTCCACACTGTAAAGTGGTCATGTAGGTGTCACTCAAAAAGCACCCAGTCCACACTGTAAAGTGGTCATGTAGGTGTCACTCAAAAAGCACCCAGTCCACACTGTAAAGTGGTCATGTAGGTGTCTCGACAAAAAGCACCCAGTCCACACTGTAAAGTGGTCATGTAGGTGTCACTACAAAAAGCACCCAGTCCACTCTCTAAAAAGTGGTCATCTAGGTGTCATGACAAAAAGCACCCAGTCCACACTGTAAAGTGGTCGTGTAGGTGTCACGACAAAAAGCACCCAGTCCACACTGTAAAGTGGTCATGTAGATGTCACTCAAAAAGCACCCAGTCCACACTGTAAAGTGGTCATGTAGGTGTCACGACAAAAAGCACCCAGTCCACACTGTAAAGTGGTCATGTAGGTGTCACGACAAAAAGCACACAGTCCACACTGTAAAGTGGTCGTGTAGGTGTCACGACAAAAAGCACCCAGTCCACACTGTAAAGTGGCATGTAGGTGTTACGACAAAAAGCACCCAGTCCACACTGTAAAGTCGTCGTGCAGGTGTCACTACAAAAAGCACCCAGTCCACACTGTAAAGTAGTCGTGTAGGTGTCACGACAAAAAGCACCCAGTCCACACTGTAAAGTGGTCATGTAGGTGTCTCGACAAAAAGCACCCAGTCCACACTGTAAAGTGGTCATGTAGGTGTCACGACAAAAAGCACCCAGTCCACACTGTAAAGTCGTCGTGTAGGTGTCACTACAAAAAGCACCCAGTCCACACTGTAAAGTAGTCGTGTAGGTGTCACGACAAAAAGCACCCAGTCCACACTGTAAAGTCGTCATGTAGGTGTAACAACAAAAGCACCCAGTCCACACTGTAAGTGGTCGTGTAGGTGTCACGACAAAAAAGCACCCAGTCCACACTGTAAAGTGGTCATGTAGGTGTCTCGACAAAAAGCACCCAGGCCACACTGTAAAGTGGTCATGTAGGTGTCACTCAAAAAGCACCCAGTCCACACTGTAAAGTGGTCATGTAGGTGTCACGACAAAAAGCACCCAGTCCACACTGTAAAGTGGTCGTGTAGGTGTCACGACAAAAAGCACCCAGTCCACACTGTAAAGTGATCGTGTAGGTGTCACGACAAAAAGCACCCAGTCCACACTGTAAAGTGGTCATGTAGGTGTAACAACAAAAAGCACCCAGTCCACACTGTAAAGTGGTCAAGTAGGCG
This sequence comes from Eledone cirrhosa, assembly GCA_964016885.1. Classification (NCBI taxonomy): domain Eukaryota; kingdom Metazoa; phylum Mollusca; class Cephalopoda; order Octopoda; family Eledonidae; genus Eledone; species Eledone cirrhosa. The sequence goes on from OZ024765.1 coordinate 17,401,196, forward strand.
TCACAGCAAACAACACCCAGTCCACACTGTAAAGTAGTCGTGTAGGTGTTACGACGAAAAGCACCGAGTCCACACTGTAAAGTGGTCATGTAGCTGTCACGACAAAAAGCACCCAGTCCACACTGTAAAGTGGTCATGTAGGTGTCACGACAAAAAGCACCCAGTCCACACTGTAAAGTCGTCGTGTAGGTGTCACTCAAAAAGCACCCAGTCCACACTGTAAAGTGGTCATGTAGGTGTGACGACAAAAAGCACCCAGTCCACACTGTAAAGAGGTCGTGTAGGTGTCACGACAAAAAGCACCCAGTCCACACTGTAAAGTAGTCGTGTAGGTGTCACGACAAAAAGCACCCAGTCCACACTGTAAAGTGGTCATGTAGGTCTAACAACAAAAAGCACCCAGTCCACACTGTAAAGTGGTCGTGTAGGTGTCACGACAAAAAGCACCCAGTCCACACTGTAAAGTGGTCATGTAGGTGTCACTCAAAAAGCACCCAGTCCACACTGTAAAGTGGTCATGTAGGTGTCACACAAATAGCACCCAGTCCACACTGTAAAGTGGTCATGTAGGTGTCACCTCAAAAAGCACCCAGTCCACACTGTAAAGTAGTCGTGTAGCTGCTACGACAAAAAGCACCCAGTCCACACTGTAAAGTGGTCATGTACGTGTCACGACAAAAAGCACCCAGGCCACACTGTAAATTGGTCATGTAGGTGTCACTCAAAAAGCACCCAGTCCACACTGTAAAGTCGTCATGTAGGTTTCACTCAAAAAGCACCCAGTCCACACTGTAAAGTCGTCATGTAGCTGTCACGACAAAAAGCACCCAGTCCACACTGTAAAGTAGTCATGTAGGTGTCACTCAAAAAACACCCAGTCCACACTGTAAAGTCGTCATGTAGCTGTCACGACAAAAAGCACCCAGTCCACACTGTAAAGTGGTCATGTAGGTGTCACGACAAAAAGCACCCAGTCCACACTGTAAAGTGGTCATGTAGGTGTCACGACAAAAAGCACCCAGTCCACACTGTAAAGTCGTCGTATAGGTGTCACTACAAAAAGCACCCAGTCCACACTGTAAAGTCGTCGTGTAGGTGTCACTACAAAAAGCACCCAGTCCACACCGTAAAGGGGTCATGTAGGTGTCATGACAAAAAGCACCCAGTCCACACTGTAAAGTGGTCATGTAGGTGTCACGACAAAAAGCACCCAGTCCACACTGTAAAGTGGTCATGTAGGTGTCACGTCAAAAAGCACCCAGTCCACACTGTAAAGTAGTCGTGTAGGTGTCACGACAAAAAGCACCCAGTCCACACTGTAAAGTGGTCATGTAGGTGTCACGACAAAAGCACCCAGTCCACACTGTAAAGTGGTCATGTAGGTGTCACGTCAAAAAGCACCCAGTCCACACTGTAAAGTAGTCGTGTAGGTGTCACGACAAAAAGCACCCAGTCCACACTGTAAAGTGGTCATGTAGGTGTCACGAAAAAAAGCACCCAGTCCACACTGTAAAGTGGTCATGTAGGTGTCACGACAAAAAGCACCCAGTCCACACTGTAAAAAGTGGTCATCTAGGTGTCACGACAAAAAGCACCCACTCCACACTGTAAAAAGTGGTCATGTAGGTGTCACGACAAAAAGCACCCAGTCCACACTGTAAAGTGGTCATGTAGATGTCACGACAAAAACCACCCAGTCCACACTGTAAAGTGGTCGTGTAGGTGTCACGACAAAAACCACCCAGTCCACACTGTAAAGTGGTCATGTAGGTGTCACGACAAAAAGCACCCAGTCCACACTGTAAAGTGGTCATGTAGGTGTCACGACAAAAAGCACCCAATCCACACTGTAAAGTGGTCATGTAGGTGATTCAACAAAAAGCACCCAGTCCACACTGTAAAGTAGTCGTGTAGGTGTCACGACAAAAAGAACCCAGTCCACACTGTAAAGTGGTCATGTAGGTGTCACTCAAAAAGCACCCAGTCCACACTGTAAAGTGGTCATGTAGGTGTCACTCAAAAAGCACCCAGTCCACACTGTAAAGTGGTCATGTAGGTGTCACTCAAAAAGCACCCAGTCCACACTGTAAAGTGGTCATGTAGGTGTCTCGACAAAAAGCACCCAGTCCACACTGTAAAGTGATCATGTAGGTGTCACTACAAAAAGCACCCAGTCCACTCTCTAAAAAGTGGTCATCTAGGTGTCATGACAAAAAGCACCCAGTCCACACTGTAAAGTGGTCGTGTAGGTGTCACGACAAAAAGCACCCAGTCCACACTGTAAAGTGGTCATGTAGATGTCACTCAAAAAGCACCCAGTCCACACTGTAAAGTGGTCATGTAGGTGTCACGACAAAAAGCACCCAGTCCACACTGTAAAGTGGTCATGTAGGTGTCACGACAAAAAGCACCCAGTCCACACTGTAAAGTGGTCGTGTAGGTGTCACGACAAAAAGCACCCAGTCCACACTGTAAAGTGGTCATGTAGGTGTTACGACAAAAAGCACCTAGTCCACACTGTAAAGTCGTCGTGCAGGTGTCACTACAAAAAGCACCCAGTCCACACTGTAGAGTAGTCGTGTAGGTGTCACGACAAAAAGCACCCAGTCCACACTGTAAAGTGGTCATGTAGGTGTCTCGACAAAAAGCACCCAGCCACACTGTAAAGTGGTCATGTAGGTGTCACGACAAAAAGCACCCAGTCCACACTGTAAAGTCGTCGTGTAGGTGTCACTACAAAAAGCACCCAGTCCACACTGTAAAGTAGTCGTGTAGGTGTCACGACAAAAAGCACCCAGTCCACACTGTAAAGTCGTCATGTAGGTGTAACAACAAAAGCACCCAGTCCACACTGTAAGTGGTCGTGTAGGTGTCACGACAAAAAAGCACCCAGTCCACACTGTAAAGTGGTCATGTAGGTGTCTCGACAAAAAGCACCCCGGCCACACTGTAAAGTGGTCATGTAGGTGTCACTCAAAAAGCACCCAGTCCACACTGTAAAGTGGTCATGTAGGTGTCACGACAAAAAGCACCCAGTCCACACTGTAAAGTGGTCGTGTAGGTGTCACGACAAAAAGCACCCAGTCCACACTGTAAAGTGATCGTGTAGGTGTCACGACAAAAAGCACCCAGTCCACACTGTAAAGTGGTCATGTAGGTGTAACAACAAAAAGCACCCAGTCCACACTGTAAAGTGGTCAAGTAGGTGTCACAGCAAACAACACCCAGTCCACACTGTAAAGTAGTCGTGTAGGTGTTACGACGAAAAGCACCGAGTCCACACTGTAAAGTGGTCATGTAGCTGTCACGACAAAAAGCACCCAGTCCACACTGTAAAGTGGTCGTGTACGTGTCACGACAAAAAGCACCCAGTCCACACTGTAAAGTGGTCGTGTAGGTGTCACGACAAAAAGCACCCAGTCCACACTGTAAAGTGGTCGTGTAGGTGTCACGACAAAGGTAAACAGAAATAACAAAACAAATGACACAGTACAATGAAGAAATCTGTTAGTAGTGTTATGCGTGATATAGGAGGAAAAGAGTCTGAACGTTTCGGAAACTAGTCCTTCGTCAGAAATAGAATGAGAAATTAAAGAAGAAATAGAATGATTGAGGAGACGTGCAGTGGCGGAGCGGAAGCATTTCTTTAGGAAAAAATAACATTGTCCATTCATGTGACCATCACTAGGAAAGCTGTTGATGCTGCATTTTGTGTACGATATACTATATATATGTATATATATGAAGTTTAAAAAAAAACACTTGCGAGCAGTGAAGTGTAGATTTAACACTTCACTGCTCGCAAGTGTTTTTTTTTAACTTCATATCATGTCTACATATTTTATCTGATGAGAACGCAAGTATCATCCCATGGTGATATTTGTTTTTGAAATGCGCATAATAAAATACATGGAACTCTTTTAACCATCTTTTGATCTTATATTATATATATATATATATATATATATATATATATATATATATATATATATATAGTTAAAAGAATAGAGGTGTAACACACAAGTTATTATATATTGGTAAACGGAATAGAAAATGCTGACAAATTGTTCACAGTTGAAAAATGGTTTAATTAGGAATAAAAGAGTATTAGTGATTGTATGGGTTAGTATTCAGTTGTGGTTTTAAGTTTTTAACTTTTTACCGGTTGCGCATTTCTAAATGCTTTTCAAAAATAATTTTGAGATAGAGTGTCCGTGCTGTTTGCTCTGATCTGATTAGTTTTGCGAATTCTACCTGTTTCATTTCTCAATCTTGGCGCAAAACCAATTTTTTATCCACATGACCTCTACCGACCAATCAAAATTGTTTTGACCAAGAATTTTTGCTGGAGCCACTTTTTTAACATAAAAACAGTCTTGGCGCAAAATCAACTTTTTACATTCACATGACCTCTACCGACCAATCAAAATTGTTTTG
>OZ024765.1:17410632-17413132 GCA_964016885.1 Eledone cirrhosa
CTATTTAGGCACTATATATACAATATATATATATATATAATATATACATTATTAAGGATCGATCGACTTTCGTCAAATCGGACCGAGGGAACAATGTTTCCGTTGGTCTTTCCAATTGCTAATACTATCTATCGGTCGCAACTCCAGGTAGAAGGAGCAACATGAAATAAAGTGTCTTGCTCAAGGACATAACGCATCGCCTGGTCCAGGAATCGAACTCACAACCTCAAGATTGTGAATCCAATTCTCTAACCACTCAGCCACACGCCTTCACATATACACTATATATGCACTATATATACATTATATATAATATATACACTATATATACATTATATATAATATATACACTATATATGCACTATATATACATTATATATAATATATACACTATATATGCACTATATATACATTATATATAATATATACACTATGTATACACTATATATGATGTTGTCCAAGGGAAAGGCAATGGCCGATACCGCTTGGCACCAGTGAGGTCACACTTCATTTCTACAGGTGAGTGAATTGGAGCAATGTTAAATAAAGTGTCTTGCTCAAGGAAACAATGCGTAAAGCTCCGCCCACACACATATATATACATATATATATACACATATATATACACATATATATATACACACAAATATATATATATATATATATATATATATATATATACACATATCTACATACACATATATATATATATATACACATATCTACATACACATATATATATATATATATACACATATCTACATACACATATATACAAACACACACACACATATATATATATATATATATATATATACACATATCTACATACACATATACACACACACACACATATATATATATACACATATCTACATACACATATACACACACACATATATATATATATATATATATATATATATACACACACATATATATATACACATATCTATGTACTCGAGTACTCAATACTTAGGTTAGTGGAGTGGGTAATAGGAAAATATATGATCCCGGCTAATAGCCCTTGAAAAGGCTTGAGCTCTGCCGTCGGGGTCAGTGAGTGAACTGGAGCAATGTTAAATAAAGTGTCTTGCTCAAGGAAACAATGCGCAAAGCGCCATCCGAGAATTGACCTCACAACCTCGCGATAGTAAGCCCGACGCCCAAACAACTAAGCCATGCACTGAGCCAATCCCACTCTCTGAGCGACAGTAGTTATAACCCGAAAGGAAGAAAAGATCAACATCATCGGTAACTACTGAGCCGCAGGTTTTATGTCGGAGTTATCCCCGTTTCCTGAGTTGCCCTCTCCTAGAAGAATGCCCTGGCAAAGGCTAGGGGTCCGTCACTCCCAGTGGCTTAACCGCGCGATTCTATGTCCCAGCCCGCACATATATACACACATGTATACATGTATATACATATATACATATATATATACCTATGTATATACATATTTACACATTTTTGGATGGCTGTTCCATACATATATTTCATACATAAATACACACATACATACATCAATACATGCACATAAATACATGCATACATGGTGGCTGGCAACTCGTTTACGAGTACGGCCACTACTTTATATCCATGTAGGAGAACCACTACCGATGCGCTGAACAAGAGATACATACATACATACATACATACATGGTGGCTGCCAACTCGTTTACGAGTACGGCCACTACTTTATATCCATGTAGGAGAACCCCTACTGATGCGCTGAACGAGTGTGACTTTTTAGTCCAGCCAGCGACATGAAAACTCTGGTACAAACACTACACTTGTGACAATTATTGACACATAGTGCTGGGCCCATGGTACCATGTGGCGACAAGTGCAGAGAGGTCTCCAGATATAAAGCAATGTCTGTGCCGTGAAGCTTTTATAGTGATCAAAGGCACTGCACAAAGCCAGTCCCACTCTCTTAACCAAGATGATATTTACCAAAAAGAAGAACAAGTCAACATCATTGGATACCATCAGGGTTGCAGGTGTTATATCAAATACATACATACATACATACATAAATACATGGTGGCTGCCAACTCGTTTTCGAGTACGGCCACTACTTTATATCCATGTAGGAGAACCCCTACCGATGCGCTGAACAAGTGTGACATTTTAGTCCAGCCAGTAACTTGAAAACTCTGGTACAAACACTACACTTGCGACAATTATTGACACATAGTGCTGGGCCCTTGGTACCCTGTGACGACAAGTGCAGAGAGATCTCCAGATATAAAGCAATGCCTGTGCCGTGAAGCTTTTATAGTGAGCAAAGGGAGTGCACAAGCCAGTCCCACTCTCTTAACCAAGATGATATTTACCAAAAAGAAGAACAAGTCAACATCATTGGATACCATCAGGGTTGCAGGTGTTATATCACATACATACACACACACATACATACATACATACATACGTCATACAATAGAGCCAGGAACTGTTATATATATATATCAACAGCCATAACCCTCATAGAGTTATG
>OZ024765.1:17433132-17438132 GCA_964016885.1 Eledone cirrhosa
TATATATATATATATATATATATATATATATATATATATTCCCTTCCAGCCGTTTCAACAGCTCGGTGGAATTTGGATCTAGCTGTTGAAACGGCTGGAGCTCAGCCGTTGGGGTCCCAAATCACTCATATTACCCACTGTACTATTCCGAGTATCGAGTACTCTGGTGAGTGATGGTCTAACTGGTTGTAACTGCATCGCCCCTTAACCTTAGTTGACCACGGGCGGTCCGTTGTGTAGGAATATTAAGGGCGATACAACTAGTTACATGGGACATTAACAAATAGACATAAAGCGATTGTTCTTTCAAATACTTAGAAATCAACCAGTCACTGCTGAGGAGAGGACTGTGCTCCGCTTCGTCGGTTTTTCCCTTGTCTTCCTCTGTTTATATATAAAGGGAAAAACTGGAACATTTTTCTCTGAGAGTTCCTTATACTATTGAGAAGGGAATTTTAAGGCCCGAAATATTAGAACGAGAGAAAAAAACCGCAGAAACAATACAAAATAAAGATTACTAGGAAACTAAACCTTTCGTTACCTTCATTTTACCTTTTATTGTTTAGACTTATATCACTTTCCACATTATATATTATATAGAATGCTTCAAGCAAACTACAATATTTCATTATATATATATATATATATATATATATATATATATATATGTAGCTTGTGTCTCTTCCTATCTTCGGCTAGCTTTCCTCTGTGTTGTTTACTTGTCTCAATCGCTTTACGCGTTTTAATTGTCCTAATAACTTATTTTAGTTATTATTGCGCCAACGTGAGGTATATGATTTTTAATGCAATGAAATACCTATGACCGTTGGTAAATCACTGATGAGGGACTCATTTTATAACACGTTATCCATGTGCAACCATGCAGTATTCTTCTCCCCATTTTTTCACACACACACACACACATATATATATATATATATATATATATTTATATATAAGCATAGAGTTACGTCCCTTTATGATCTGAGTTCAAATCCCGCCGAGGTTAACTTTGCCTTTCATCCTTACGGGGTCGATAAAATAAAGTACCTGTAATGTACTGGGTAATTGCTGGCCTTGTGCCAAAAAGTAGAAACAAGTATTACAATTGGGCGGTGGATTGGCAGTATCGGTAGGGGGTCGGACGCCATGCTTTCACGCATAGAGTTACGGCCCTTGCCATTCTGAGTTCAAATCCCGCCGAGGTTAACTTTGCCTTTCATCCTTACGGGGTCGATAAAATAAAGTACCAGTAATACAGTGTGGTAATTGCTGGCCTTGTGCCAAAAGTAGAAACAATTGTCATAAGTGTTAATATCTACTGTTTGTTTATTTCTATGAGTAGAGAGGGGGGGGGGGTAATTATCTTTATCTATATCAGGCATGGGCAAACTTTTTCGAGAAGCGGGCCGCATGAGATATGGCTTATCATCAGGCGGGCCGCAAGCGCTAATGTACATTCGTGCCTAGATTAAAAAGAAGGGTGCTAACTCAGGTTGTTTTGATTTGTTTCTTCAGAATTCCTAAATGTTGTTTTCCTAGATCGAAAATGATAGTCAGATAAATTACGACTGAAAAGTTGGGGCAAAAAAATGATATATATATATTAAATCTTATATATATATATATATATATATATATATATATATATATATATATATATATAGCGGCGATGAATTAGTTTAGCGAGGTTTTTTATATGAAATCGTGTGTCGAAACAAATATTGTTATACTTGGGGAGGGTGATATTTGTGTAATATTGCCAGAATTAATAACAGAACACACTCACTGTTTGGTTGGTTTTCGCTTCTCGCTGAATAAAAACTGGCGTAGACTGAATAAAAAATGGCGTAGACATACAACACAACAGGAGGAAAATATAAAACCACTGACGATGTTGCAGATGTGCAACGAAAGATTTATGTACATTATGTAAACTATATATACGTGTTTATGTCTATATTGTATCTGTGATATTTTTGACCGTCGGTCAGTCAATGGCAACATTGAGGACCGAGTAAGTTAGATCGCAGATATAAAAGACAGCGAGAAGCGAAAACCAACCAAACAGTGAGTGTGTTCTGTTATTAATTCTGGCAATATTACACAAATATGACCCTCCCCAAGTATAACAATATATATATATATATATATATATATATATATATATATATTCATATCAGACAGAGATAACATCTCTGTCTGATGAACGATCCATACATATATTAATTTTGTCTGGGATCCAGAAACCTTTGGTAATGGAGTAGTTATATTTTGTGTTGTTCACTTTCTAATTAAATAGCTCTGTTCTATACATAGAGCACTCTTTGCTTTTCCTTCAGAATTACCTAACACACACACACACACACACACACACACACACATATATATATATATATATAGTTATAAACACACGCACCACGTTGGTTTTTCACCTCAATTTATTATAAATGAATGTTGCTTGGCTCGATACGCAGATGGTTGTTGATATATTGTCAAAACTCTTTTGTCACACATTGTGTGACCACCTCAGTGGTTTATAAGTATAAAAATATTCCTTTCAACACACGTTTGCAGATAAGAAATCTTGCAAAAACAAATTAAAAAACGAAGAATATATATATACACACACATATATATATATGTAAATTTTCAATCACATATATTTTTATTTGTTTGACCCGAATTACTTGGTCGTTTTTTTTGCTGTGTGGATGATTGTTTAACCATCGTCTCAGTGTGTTTGGCCTTTAACGTATGTTGTAGCTCTGGTTCATCTGAATCATTGAGCGCTTGCCACACATCTCGGAGGTTGTTTTTCGTTAATTCCTAAGCCGAAATACGATTCTCGCTAATTTGTATATATATATATATATTTATTGATTTTTTAGTTGATCCTATTGACTGATGAATAGATTATGTTAACTTTAACACGTCTGTTGAGAACTCTAATTCGATTTGTGATATTTTGTATTCTTACAATAATATACACAACTGAATTAATTCGCCTAATATAGGGGTTGCCTCCTTTGCTGATCCCCACGTGGTTTTAGTAAGGGTCTTCCCCTGTATTATTGAACTAAAGGCCTGTTGAAAAAGCGACTTCTTTGTTCATCATCTTACCAGAAGCCGGACATTTTTTTATGTAGGCGGACGGTACCTGATTTAGGAGCCGCAGAAACCCAAATGCTGGATTTTACCATCTTTCCAGGGGGTCCGGGTAAATTTTTCAATCATATATATTTTTATTTGTTTGACCCGAATTACTTGATCGTTTTTTTTTGGCTGTGCGAATGATTGTTTAAGCACCGTCTCAGTGTGTTGGTATTAAACGTTAGTTATAGCTCTGGTTCATCCGAACCATTGAGCACTTTGCCGCACATTTCGAAGATTGTTTTTCGTTATTTCGTGGGCCGAAGTTCCGATTCTCGATAATTTTATTTGTTATTTATATATATATATATATATATATATATATATATATATACCACACACACACACATATATATATATACGTATATATATATACACACACACACACACACACACACCATATATTGTTTCATTTTTATATGTATCGAATATGACACGCTTTTTGACTAATACACTCCCTTTCCTTTTTATCTTCCGCATATAAATGATCGCGCGTATGTGTGTATACGCGTGCTTTCATACTTGTATGTGTATATATTTAATACCTAAATCTGGATGTACATTATTTTTCAACTTATATTATATACGTATTGGTCACACATACACTATTATGCTTGACCTCATATACGTACTTACGCACACACACATTTTCACTATACACATGCATTTGTACATACACACATATGTACATTTGTGAATGAATATATACACATTTATACACATATTTTCTTATTTTTGTATATCTCTTGCTTTATTTTTTTTTTACCGTTAAACTCTTGCCTTTCTTGAGATTTTTCAAATATTTCACTATGTTTTAAATTGCCTTGTCCGATGAACGAATGAGGACGTTTTTTGTAATCGTCTTATTCGGGAAACCTCTGGTAATGAGGTAATTATATTGTATTGTTTATTATACATTAAATTTAGCTCTGTAACTTACATAGAGCACTCTTCACTCCTATAACTTTTTCAATTTTCGACGGAAACTTCAATACTTATATATATATGTATATATATATATAATAAAGAATTCATATCTAGTAACATATATATACATACAAATGCATATCAATGCTAGCAAATATATAGGTTTTGTCTTAATAACATTGTGGTTCAATGCATGGGGTTGCAGAACAATAATATAAGAGACGTAAAATAAGAAAATTATAAAATTAACTTACTTACTAAAATATCACTTCCAACTATATACATACACACATATACGAATATATGCATATATATATATATATATATATATATATATATATATATATATATATATATATATATATATATATATATAAAGAAAATAGCTATCACTTTATAATAATATTAATCATAGCATAATCCTGTGTACTTTGTAACACTAAACCCCTCAACGTGTGTGTCCGTGTCCACGTGTGTGTGTGTGTATATGTGTGTATGTGTAAGTATGTAAGTATATGTATGAGTCTGTCTGTATATATTTATATATATATAACATAGCTATATATATATATAGATATACATACCTATATATATACCTATATATATATATATATATATATATATATGCATATATTCGTATATGTGTGTATGTATATATATGTATGTATCTGTGTGTTTGTGTATATATATATATATATATATATATATATATATATATAGATATATACATGGCCAATATATATATATATATATACATACCTATATATATATATATATATATATATATATATGTATATGTGTGTATGTGTATATATATATATATAACAGTGGTAACAACAGCTACATACTAAATCTTTTACAGCTTCCTTCATTCCAAGAATTAACACCAAACAATATCGGTGCTGTCGTTTTTTTCTGTT
>OZ024765.1:17445632-17448132 GCA_964016885.1 Eledone cirrhosa
CTGGTACTTTATTTTATCGACCTCGTAAGGATTAAAGGCAAAGTTAACCTCGACGGGACTTGAACTCTCAGAACGTAAAGGGCCGTAACTAAATACTGCAAAGCACCAACACCGCCACACTAACACCATCAACACCACCAAAAACACCACTACTAACACCACCACCACCACCAACACTACCAACAACACAATCACTACCAACAGCGCCACCAACTCCACCAACACCACCACTACCACAATCACTACCAACAGCACCACTACCACCACCACAATCACTACCACTACAACCAACACCAATACCACCACAATCACTACCAACAGCACCAACACCACCACTACCACAAACACCAACACCGCCACCACCACCACCACCACCACTCACAACACCACCACCAACAGCACCACCACCACAATCACTACCAACAGCACCAACACCACCACTACCACAAACACCAAACACCAACACCGCCACCACCACCACCACTCACAACACCACCAATACCACCACTGACACCACCACCACCACCACAATCCCTACCAACAGTACCACCACCAACACCACCACAACCAACACCAATACCACCACAATCACTACCAACAGCACCAACACCACTACTACCACAACCACCACCACCACCACTCACAACACCACCACCACCACCACAATCACTACCAACACCACCAACACCACCACCACCCACAACACCACAATCACTACCAACAGCACCACCACCACCAACACTACCAACAGCACCACCACTACCACCCATAACACCACCAACACCCACAACACCACACCAATACCAAAAGTGTAATCACTTGCACAATGAGAAACTTTTGCAACTGCAAATATAGGAAGAGCTGCTCAATCACAAACACCAACTATGTTATCAACAACAACAACAACAGCTAAAACCACCAACACCAGTAATCTACAATGAATTGCTGCATAGGAGTTACTGCAAATACAGGACATTTTGCACCAAACAAGTGTGATATTGTTAAGCTGCACTTCATCAGCTCTGATTGGTACATTTCTACTAACTGCAATGCACCAATCAGAACTGTTGAAGAGCAGCTGCACAATATCACTCGTGTTTTGTGCAAAACCTCCTGTATTTGCAGTAGCTCCCAGGCTGTAAGTCATTGCAATTTGCTAGTGTTGGTGGTTTTAGTTGTTATTGTTTTAGTTGTTGTTGTTGTTTTACGTGTTGTTGTTGTTGTTGTTGTTGTTGTTGATAGCACATTTGGTGTTTGTGATGATGCAGCTCTTCCTATATTTGCGGGTGCAAAAGTTTCTCATTGTGCAAGTGATTACACCTTTGGTGTTGGTGTGGTGTTGGAGATGTTTGTGGTGGTGTTGTTGTTCGCGATGTTTAAGGGTATGTTGGTAGTGATGGTGGTACTGGTGGTGGTGGTTGTTATTGTTGGTGGCGATGTTGGGGATGTTGGTGGTGTTGGTTGTACGGCCAACTTCCCGGTGGCAAGGTTGTAAAAGAAAAGAAATTGTCATCCCTTGAATCACAAGAATGTTTTACAAATATTTAAGGTGCCAGCTATCGCAGCCATTTGTAGACTATGAATCAGGGAGTTGCGCTCTTTGTCCACAAATCCAAGTTCAGTTATACTTTGGTCCAAGCGGGTTGGTATATAACCTGTAGCTCCAATAATGATGGGTATGAAGCTGAAGGTGTATCTTGGATACTAGATCTGCAAACTCCACGTCAATGGTCCGTAGATGTCCTCCTTCTCCTGTATTTTTCTTACAACGTTTACATCAAGTGGGCAGCTGATCTCAACAACCGAATACATTTTCATTGTGTGGTCCCCAACAACAATATCAGGCCGGTTGTGTTTTAATTTGGTGGCAGTTTTTATTTTCAGGTTCCACCAGTTTTTTTAGTGCCATCTGTCTCAACATATTCCTCCTCGTTTGTTTTGAATCGTTCCAGACGGTTCTAGTTATCACACCGTGTCTCATAGGGAGGTAGTTGGCAGCAAGTATAGGATAAGTATATGTATATATATACACATATAGATACATATCCGTACATAGACATGTCTATACATCCAAACATTTACATATATATCTATATATTATATATCTATATAAATATACATATATATATATATATGTGTGTATATAAACATATGCCAACATGAATGGACCTGTTAATTTTCTCTAAAATCGTCTTTTTCTGATTCCACCTTGACCATCCCTTCAATCTTTTTAAATTCTTATTCTTTCTTATGATGAAAGACTTGCGTCCGAAACGTTGAGTCCCCCTTTCTGTTATTTCAAGCGTTAAACTAATATAATCCTTCCATATGCTGTACCGATTGTTTTGTTATTTGTTTCCCTTTTACTTATATATATATGTGATGGCTACAAACTCTGCCAAGAGTATTGCAATCGCTTGTCAGATTCAGATGTGTGACGCTCGGATATGGCTTTTCAAGCCTACCAGAGAGTTGCACTCCTTGACACATTGACGACAAC
>OZ024765.1:17458132-17463132 GCA_964016885.1 Eledone cirrhosa
TTCTTCTTAATTATCATCTTCTTCTTCTTCTTCTTCTTCTTCTGCTTCTTCTCCATCTTCTCGTCGATTTATTTCTGAGAGGGCCGTGGGGTGGGGGTGGGGTGGGTGAGCAGAGTCCTCAAACACTTCTTCCAGCAGGTCTTGTCAGAAGCAACCGTTCTCAAATCGTAAGGACTGGAATCCCAATAGTGACCAGTCAAACTCACGAATGTTATCCAACCATCTTGCTCAGGGTTTACCCCTGAGTCTCCTACTAGTTGGTTTTGCCCGTAAAATCTGTCCAGTGATTCTTTCCTGAGACATTCTAACCACATGTCCATTGCATTGGTGCTGTGATCTCTCAATTCGGAGAAGTAGCAGCTCAATGGGAGAGGTAGCAGCTCTACATGGAGTGACTCTCTGATCTCCAAGCTACAAATCTGTCCAGTGATTCTTTCCTGAGACATTCTACCCACATTTCCATAGCATTGGAGCTGTGATCTCTCAATTCGGAAAAGTAGCAGCTCTCCCTGGAGTGACACTCTGAGCTCCGAGCTATAAATCTGTCCAGTGATTCTTTCTTGAGATATTCTAACCCCATGTCCATAACATTGGAGCTGTGATCTCTCAATTCGGAGAGGTAGCAGCTCTACTTGGAGTGACTTTCTGAGCTACGAGCTACAAATTTGTCCAGTGATTCTTTCTTGAGACATTCTAACCATATGTCCATAGTATCAGAGCTGTGATCTCTTAATTTGGAAAAGCAGCAGCTGTACCGGGAGTGACTCTCTGATCTCCGAGCTACGCACTTTATCGAGTAACGCTATTCCATTGAGCCTTCGGCGGAATCCCATTTCGGCGGCCGCTGGTATTCGGGAACGTATTCTTTTTGCCATTATCCAAGATTCCTGACCACTAAACAACATACACGTGGAAATAACGTTGACAAGTTACTGGGGATTGCACAGTCACCATTTCTGCTCCTTATTAGAGTAACTCAAATTCTCAGGGAGGGAGAGATATAGAATGATAAAATATGTAGCAAGCCCCTCTCTCTCTCTCTCTCTCTCTCTCTATCTATCTATCTATCTATCTATCTATCTATCTATCTATCTATCTATATATATATATATATATATATATATATATATATATATATATATATATATATATATATATATATATATAGTTTAATAAATGAACAGAGAACAAAAAACAGAGAGGCAGTATAAATGATATTAGTATTAGTTTCACGCTTGAGTTAGGAGATATACACATATATTTATAATATATATAATGTATAATCATATTTATATATATAATATATATATATATATATATATACATATATTTGAATATATATAATATATGTACATATTCAAATATATATATATATATATAATATATATATAAAAAAATATATGTTTGTATATATATAAATATAATAAACATACAGACACATATGTATATTCATATATATATGTATATAATATAAAGAATTAATATCTAGTAACATATATATACATACAGATGTATATCAATGCTAGCAAATATATAGGTTTTGTCTTAGTAACTTTGTGGTTCAATGCATGGGGTTGCAGAACAATAATATGAGAGACGTAAAATAAGAAAATTATAAAATTAACTTACTTACTAAAATATCACTTCCAACTAATTAGTTTCTGGAATGGAATAAATATATTTTCCGAAGAAAACATTGAGAATCATTCCGTCGTCAGGGAAGACTATTCTCATCTAAGTATCCAGGCAAAGCGTGGACTCTGGAAACTTATTAAAAAATAATTCAGTGGATAGAAAATAGCAAAGCGTGGACTGAATTCCTAGTCATTGAGAAAATCACTGCCTCTGCGTCGGTGGCATATGTATATGTCTCTCATATGTATATAATATATATATATGTATATGGTAGATAATCAGTTTACAGGACAGAAATGTTTTGATAATCCAAAACGGAGAAAGCAGGCTTTGCTATCATCAATTTTGTACATGTTATAAAGATCCTTTATATATATATACTAGGTGCTCTTTTCAAACCCTTTTTTTTATCATTTTCCTTACTCACACACACACACACAAAGCTAAAGTCTTAATTAAACAACTCGGCCACATCTGCTACTCTGCAGCTGCATCTAAATGCTTACCACTCACAACCACTAACATTCCAAGTTGCATCTAAATAAGGCAATCTGTTTGATATATGAACCGCCTTTCAAAACCCACCAGCCCTCCACAACTGCTATCCTACCCACCGTCATGATATAAAGGCGTGTGTGTGTGTGTATTCGTGTATGTGTTCGTGTCATTGTGTGTGTGTGTGTCTTCGTGTGTGTTTCGTTCTGCCCCCTAGCCATTCTAACATACAACGGATGCCTCTATTAATGTGCTCGCAGATTGTGTATCCGACACCACTTCAAATAAAGTCCGCTCTCACCACTTCTGGTCACGCTTTTCATAACCCGCTAGACATAGCAGCCAAATCTCCTTAAATTCACTCTCATCAACTGGTTTAGAATCGTGTACATTAAATAATGTCGTACTGCGTTCCATTTTATCATCATCTTCATTCGTATCAAAGGACGATACACAAACATTCTTGAAGATATTTTAATTTTGCATATTTTATGTATTATTATATCTGTATATGATCCGAGTTCAAATCCCACCGTGGTTAACTTTGCCTTTCATCCTTACGGGGTCGATAAAAGTACCAGTAATGCACTGGGATAATTGCTGGGATTGTGCCAAAAGTAGAAACAATTATTCTGTTGGTCATTTAGACTAATCCCTTCCCACAGGATTGACCAGTAGTCTTGGCCATTTAGACCAATTACTGCCCACAAGAGTGACTAGTACTGTGTTGGTCAATTATATCAATCACTTCCCACAAGCGTGACCAGTACTATGTTGGTCATTTAGACCAATTGGTCAGTGTGACCAATTCCCTCAACAATGACCAGTAATGTGCTGGTCCTTTAGACCAAGCGCTTCACACAAGATTGACCAGTAATGTCCTGGTCATTTAGACCAATCACTTCACACAAGTGTGACTAGTACTGTGTTGGTCATTTAGATCAATCACTTCCCACAAGCGTGACCAGTACTGTGTTGGCCATTTAGACCAATTACTTCCTACAAGACTGACCACTACTGTGTTGGTTATTTAGACCAAGTAATTCCCACAAGAGTGACCAGTACTGTGTTGGTCATTTAGACGTATTCCCACAAGAGTGACCGGTACTCTTTGGTCATTTAGACCGATTCCTTCCCACAGGATTGACCAGTACTGTCTTAGCCATTTAGACCAATTACTTCCCACAAGAGTTACCAGTACTGTCTTGGTCATTTAGGCCAATCTCTTCCCACAAGAGTGACCAGTACTGTCTTGATCATTTAGACCAATTGGTCAGTGTGACCAATTGCCACAGCAATGACCAGTACTGTGTTGGTCATTTAGACCAATCGCTTCCCACAAGATTGACCAGTAATGTCCTGGTCATTTAGATCAATCATTTCCTCCAACAGTGACCAGTACTGTGTTGGTCATTTAGATCAATCACTTCCCACAAGAGTGACCAGTACCATGTTGGTTATTTACATCAATCACTTCACACAAGATTGACCAGTAATGCCCTGGTCATTTACACCAATCACTTCCCACAAGAGTGACAAGTGTTGTGTTGGGCATTTAGTTCAATCACTTCCCACAAGTGTGACTAATACTGTGTTGGTCATTTCGACCAATCACTTCCCACAAGAGTGACCAGTACTGTGATTGTTACTTAGACCAATCACTTCCCACAAAGTGTGACCAGACTGTGTTGGTCACGTAGATCAATACCTTCTCAAAGATTGACCAGTACTGTGTGGATCCTTTAGACCAATTCCTTCCCACAAGATAGGCTAGTCTTGTGTTGGTCCTTTAGACCAATTACTTCCTACAAGAGTGACCAGTAGTGTGCTGGTCATTTAGACCAATTACTTCCCACAACTGACCAATATTGTGTTGGTTAATTAGACCAAACACTTCCCACAAGAGTGACCAGTAATGTGTTGGTCATTTTACACCAATCACCTCCCACAAGAGTCACCAGTATTGTGTTGGTTATTTACATCAATCACTTGCCACAAGAGTGACCAGTACTGTGTTGGTCATTTAGACCAATCACTTTCCACAAGAGTGACCAGTACCATGTTGGTCATTTAGACCAATCACTTCCCACAAGAGTGACCAGTAGTGTTGGTCATTTAGATCAATCACTTCCCACAAGAGTGACCAGTAATGTGCTGGTCCGTTAGACCAATCACTTCCCACAAGAGTGACCAGTACTGTGTTGGTCATTTAGATCAATCACTTTCCACAAGAGTGACCAGTACTGTGTTGGTCATTTAGATCAATCACTTCCCACAAGAGTGACCAGTACCATGTTGGTCATTTACATCAATCACTTCACACAAGATTGACCAGTAATGTCCTGGTCATTTACACCAATCACTTCCAACAAGAGTGACAAGTGCTGTGTTGGTCATTTAGTTCAATCACTTCCCACAAGTGTGACCAGTATTGTGTTGGTCATTTCGACCAATCACTTCCCACAAGAGTGACCAGTACTGTGCTTGTTACTTAGACCAATCACTTCCCACAAAGTGTGACCAGACTGTGTTGGTCACGTAGATCAATACCTTCTCAAAGATTGACCAGTACTGTGTGGATCCTTTAGACCAATTCCTTCCCACAAGAGAGGCTAGTCTTGTGTTGATCCTTTAGACCAAATACTTCCCACAAGAGTGACCAGTAGTGTGCTGGTCATTTAGACCAATTACTTCCCACAACTGATCAATATTGTGTTGGTTAATTAGACCAAACACTTCCCACAAGAGTGACCAGTAATGTGTTGGTCATTTTACACCAATCACCTGCCACAAGAGTGACCAGTAGTGTGTTAGTCACTTAGATCAATCACTTCCCACAAGAGTGACCAGTAGTGTGTTAGTCACTTAGA
>OZ024765.1:17468132-17473132 GCA_964016885.1 Eledone cirrhosa
CGACAAAAAGCTCCCAGCCCACACTGTAAAGTGGTCGTGTAGGTGTCACGACAAAAAGCTCCCAGCCCACACTGTAAAGTGGTCGTGTAGGTGTCACGACAAAAAGCTCCCAGCCCACACTGTAAAGTGGTCGTGTAGGTGTCACGACAAAAAGCTCCCAGCCCACACTGTAAAGTGGTCGTGTAGGTGTCACGACAACAAGCTACCAGCCCACACTGTAAAGTGTTCGTGTGGGTGTCACGACAAAAAGCTCCCAGCCCACTCCGTAAAGGGGTCATGTAGGGTTTACAACCAAAATAAAACACCCGGCCCACCCCGTAAAGTGTTCGTGTAGGTGTCACAACAAAAAAAAAAGACCCAGCCCACCCCGTAAAGTGTTCGTGTAGTTGTCACAACAAAAAAAACACCCAGCCCACTCCGTAAAGTGTTCGTGTAGGTGTCACGACAAAAAGCTCCCAGCCCACACTGTAAAGGGGTCATGTAGGTGTCACACCCAAAATAAAATACCCAGCCCACCCGTAAAATGTTCGTGTAGGTGTCCCAACAAAAAAACACCCAGCCCACCCCTAAAGTGTTCGTGTAGGTGTCACGACAAAAAGCTCCCAGCCCACACTGTAAAGGGGTCATGTAGGTGTCACAACCAAAATAAAACACTCAGCCCACCCCGTAAAGTGTTCGTGTAGGTGCCACAACAAAAAAAAAACACCCAGCCCACTCCGTAAAGTTTTCGTGTAAGTGTCACGACAAAAAGCTCCCAGCCCACACTGTAAAGGGGTCATGTAGGTGTATTGACAAAAAGCTCCATGTTCAAGGGCATCCAGCTGTAGAAATCAAGCCAAATCAGTTCTGTATGAGCTAGACATGGTCACTTGACCTGGCATTGCCTACAACTAGACAACTGGTCTGACCCATGCTAGTGTGAAGACATTGACGTAAAGCGGTGGTGATGATGATGATAATCCACCATGTGAATGGTAAAACATCGGCTCACAATCGTAAAGCTGTCAGTTCGATTCCCAGTGGCGTTCTTTTGTCCTTGAGCAAGACACTTTACTTCACGTTGCTCAGTACACAAAGTTCGCAAATATGAGATGTAAGTGTAATGGAAAGAGCCAGCCTTGTCACGTTCAGTGTCCGGCTGAATCTCCCTGAGAACTACATTAGGGGTACACGTGTCTGTGGTATGCTCAGCCACTTGCACGTTAATTTCATGAGCAGGCTGTTCCGTTAATCGGATCAAATGGAACATACGTCGTCGTAACCGACGGAGTGCCTCCTAAATGGTAGAACAATGGACTGAAGCAAAAGCCAAAGACTTGTCAATATGGTATGGTCCCGAAACTCCGGATAGAGTCGTAGGAGCGGCATATTGACATACGGCGTTTCTTGGGTGTTTTAAACCTTGTGGGGCCCATCCCCTTCCAGGCCTGAGAACAGCAGATCTCTTAAGGAGAAAGATAAAACGTGAGAGAGATGAAATGAGAAAGAGATATAGAGGCAGAATCCACCCCAGGAGTTGACTGGTACTTTATAAACTTGACCAACTCGACTCATGAAACTTTGTTGGTCATCTCATTACATTTGCCCTTCACCCGCTCACCAAGTTATACTCGAACAGTTGAGCTCAACACATTATATATATATATAGGGCGGTGGATTGGCAGTATCGGTAGAGAGTCGGACACCATGCTTTCCCGCATAGTTACGTCCCTTTACAGTCTGAGTTCAAATCCCGCCGAGGTTTACTTTGCCTTTCATCCTTACGGGGTCGATAAAATAAAGTACCAGTAATACACTGGGTAATTGCTGGCCTTGTGCCTAAAATAGAAACAATTATATATATATATATATATATATATATATATATATATATATAAAAGACGTAAAATAAGAAAATTATAATAATTAACTTACTTAAGTTGGGGTGAAACTTAAGTAAGTAAGTTAATTATTATAATTTTCTTATTTTACGTCTTTCATATAATTGTTCTACATTTTTTGTATTGAACCACAACGTTACTAAGACAAAACCTATATCTTGCTAGCATAAGTATACTTCTGTATAAATATGTTGGTAAATATACTAATTCTTTATAATTATCTCCAAATTATTTGTTGAGCAAAAATTTGCCTGAATTACTGTTATGATTCATAGTAATATTTTGGCTACTGTCTTTTTTAACACTCCACTCCTCACTGATTAACCTCGATGTCACGTGATTGATTCTTTTGAATTTGCCACTGACCAGGAAGGTTGTGAAATTTTCAGTGTCTTGAAATTTAGTCCGCGCTTGCTTCTTTTCCATTCACTGAATTATTTTTGTTTGAGATCCCTGTGTCCGCCTATCGCCAGGGATCTTAGCAGAGAATTGACTCCCTGATGAAGAAAGGAATTCTCCATGGTTTTGAACACTATGTATATCCCCTTTCAGAAACTAATTAGTTGGAGTTAAACTTAAGTAAGTAAGTTAATTATTATAATTTTCTTATTTTATGTCTTTCATATAATTGTTCTACATTTTTGCATTGAACCACAAAGTTACTAAGACAAAACCTATATCTTGCTAGCATAAGTATACTTCTGTATAAATATTTGGTAGATATACTAATTCTAGAAGGGCTTATGCCCGAAACGTGGTCCCCCACCTACCCCCCACTCTCCTGAGCGTGAATTTAATAAACATTTATCGTACTGCCTCTCTGTTCTGTCCCTGTTCAATTTTTCATTATATATATATATATATATATATATTTGTAAAAGGTAAACTGAAATAACAACACAATCGGTACAGTATATGGACGGAATATATTAGATTAACGCTTGAAATAGCAGGAAGAGGATTTTGATGTTTCGGACGCTAATCCTTCATCAGAAGAGAGAAAGAGAAATGAAATAGATTGAAGGGACCGGCGGGTTGGAATATGAAAAATTGTCTTTAGATAAAAATAACAGGTCCACTATATATTTATATGTATGTATATGTATATATATTTATATATATATATATTTATATATATATATATATAATAGGGTTAAAGTACCGTAAGAATGGATGGAGCGGAGAGATACAAAGAGGTGCGATACAGAATACTAAATGCCAAAAGCCGAAGGGCAGTGTGCTCTACGCTTGGGTTATCAGAGTTAAATATTAGAGAAAGTTAATATTTAGCGTAAGGTTTAAGCAGAGCTGGAATAAGCAAATGAAAGAGTGAATGAAAGAGTTACAAGCCGTTAAAACATATCTTTATATAGCTCTTACACGTGTTTCGCCCAGAGGGGCTCGTCCGAGGCAGTTGTACCTTAATTACAAATGTCCGAGAGGGTATTATAACATTACATCGCTATGCATCCCGATTGTAGATGGTAAAGTTATTGCCAACGGTGAAAGGGATATAACTCGCTAAGGTGTGTGTGTGGGGCGGGGGGGGGGGGGATAATTACCCGGTGCCTGTTGAATGTTACTGTGTTATTTTGGACCAATCCCAGCTATGGGGAAAATGTTTTCTTTTTTTAAAAATAACTTATGCGGGGTTGGTCAACTCAGTAGAAATCGTGTAGTGTTTAGGTGGGAAAACAATAGACTGTCGGTAATGTCGTTACACACTGCACACAAGTATACCTAATGCAGGTGGGGTGCGATGTTGAAGGCCTGGAAATATCTTCCTCCGACGAGCCCCTCTAGGCGAAACACGTGTAAGAGCTATATAAAGATATGTTTTAACGGCTTGTAACTCTTTCATTCACTCTTTCATTTGCTTATTCCAGCTCTGCTTAAACCTTACGCTAAATATTAACCTTCTCTAATATTTAACCCTGATAACCCAAGCGTAGAGCACACTGCCCTTCGGCTTTTGGCATTTAGTATTCTGTATCGCACCTCTTTGTATCTCCCCGCTCCATCCATTCTTACGATACTTCAACCCTATTATATATATATATATATATATATATATATATATATATATATATATATATATATATATATATATATAAACAATAGCGTAAGGTCTTCAAAATGCTATTAATTAAACATACGGTATATTGCCAAATACACTATATATACATTCATATATACATCAATATTTCAGAGGACCAATTCTAATTTTCAATTTTTGCTGGACCGGCAACCGCTCTGTATAATCAGTTCCTGATTATTACTGGAATTCTATAAGAATCCAACATTCATAATTTTCAACAGACAAGGGGATTGCTAAGCTCTGAGGAATACCAACAATATGAAACAGAGATCTGTCAGCTTATCTCCCTTTGTTTGGTGAAAAAAGAAGTAAGTAACATAGTCATTACTTTGAAACAATAGCGTAAGGTCTTCAAAATGCTATTAATTAAACATACGGTATATTGCCAAATACACTATATATACATTCATATATACATCAATATTTCAGAGGACCAATTCTAATTTTCAATTTTTGCTGGACCGGCAACCGCTCTGTATAATCAGTTCCTGATTATTACTGGAATTCTATAAGAATCCAACATTCATAATTTTCAACAGACAAGGGGATTGCTAAGCTCTGAGGAATACCAACAATATGAAAGAGATCTGTCAGCTTATCTCCCTTTGTTTGGTGAAAAAAGAAGTAAGTAACATAGTCATTACTTTGAAACAATAGCGTAAGGTCTTCAAAATGCTTTTAATTAAGCATACAGTGTATTACAAAATACACTATATATACATTCATATATATATATATATATATATATATATGAAAAGTGTAATTTTCTACACAAAACGAAGGTTATAGAGAAAATTGAGGTTGGTAATGGCACATGGAATATATAAGAGACAGAATACTTTTTTGTGAAAAAACATAATTTTATAATTATAGCTGGCGATTGCTAAATCTGACCTTTATAAAATAACCACACCCCAAATAACTTCTCATTCACTACCAGAAAGGGACACAGCAGTCAACCTGTTGTTGCTACCTAGATGAAAACTGCTATGAAATCCCACAATGAATTTTATACTTGAATT
>OZ024765.1:17490632-17528132 GCA_964016885.1 Eledone cirrhosa
AAGTTTTTTCGTCACATTCTGTGACCTCTTCAGTGACTGGGGATTCTTTTCTTTGTTTTTGTGCCTTTCCTTTGTTCTGTCCTACGCCATCTTGTTTTTTTGTGTGTTGTGTGCTTAATTTGCGCATGTCTTACATCCAGCTGTCTGTGTTTATATATATATATATATATATATATATACATATATATATATAGCAAAAGAGTCAGGGCGCCGACGGCTGTCTCCGGCCGTTTCGAAAGATAGATACGAATTAAGCTACCAGTATGCACCAGTAGGAATACTGGTGGCTTAGTTCGGATCTAGCTGTCGAAACGGCCGTAGCTCAGCCGTCGGGGTCCTGACTCTTTTCCTATTACCCACTCTACTACCTTAAGTATTGAGTACTCTGGTGCGTTATCGTCCACCTGGTATCTTGCCACACCCTCTTTGTCATATATATATATATATATATATATATATATATATATATATATATAACAAAGCGCGGTGAATTGGCAGTATCGGTCGAGGGTTGGACGGCGTGCTTTCCAGCATAGTTACGTCCTTTTACGTTCATAGTTCAATTCCCGCCGTGGTTAACTTTGCCTTTCATCCTTACGGGGTCGATAAAATAAAGTACCAGTAATGTACTGGGGAAATTGCTGGCCTTGTGCCAAAAGTAGAAACGGTTATATATATATATATATATATATATATATATATATATATATATATATTTATTAAAATAACAGATTACAGTTTAAGCAAAGAAGCGCTGCTTTCACCCTTAACGGGATCTTCTTTGGAATTTAGTCTTCAAATTTATTATTATATTACTATATATATATATATATATATATATATATATATATATATATATAGCGAGGGAAAAGTGGTAAGGAACCAGGTGGACCATAACGCACCAAAGTACTCAATACTTAGGGTAGTAGAGTGGGTAATAGGAGTAAGTAAGACCCCGACTATATATATATTTACACATACACACACACACACACATATATATATATATATATATATATAGGAGTAAGTATGACCCCAGAATTAGCCGTCGAAACGGCTTGAGCTCAGCCGTCGGGGTCTTACTTACTCCTCTGTGTGTGTGTGTGTGTGTGTGTGTGTGTGTGTGTGTGTGTGTGTGTGTGTGTGTGTGTGTGTGTGTGTGTGTGTGTGACTGTGTGTGTGTGTGTGTGTGTGTGTGTAAATATATATATATATATATATACACAAAATGTATTAAGATAACAGGAAACCGGTCAGGTTATATTCCTTTAATGTGCCATGAATTTGACTTGTATCCATCACGGCAATTTCTGAACCAGTGGCCAATTGGTTGACGGTACTTGGTGACGCGAAGGATTTCAGTTGCTACTGTACTACTGTTTCGCCTGTCAAATTTACTGACAGGGGCAGTGATATGGAGTGGAATCGATTACTCTCGATGGATTGGTTATTGATTAGACGAAACCCGCTGATGAAGCCCCATGCACCTATTGTGCATTATTGCATAATAAATGCAGACAATTGATGCTATACGCTATCTTGTTACATTAAGTGTGGCCGAAACACGAGTACGGGTATAGCTTTGTGGTACCCATTTACGTGTGTTATATCTTGGTAAATAACCTTCTGTCTACTCTGGGATTTATACATAGCCTTACTTATCGAGTACGCTGAGATGCAACCAGTACTAGCAGGGAATCCTTATGCTACTCCCTCAAATTATTCTTCTTCTCTCCCGCCGAGGTTGACTTTGCCTTTCAAACTTACGGGGTTGATAAAATAAAAGTACCAGTAATGCACTGGGTAATTGCTGGCCTTGTGCCTAAAGTAGAAACAATTATTATAATATATATATATATATATATATAGTAATAATAATAAATGTGAAGACTAAAATCCGAAGAGGGCTCGATAAGGATAAATATATATCAAATATATAAGAACCCTAGAGAAAATATTTATTAAAATACAGATTAAAGTTTAAGCAAAGAATCGCTGCTTTCACCCTTAACGGGATCTTCTGAAACTCAGAAGATCCTGTTATTTTAATATATATATATGTGTATGTGTCTGTGTGTATATATATATATATAATTGGTTATGCACGAGTGCATTAATGTTTTCTATCTCTGATGATATGGGATCGATTGTGAATTGGATATCGAAAGCTCTACTAAATATATAATATTATAGATGTAGCGAGATCTAGGCAAATTGATGTCTATTGAAACGTACGTAAGAACCGAATAAATCTCTTTTACTGCATCTTTCTGTTCTTTTTAATTCTTTATATATATATATATATATATATATATATATATATATATATATATATACACGGATGTGTATGATTGTGTATAGAAGATTATATTAATAAGAGAAATTCCAACTTTGTCTGATTTACTCGTTTTATTTATAATCCTTTAAAATATATAATGGTATTATAATGAAACAGTATGGTAGAATATTAAATGTTAAGTGTTAATTGAACAAGTACTTTCATGCTTTCGCAATCTTCAGGTTCATAATATGTGGTGACAGTCAAGTTTGCAATTTTCAACTGTTGAAAAGGTGTGAGGAGCGTATAGCATCAAATTTCCACAGTTGAAAATTGCAAACTTGACTGTCACCACATATTATGAACCTGAAGATTGCGAAAGCATGAAAGTACTTGTTCAATTAACACTTAGAATTTAATATTCTATCATACTATTTCATTATAATACCATTATAAATGTTAAAGGATTGTAAATAAAACGAGTAAATCAGACAAAGCTGGAATTCCTCTTATTAATATATATATACATATATATATATATATATTAGTTTAGCGAGGTTTTTTATATGAAATCGTGTGTCGAAACAAATATAAACACACACTAGTCACCCAGCAGACACAGCACTATACACACTAGTCACACAGCAAACGTAACACTATACACACACGCAAACGCATGCGCAAAGAAGACAAAATAAAATAAACAAACAAGCAAATAAATAAATAAATATATAGACAGACTGAATAAAAAATGGCGTAGACATACAACACAACAGGAGGAAAAAATATAACACCACTGACGATGTTGCAGATGTGCAACGAAAGATTTATGTAAATTATGTAAACTATATATATGTGTTTGTGTCTATATTGTATCTGTATTATTTTTGACCGTCGGTCAGTCAATGGCAACATTGAGGACCGATTAAGTTAGATCGCAGATATAAAAGACAGCGAGAAGCGAAAACCAACCAAACAGTGAGTGTGTTCTGTTATTAATTCTGGCAATATTACACAAATATGACCCTCCCCAAGTATAACAATATATATATATTTATATTTATCGCTTCTCGCTTCTGTGTCTTTTATATCGGTAATCTAACTTACTCGGTTCTCAATGTTGCCATTGACTGACCGACGGTAAAAAATAATACAGATACAATATAGACACAAACACTATATATATAGTTTATCATAAATCTTTCGTTGCACATCTGCAACATCGTCGGTCAGTCAATGGCAACATTGAGGACCGAGTAAGTTAGATTAGCGATATAAAAGACACAGAAGCGAGAAGCGAAAACCAACCAAACAGTGAGTGTGTTCTGTTATTAATTCTGGCAATATTACACAAATATGACCCTCCCCAAGTATAACAATATTTGTTTCGACACACGATATCATATAAAAAACCTCGCAAAACTAATTTCTCGCCGCTATATATATATATATATATGTAAGTATGTATGTATACGTACATACATATATGTATACAGACGTACAGTAGCATGCATATATATACATATATACATACATATATACATATATACATATATACATACATATACTCGATATGCAAATTAGGCTGCTCAGCCGTTAATTTTCATAAGGAAAGTATATACTTTCGAACGTTCAACTATCTGGCAGATGGGTATACGGTGCTGATGATAGCTAACAAGCTTGAAACTAGTACATCGTTCCTGTGTCAGTGTTGAACAAAAAGGTGACGTGGTTGCCTTAACACCGTGCGGCATAAATTCAGGCTGTTCAGTTTGTTTACAAACGAGTAAAGCGGCGTTATAATAAGCGTCCGCTAAACTGATACGTGCATATATGTATTTGTACCTGTATGCATATATGTATATATATATATATATATGCATGCTACTGTACGTCTGTATACATATATGTATGTACGTATACATACATACTTACATTTAAGTAAGTGCCATACTAAGAGTGAGAAATGAAATTTCGTTTTCATTTTATTACAACTTATATATATATATATATATATAACGAAGGAAAAGTGGTAAGGAACCAGGTGGACCATAACGCACCAAAGTACTCAATACTTAGGGTAGTAGAGTGGGTAATAGTAGTGGGTAGTAGAGTGGGTAATAGAGTGTGTAGTAGAGTGAGTAACAGTCCAGAATTAGCCGTCGAAACGGCTTGAGCTCAGCCGTCGGGGTCTTACTTGTTCCTATATATATATATATATATATATATACGTGTATCAACCTCGAAAGAATGATAAGCAAAGTTGACCTCAGTGGGTTTGAACTCACATCGCAGAGAACCGGAACGAATACCGCAAGGTATTTTAATCCAAATTTCTTCTCAAAACTCTGCCAATTCGTTGCCATATGTACAAGAAACGAAAACAACCACTAAGACTAACAGATTCTTTCTGGTCTAGCCTCGTCTGAGTCTAGACAGTTATCAGCTGAGTTGGCTACGAGCTTGACTGTGAGGGTGGGATGCAGAGGGTGGGGCTGGCTGATGCAGAAGGGTGGGGCTGGCTGATGCAGAAGGGTGGGAGTGTGAATGGTTGGTGGGATAGGGTGTGGATGGTGGGTGGGAGATAGGGTGTGATGGTGGGTGGGAGATAGGGTGTGGATGGTGAGAGCGGTAATGGTGTCTCGGGTTATGGATGGTGGCGGCGGTGGCGGCGGCGGTGGTGGGATGGTGTGGGGGTGTGGGTGATGGTTTTGGGGGGTGAGGTGTGAATGGTGGAGGCGATTTGTGAGAGCGATGGTGGTGTCGGGTGTGGATGGTGGCGGTGGTGGCGGTGGTGGTGGCGGCGGTGGTGGGATGATGGGGGTGTGAGCGATGGTGGTGTCGGGTGTGGATGGTGGCGGTGGTGGTGGCGGCGGCGGCGGTGGCGGGATGTGGGTGATGGTTTGGGGGTGAGGTGTGAATGGTGGAGGCGATGGTGAGAGCGATGGTGGGGTATGGGTGTGGGTGGTGGTGGCGTGAGGTGTGGATGGTGGTGGCGATGTTGAGAGCGATGGTGATGTGAGGTGTGGCTGCTGGTGGCGATGTTGAGAGCGATGGTGGGTGGGGGTGTTGGTTGTGGCGGTGAGGATGAGAGCGATGGTGGTGTGAGGTGTAGGATGGTGAGAGCGATGGATGGGTGGGGTGTGTGAATTGTGGTGACGAGGGTGGGGTGTGATTGGTGGTGGTGGTGGTGGCGTGGGGTGGGATGGAGTGCGGATGGTATTGGCGATGGTGGGATGTGTTACGCGATGGCTCTTGGTGTTGATGATGTGGTGGGTGGTGGTGGTGGTGTTGGTGGTGGTGGTGGTGTTGTGGATGGTGGTGGTGGTATTGTTGGTGGTGGTGGTGGTATTGTTGGTGGGTGGTGGTGGTATTGTTGTTGGTGGTGGTGGTGGTGATGTGGATGGTGGGGGTCGACGGTTTTGTTAAGGATGGGGGATGGGTGGTGGTGTTGGTTATGGCAGAAATGGTGGTGGCGGCGGTGATGATGTTGATGGTAGGAGTGATAATGGTCGTGGTGGTGGTGGTGGTGATGGTAATGGTAGCTTCTTAGTGGTAGTTTTACACACACACACACATACATACAGACACACACACAGACACAGATACATACACACACACATACACACAGACAGACACACACACACACATACATACACACACACACACATACAAACACACAGACACAATGTGTGTTTATGTATGTACGAGGGTAGGCTGAAATTCGTAGGCTGACTTTGAAGGAGTGATGTTAGAGCTGTGAAATCTTGCATGCATTAATTTCAACTCTTCATGTTAATAACTACATTATTTCTTTCCCGAGAGTCGGACGCCATGCTTTCCAGTATAGTTACGTCCCTTTACGATCTGAGTTCAAATCCCGCCGAGGTTGACTTTGCCTTTCATCCTTACGGGATGCACTGGGTTATTGCTGGCCTTGTGCCTAAAGTTGAAACAATTATTTCTTTCCAGGGTCTATGTTGAAAAATAAACCCCATTTGATCATTCCATGAGAGTATCTTGGTCAGCCTCTGAACATTTCAGCCGACCTTCATTTGTATGTGTGTGTGTATGTGTTTTTGTGTGTTGTGTGTGTGTGTGTGTGTGTGTGTGTGTGTGTGTGTGTGTGTGTGTGTGTGTGTGTGTGTGTGTGTGTGTGTATGTGTGTGTGTAGATAACCGCAGAATGAATCTCAACTATAATAAAGTAAGGAGTGCGGGACTGCGTCCAAAATATATTTTTTATCCCATTAGTAAAATAAGTTGGATTACTTTGAATAAATAATTGTTTCTACTTTTGGCACAAGGCCAGCAATCCCCCAGTGTATTACTGGTACTTTATTTTATCGACCCTGTAAGGATGAAAGCAAAGTTAGCCTTGGCGGGATTTGAACTCAGAATGGCAAGGGCCGTAACTCTATACGTCAAAGCACTTTGAATAAATAAATAATTGTTTCTACTTTTGGCACAAGGCCAGCAATCCCCCAGTGTATTACTGGTACTTTATTTTATCGACCCTGTAAGGATGAAAGCAAAGTTAGCCTTGGCGGGATTTGAACTCAGAATGGCAAGGGCCGTAACACTATACGTCAAAGCACTTTGAATAAATAAATAATTGTTTCTACTTTTGGCACAAGGCCAGCAATTAACCAATGCATTACTGGTACTTTATTCTATCGACCCCGGAAGGATGAAAGGCAAAGTTAACCTCGGCGGGATTTGAACTCAGATTTGAATAAATAAATAATGAATGGATATTACATAATTTATCTACTAAATTTCGTAACTCTTGATTAAATATATTTTATTACTTATTTAAAGATTCACTTCTTTAAAATTTTCAAATGTCAACACTTCCGGTTAGCGATCGCTTTAATAAACATTCATATATTTCCGTCACTAATTTTCTCCTAATGCAGTTTATATATAATATCGTCTTTTTTAATGTATCATGGATTACGTTACTGATTACATAAGACAGTGTAACACAGTCTTTGTTCAATTTCTGGGGTTATTGTCAATTATCATTTTATTTGATGTATCATATCTACATGTATATATACTTGTGTATAATATCAATATACACACTACACATGCTAGCAGAAAACCCCAGAGGGGTGGTTTTTCTGATAGGATAATATAATAACCGTTTCTACTTTAGACACAAGGCCAGCAATTTGAAGGGGTGGGAGGAGAGTTGATTTAATCGACCCTAGTACATTACTGGTGCTTTATTTTATCGACCCTGTAAGGATGAAAGGCAAAGCTAACCTTGTCGGGATTTAAACACAGAACGTAAAGGGGTGTAATTCTCTGCCACTAAGCTTGGTGTCCGACGCTCTACCGATTCTACCAATTCACCATAATAATAGATTAAACGTTTAAACAAACAATTTGTGTTTTTCTCCCTTTTTACCTGAAGGCCCCTTTGTTATGCTGTGAGTATTTGGGTCCGGTATTGAAGGGCGTGATAGACTTTATCTCATGCTTTATTTGGCATGTTTCCCCTGGATGGGGTTGTGTGTAGGTTTGTAGACTGTGTTTGTTTGAGTTCGTGGATAGCGAGGGTTTGCTGTAGTTTTGTTAAAGCTATTGGCAGTGATAATTTACAAATATCGACAGTCGATCGACTTTCGTCAAATCGGATCGAGGAAACAATGTTTCCGTTGGTCTTTCCAATTGCTAATACTATCTATCGGTCGCAACTCCAGGTATAATGAGCGACGGGAAATAAAGTGTCTTCCTCAAGGACATAACGCGTAACTCGGTCCAGGAATCGAACTCACAACCTCACGATTGCGAATCCAATTCTCTAACAACCCAGCCGTGCGCCTTCTTTATAAATATGTATGAATCAAAAGGGAAGGCGCACAGATTAATAGAAAAAAAACCATTAAGGCATATTTGTTGATATTCAATGATCCAATTATTAAATATTGGAGAATAGCACACGTGTTTCCATATGTTAAATAACTGACCTATGAAATCTGTGCTAATAAATAATCCATTATCTCACACTGTTCAAAAATATTCGACGCTTCTCTGCAGAGAAAGTCCAAAGACAAATTTTTGTTTCAATTGTTTCTGACTAGAAGTGTTGAATATTACAGAGTAGTGTGAGATAATGGATTATACAATAGCACAGATTTCATAGGACACTTATGTAACTTATCGAAACACGTGTGATACCCTCCAATATCTAATGAATGAATCATTGAATATCAGTAAATGTGTGTTAATGTTTTTCTATTAAGTCTATTAACCTGTCTATATATATATATGTCTATATATATATGTATATATATATGTATATATATATATATATATATATATGTATATATATATATATATATATATATATATATATATATATATATATATATATATATATATATATATATATATATGTGTTGATTTAAAACTGCACTATTCACAAGTGTGTGTTAACCTTCATATCATGTCTCCCTATTTTATCTGACGAAAACGTAAATGTTATTGCATGATGATATTTGTTTTTGAAATGCGCATAATAAAATACATGAAACTCTTTTAACCATCTTTTGATCTTATTTATTATATATATATATATATATATATATATATGCAAAAGTTCTATTTAAATTGTTGGGATACAACAAGCAAATATTTTTATAACTGATATAAAGCACTCGACAAGTATTTGGAGTATATATACGATATTAACAAATGGAAACTATATTTATAAAACCATATCTATTTTATTATACATATTTCAAGGATACCATGTTAAATTATGGTATGCCTTCATCAGACAAAATACAATATATACCAGTTTTATAAATAAATATTGACTATCCTGATGTATTCCAAAAGTAACGGTTGCATTTTGAAAGGATACGTCAATGTTTATTTATAAAACTGGTATATATTGTATTTTGTCTGATGAAAGCATACCATAATTTAACATGGTATCCTTGAAATATGTATAATAAAATAGATATGGTTTTATAAATATAGTTTCCATTTGTTAATATCGTATATATATATATATATATATATATTTTATAGAAAAAACGAGGAAGATTCGATTACCTATGTAAATGAAACTTCCTCATTTTTTTATTATTATATACACTCTTCCTGTGCATAGAGTGTTTGATTTGGTACCAACACCAGTAATTCATCTTACTAGCTACACTATACACACACACATACATATATGTGTGTGTGTACATATATATATATATATATATATATATATATATATATATATATATATATATATATATGTATATGCATATATATGTATATGCATATATATGTATATGCATATATATGTATATATGTATATGCATATATATGTATATGTATATGCATATATATGTATATGCATATATATGTATATGCATATATATGTATATGCATATATCTGTATATGTATATATATATATATATGCGTATATATATGTATATACATATACATATATATATATTTATATATATGCGTATATATATGCATATATCTGTATATGTATATGCATATATATGCATATATCTGTATATGTATATATATATATATATATGCGTATATATATGTATATACATATACATATATATATATATATATGCGTATATATATGTATATACATATACATATATATATATATATATATATGTATATACATATACATATATACATATATATATATATATATATATATATATATATATATATATATATATATACACATATATATATCCATCATCACTGCCCAAATGATGTTGGCATCGCCTTCAAGATACACCCAAGGCTTGGGCCCCGTGCTATCCGTCCCATTCAAAAATCTAAATCGCAACTCATAACAACAATACGGCACAATTATTTCACCTCAATCGGCCCTGCTCTCTTCAACATCACACCAGGACACGTCAAAACAGAAACTGACCACACAAAATTCAAGAAGTCTTTGGACAAATTCCTCCAAGTAATCCCGGACAAACCACCCACACCCGGATATGTCTCCGCAAACAGTAATTCTCTTCTCGAATGGGCCATGGTGCCCAAATCCTGAATTGAAAGACTTCGCCAGGTGGTGCTATTAAGTTAGACATGGCCTGGGCCAATACTGGCCAAAACATTTCAAAGTTATTCAAAGTTATATATATATGTATATATATATATATATATATGTATATGTATATATATACATGCATATATATGTATATATGTACATGCATATATATGTATATATGTATATGCATATATCTGTATACGTATATATATATATGCGTATATATATGTATATACGCATATATATATATATATATATGTATATACATATACATATATATATATATATATATATATATATACATATATATATATATATACATATACATATATATATATATATACAAATACGTATATGTATATATATATATTTATATATATATATATATACATATATATACGTATATACATATATGTATATATATATAAATATATATACGTATATGTATATACGTATGTATATACAACCACCCACACAGCGTACACATGCACGTATACATCTGACCATATATGTCTACACGCACGTATACATACATATACACACATCTATTCGGTAATTAATGAGGGTTTTAATTAAAATAACTTATATGTTATGTTCAACTCAATTCCGGTTATTTAACTAATTGTTTGTTTCTTCATTCTGTTTAATTAGTTAGTAATATACACAAGATTACTTAATTATATATATATATATTATCTAGTTACATAATTATTTTTAAAGTTACATAATTATTTTTAAATAAGTCTATGCACACATACACACATACATACATACACATATATATATTCATACATACATACATACATACATACATACATACATACATACATACAAGCATGCATACATTCACACATATATACACACATGCATACACACATATATACATTCATACATACATACATACATACATACATACATGCATACATACATACATATACATACATACATTCATATAAGCATGCATACATTCACACATATATACACACATATATATATTCATACATACATAGATACATGCATGCATATATTCACACATATATACACACATACATACACACATATATACATTCATACATACATATATACAAGCATGCATACATTCACACATATATACACACATATATACATACATTCATACATACATACAAGCATGCATACATTCACACATATATACACACATACATATATACATACATACATACATACAAGCATGCATACATTCACACATATATATATACACACATACATACATCCATACATGCATTCACACATACATACACACATATATACACATATACATTCATACATACATACAAGCATGCATATATTCACACATATATACACATACATACATACATACATACAAGCATGCATACATTCACACATATATACATATATACATATATACATACATATATACATTCATACATACATACATACAAGCATGCATACATTCACACAAGCATGCATACATTCACACATACACACATACATACATACATACATACATACATACATACATACAAGCATGCATACATTCACACACATATATATACACACATACATACATCCATACATGCATTCACACATACATACACACATATATACACATATACATTCATACATACATACAAGCATGCATATATTCACACATATATATACAGATGCATACATACATACAAGCATGCATACATTCACACATATACACACATACATACATATATACATTCATACATACAAGCATGCATACATTCACACATATATACACATATACATACGCACATATATATATTCATACATACATACATACAAGCATGCATATATTCACATATATACACACATACATACATCCATACATTCATACATACATACATACATACATTCATACATACATACATACATACATTCACACATATATACACACATACATACATACATATATACATTCATACATACATATATACAAGCATGCATACATTCACACATATATACATACATTCATACATTCATACATACATACATTCACACATATACACACAAATACATATATACATTCATACATACATACATACATACAAGCATGCATATATTCACACATATATGGTGGCTGCCAACTCGTTTTCGAGTACGGCCACTACTTTATATCCATATAGGAGAACCCCTACCAATGCGCTGAACGAGTGTGACTTTTTAGTCCAGCCAGCCACTTGAAAACTCTGGTACAAAGACTACACTTGTGACAATTATTGACACATAGTGCTGAGCCCTTGGTACCATGTGATGACAAGTGCACAGAGATCTCCAGATATAAAGCAATGCCTGTGCTGTGAAGATTTTAAAGCCAGTCCCACTCTCTTAACCAAGATGATATTTACCAAAAAGAAGAACAAGTCAACATCATTGGATACCATCAGGGTTGCAGGTGTTATATCAGAGTTTTCCTTCTCCTAGAATTCTGCCTTGACAAAGGCTAAGGGGTCATCTCTCCCGGTGATTTTGGATGGCTATTGACTCTTAAGAGCTCCCTTGCCCTTTGACAGGTTTTGTTTTTAGTCCTGCAGGATGTCCAAAGTCACCCTCCTCACCAAGAAACCTTGGTGGGGTTGCCAGTTTAGTCGCCAACGACCCGACAATGAGACAGGTTGTACTGGGATACATGTTACCAGTAGCACCAACTGGTGACTTGATATAACTGATTCTGGCTTGATTTCTACAAGCATACACGCATGCATACATACATACATTCACACATATATACACTCATACATACATACATACATACATTCATACATTCATACATACAAGCATGCATACATTCACACATATATACACTCATACATACATACATACATACAAGCATGCATACATTCACATATACACACACATACATACATACATTCATACATACAAGCATGCATACATTCACACATATATACACTCATACATACATACATACATTCATACATACAAGCATGCATACATTCATACATACAAGCATGCATACATTCATATATTCACACATATATACACACATACATACATATATACATTCATACATACATTCATACATACAAGCATGCATACATTCATATATTCACACATATATACACACATACATACATACATACATTCATACATACATACAAGCAGACAAGCATGCATACATACATACATTCACACATATATACACACATACATACATATATACACTCATACATACACACGTACATACATACTAATTTGAAAGATACAACTTGTATGATAATTAGCATAAGTTTTTGATTATAATCAAAAACTTACACCCAGTGAAATTGAACAGGAACACCACAGCGAATCCATGGATGAAAAACTGGATGCTTGTCACCAAAACATCATGCACGTATATGTTAAGCTCCAGAATGAGAGTAATATAGGGAAACAAAGTAGTCTATCTTGGACCAACAACCGCCATATTGGCTCCCACTTTTGCAATCCGAGAATGGGAAATCAACTCAAAATACCTGATTTATAAAAGAGATAGGGATGCAGGCAAAACATCTACATGTGACAACAAGTGCAGACTCTGCAGAATTAACATCGAATATGTCACCCATGTCATAAGCAGCTGTCCAAAGATGTCATCGCGTTACTATCGGCATGATGTAGTGGCCAAAACACTGTACAATGCAATCCATAGAAAAGATAGCCCCGACAATGAACACATTAAAAGCTACAGCAGTGTGGAAGACACACATATACATAGTATGAAAGAGTACTGGTGGAATGTTCCAGTGAAAACCCCAATAAAATGCAGGTATAGCAGACCAGATATTATGATATGGGACAGGGAATATAAGGCATGCACAGTAGTGGAAGTTAGCTGTCCAGCAGATGCCAATATAATGTTAAAGATTAGCGAAAAGGAGAATATCTATACAGAACTAATGAGAAATCTGTAGATACTCCACCCTGACTATACCTTCAGATTTATGCCTGTGATTATTGGGGCACTGGGATATGTTAGTAACAGCCTCAATCTTGAGAAGCTGGGCTTCACAGGAACAGAAAGAACACAACTAGTTAGGAAATTACAAGTACAATCCATTAATGGATAGTACTTGTAATAAATAAAATTTGAAATGCTTTACATAAAAAATATGTAAAACATTCCAAAAATTCTGCATCTAATAACTGCATATATACATGTACAGATACAAAGCGTATACACATGCATACATACAACTCAAAACATACATATCCATACATACAATAAATATCCATACCTGCACACACATCTATGCATGCAGACATACATACATATCTACCTAGTTGATGTTGTATGAATTCCAATGAGAGAGTCTTGTGTCTATGTTAGAAACCGGCTCTCTCTCTATTGGGAAAAAATTATAAAATTAAAAAACCAGAAGAACATACATACACATACATACATGCATGCATGCATGCATACATACATACATACACACATACACACACACACACACACATACATACATACATACATATACGGTGGCTGCTTCTTTTTATAAATGACTGCTGTCTTTTTGTGTACTCCCATCAACATCATCACCAACCGACCATTTGTGACCTCTCAGATGGCTTTTCAGTCCTGCAAATATGACAGAACAAAGATGTGCCCTTCACATGATTGATGGGGTCAGTTACTGGGATGACAACTTTGCGTATTTTCGTATGACTTTTGAGACCAGAAATTCGTTGGTTTGAAGAAAGTGGAGCCTGGTTTGAGTGTGATCTAGCTACTATTGCCAGCAAGGCAGGTTCTAAATATAGTTGAGTGTGATCTAGCTACTATTGCCAGCAAGGCAGGTACTAAATATAGTTGAGTGTGATCTAGCTACTATTGCCAGCAAGGCAGGTTCTAAATATAGTTGAGTGTGATCTAGCTACTATTGCCAGCAAGGCTGGTACTAAATATAGTTGAGTGTGATCTAGCTACTATTGCCAGCAAGGCAGGTACTAAATATAGTTGAGTGTGATCTAGCTACTATTGCCAGCAAGGCAGGTACTAAATATAGTTGAGTGTGATCTAGCTACTATGGCCAGCAAGGCTGGTACTAAATATAGTTGAGTGTGATCTAGCTACTATTGCCAGCAAGGCAGGTACTAAATATAGTTGAGTGTGATCTAGCTACTATTGCCAGCAAGGCAGGTACTAAATATAGTTGAGTGTGATCTAGCTACTATTGCCAGCAAGGCAGGTACTAAATATAGTTGAGTGTGATCTAGCTACTATTGCCAGCAAGGCAGGTACTAAATATAGTTGAGTGTGATCTAGCTACTATTGCCAGCAAGGCAGGTACTAAATATAGTTGAGTGTGATATAGCTACTATTGCCAGCAAGGCAGGTACTAAATATAGTTGAGTGTGATCTAGCTACTATTGCCAGCAAGGCAGGTACTAAATATAGTTGAGTGTGATCTAGCTACTATTGCCAGCAAGGCAGGTACTAAATATAGTTGAGTGTGATCTAGCTACTATTGCCAGCAAGGCAGGTACTAAATATAGTTGAGTGTGATCTAGCTACTATTGCCAGCAAGGCAGGTACTAAATATAGTTGAGTGTGATCTAGCTACTATTGCCAGCAAGGCAGGTACTAAATATAGTTGAGTGTGATCTAGCTACTATTGCCAGCAAGGCCAGTACTAAATATAGTTGAGTGTGATCTAGCTACTATTGCCAGCAAGGCCAGTACTAAATATAGTTGAGTGTGATCTAGCTACTATTGCCAGCAAGGCCAGTACTAAATATAGTTGAGTGTAATCTAGCTACTATTGCCAGCAAGGCCAGTACTAAATATAGTTGAGTGTGATCTAGCTACTATTGCCAGCAAGGCCAGTACTAAATATAGTTGAGTGTGATCTAGCTACTATTGCCAGCAAGGCCAGTACTAAATATAGTTGAGTGTGATCTAGCTACTATTGCCAGCAAGGCTGGTACTAAATATAGTTGAGTGTGATCTAGCTACTATTGCCAGCAAGGCAGGTTCTAAATATAGTTGAGTGTGATCTAGCTACTATTGCCAGCAAGGCCAGTACTAAATATAGTTGAGTGTGATCTAGCTACTATTGCCAGCAAGGCCAGTACTAAATATAGTTGAGTGTGATCTAGCTACTATTGCCAGCAAGGCCAGTACTAAATATAGTTGAGTGTGATCTAGCTACTATTGCCAGCAAGGCCAGTACTAAATATAGTTGAGTGTAATCTAGCTACTATTGCCAGCAAGGCCAGTACTAAATATAGTTGAGTGTGATCTAGCTACTATTGCCAGCAAGGCCAGTACTAAATATAGTTGAGTGTGATCTAGCTACTATTGCCAGCAAGGCCAGTACTAAATATAGTTGAGTGTGATCTAGCTACTATTGCCAGCAAGGCTGGTACTAAATATAGTTGAGTGTGATCTAGCTACTATTGCCAGCAAGGCAGGTTCTAAATATAGTTGAGTGTGATCTAGCTACTATTGCCAGCAAGGCCAGTACTAAATATAGTTGAGTGTGATCTAGCTACTATTGCCAGCAAGGCCAGTACTAAATATAGTTGAGTGTGATCTAGCTACTATTGCCAGCAAGGCCAGTACTAAATATAGTTGAGTGTGATCTAGCTACTATTGCCAGCAAGGCCGGTACTAAATATAGTTGAGTGTGATCTAGCTACTATTGCCAGGAAGGCCAGTACTAAATATAGTTGAGTGTGATCTAGCTACTATTGCCAGCTAGGCCAGTACTAAATATAGTTGAGTGTGATCTAGCTACTATTGCCAGCAAGGCAGGTTCTAAATATAGTTGAGTGTGACCTAGCTACTATTGCCAGCAAGGCTGGTACTAAATATAGTTGAGTGTGATCTAGCTACTATTGCCAGCAAGGCCAGTACTAAATATAGTTGAGTGTGATCTAGCTACTATTGCCAGCAAGGCAGGTATTAAATATAGTTGAGTGTGATCTAGCTACTATTGCCAGCAAGGCGGGTACTAAATATAGTTGAGTGTGATCTAGCTACTATTGCCAGCAAGGCAGGTACTAAATATAGTTGAGTGTGATCTAGCTACTATTGCCAGCAAGGCAGGTTCTAAATATAGTTGAGTGTGATCTAGCTACTATTGCCAGCAAGGCAGGTACTAAATATAGTTGAGTGTGATCTAGCTACTATTGCCAGCAAGGCTGGTACTAAATATAGTTGAGTGTGATCTAGCTACTATTGCCAGCAAGGCCAGTACTAAATATAGTTGAGTGTGATCTAGCTACTATTGCCAGCAAGGCAGGTATTAAATATAGTTGAGTGTGATCTAGCTACTATTGCCAGCAAGGCCAGTACTAAATATAGTTGAGTGTGATCTAGCTACTATTGCCAGCAAGGTAGGTTCTAAATATAGTTGAGTGTGATCTAGCTACTATTGCCAGCAAGGCCAGTACTAAATATAGTTGAGTGTGATCTAGCTACTATTGCCAGCAAGGCCAGTACTAAATATAGTTGAGTGTGATCTAGCTACTATTGCCAGCAAGGCAGGTACTAAATATAGTTGAGTGTGATCTAGCTACTATTGCCAGCAAGGCAGGTACTAAATATAGTTGAGTGTGATCTAGCTACTATTGCCAGCAAGGCAGGTACTAAATATAGTTGAGTGTGATCTAGCTACTATTGCCAGCAAGGCTGGTACTAAATATAGTTGAGTGTGATCTAGCTACTATTGCCAGCAAGGCAGGTACTAAATATAGTTGAGTGTGATCTAGCTACTATTGCCAGCAAGGCCGGTACTAAATATAGTTGAGTGTGATCTAGCTACTATTGCCAGCAAGGCAGGTTCTAAATATAGTTGAGTGTGATCTAGCTACTATTGCCAGCAAGGCAGGTTCTAAATATAGTTGAGTGTGATCTAGCTACTATTGCCAGCAAGGCCGGTACTAAATATAGTTGAGTGTGATCTAGCTACTATTGCCAGCAAGGTAGGTTCTAAATATAGTTGAGTGTGATCTAGCTACTATTGCCAGCAAGGTAGGTTCTAAATATAGTTGAGTGTGATCTAGCTACTGTTGCCAGCAAGGCCGGTACTAAATATAGTTGAGTGTGATCTAGCTACTATTGCCAGCAAGGTAGGTTCTAAATATAGTTGAGTGTGATCTAGCTACTATTGCCAGCAAGGCAGGTTCTAAATATAGTTGAGTGTGATCTAGCTACTATTGCCAGCAAGGCCGGTACTAAATATAGTTGAGTGTGATCTAGCTACTATTGCCAGCAAGGTAGGTTCTAAATATAGTTGAGTGTGATCTAGCTACTGTTGCCAGCAAGGCCGGTACTAAATATAGTTGAGTGTGATCTAGCTACTATTGCCAGCAAGGCAGGTTCTAAATATAGTTGAGTGTGATCTAGCTACTATTGCCAGCAAGGCCGGTACTAAATATAGTTGAGTGTGATCTAGCTACTATTGCCAGCAAGGTAGGTTCTAAATATAGTTGA
This sequence comes from Eledone cirrhosa, assembly GCA_964016885.1. Classification (NCBI taxonomy): domain Eukaryota; kingdom Metazoa; phylum Mollusca; class Cephalopoda; order Octopoda; family Eledonidae; genus Eledone; species Eledone cirrhosa. The sequence goes on from OZ024765.1 coordinate 17,509,428, forward strand.
GTGTGATCTAGCTACTATTGCCAGCAAGGCAGGTTCTAAATATAGTTGAGTGTGATCTAGCTACTATTGCCAGCAAGGCTAGTACTAAATATAGTTGAGTGTGATCTAGCTACTATTGCCAGCAAGGCAGGTACTAAATATAGTTGAGTGTGATCTAGCTACTATTGCCAGGAAGGCCAGTACTAAATATAGTTGAGTGTGATCTAGCTACTATTGCCAGCAAGGTAGGTTCTAAATATAGTTGAGTGTGATCTAGCTACTATTGCCAGCAAGGTAGGTTCTAAATATAGTTGAGTGTGATCTAGCTACTATTGCCAGCAAGGTAGGTTCTAAATATAGTTGAGTGTGATCTAGCTACTATTGCCAGCAAGGCAGGTACTAAATATAGTTGAGTGTGATCTAGCTACTATTGCCAGGAAGGCCAGTACTAAATATAGTTGAGTGTGATCTAGCTACTATTGCCAGCAAGGCCAGTACTAAATATAGTTGAGTGTGATCTAGCTACTATTGCCAGCAAGGCAGGTACTAAATATAGTTGAGTGTGATCTAGCTACTATTGCCAGCAAGGTAGGTTCTAAATATAGTTGAGTGTGATCTAGCTACTATTGCCAGCAAGGCCAGTACTAAATATAGTTGAGTGTGATCTAGCTACTATTGCCAGGAAGGCCAGTACTAAATATAGTTGAGTGTGATCTAGCTACTATTGCCAGGAAGGCCAGTACTAAATATAGTTGAGTGTGATCTAGCTACTATTGCCAGGAAGGCCAGTACTAAATATAGTTGAGTGTGATCTAGCTACTATTGCCAGGAAGGCCAGTACTAAATATAGTTGAGTGTGATCTAGCTACTATTGCCAGGAAGGCCAGTACTAAATATAGTTGAGTGTGATCTAGCTACTGTTGCCAGCAAGGCAGGTACTAAATATAGTTGAGTGTGATCTAGCTACTATTGCCAGGAAGGCCAGTACTAAATATAGTTGAGTGTGATCTAGCTACTATTGCCAGGAAGGCCAGTACTAAATATAGTTGAGTGTGATCTAGCTACTATTGCCAGGAAGGCCAGTACTAAATATAGTTGAGTGTGATCTAGCTACTATTGCCAGGAAGGCCAGTACTAAATATAGTTGAGTGTGATCTAGCTACTATTGCCAGGAAGGCCAGTACTAAATATAGTTGAGTGTGATCTAGCTACTATTGCCAGGAAGGCCAGTACTAAATATAGTTGAGTGTGATCTAGCTACTATTGCCAGGAAGGCCAGTACTAAATATAGTTGAGTGTGATCTAGCTACTATTGCCAGGAAGGCCAGTACTAAATATAGTTGAGTGTGATCTAGCTACTATTGCCAGGAAGGCCAGTACTAAATATAGTTGAGTGTGATCTAGCTACTGTTGCCAGCAAGGCAGGTACTAAATATAGTTGAGTGTGATCTAGCTACTATTGCCAGGAAGGCCAGTACTAAATATAGTTGAGTGTGATCTAGCTACTGTTGCCAGCAAGGCAGGTACTAAATATAGTTGAGTGTGATCTAGCTACTATTGCTAGCAAGGCAGGTACTAAATATAGTTGAGTGTGATCTAGCTACTATTGCCAGCAAGGCTAGTACTAAATATAGTTGAGTGTGATCTAGCTACTATTGCCAGCAAGGTAGGTTCTAAATATAGTTGAGTGTGATCTAGCTACTATTGCCAGCAAGGTAGGTTCTAAATATAGTTGAGTGTGATCTAGCTACTATTGCCAGCAAGGCAGGTACTAAATATAGTTGAGTGTGATCTAGCTACTATTGCCAGCAAGGCCAGTACTAAATATAGTTGAGTGTGATCTAGCTACTATTGCCAGCAAGGCCGGTACTAAATATAGTTGAGTGTGATCTAGCTACTATTGCCAGCAAGGCCGGTACTAAATATAGTTGAGTGTGATCTAGCTACTATTGCCCACAAAGCAGGTACTAAATATAGTTGAGTGTGATCTAGCTACTATTGCCACCAAGGCCAGTACTAAATATAGTTGAGTGTGATCTAGCTACTATTGCCAGCAAGGCAGGTACTAAATATAGTTGAGTGTGATCTAGCTACTATTGCCAGCAAGGCAGGTACTAAATATAGTTGAGTGTGATCTAGCTACTATTGCCAGCAAGGCCAGTACTAAATATAGTTGAGTGTGATCTAGCTACTATTGCCAGCAAGGCCAGTACTAAATATAGTTGAGTGTGATCTAGCTACTATTGCCAGCAGGGCCGGTACTAAATATAGTTGAGTGTGATCTAGCTACTATTGCCACCAAGGCCAGTACTAAATATAGTTGAGTGTGATCTAGCTACTATTGCCAGCAAGGCTGGTACTAAATATAGTTGAGTGTGATCTAGCTACTATTGCCAGCAAGGCAGGTACTAAATATAGTTGAGTGTGATCTAGCTACTATTGCCAGCAAGGCAGGTACTAAATATAGTTGAGTGTGATCTAGCTACTATTGCCAGCAAGGCAGGTACTAAATATAGTTGAGTGTGATCTAGCTACTATTGCCAGCAAGGCCAGTACTAAATATAGTTGAGTGTGATCTAGCTACTATTGCCAGCAGGGCCGGTACTAAATATAGTTGAGTGTGATCTAGCTACTGTTGCCAGCAAGGCCGGTACTAAATATAGTTGAGTGTGATCTAGCTACTGTTGCCAGCAAGGCTGGTACTAAATATAGTTGAGTGTGATCTAGCTACTGTTGCCAGCAAGGCCGGTACTAAATATAGTTGAGTGTGATCTAGCTACTGTTGCCAGCAAGGCCGGTACTAAATATAGTTGAGTGTGATCTAGCTACTGTTGCCAGCAGGGCCAGTACTAAATATAGTTGAGTGTGATCTAGCTACTATTGCCAGCAAGGCCAGTACTAAATATAGTTGAGTGTGATCTAGCTACTATTGCCAGCAAGGCAGGTACTAAATATAGTTGAGTGTGATCTAGCTACTATTGCCAGCAAGGCCAGTACTAAATATAGTTGAGTGTGATCTAGCTACTGTTGCCAGCAAGGCCGGTACTAAATATAGTTGAGTGTGATCTAGCTACTATTGCCAGCAGGGCAGGTACTAAATATAGTTGAGTGTGATCTAGCTACTATTGCCAGCAAGGCAGGTACTAAATATAGTTGAGTGTGATCTAGCTACTATTGCTAGCAAGGCAGGTACTAAATATAGTTGAGTGTGATCTAGCTACTATTGCCAGCTAGGCCAGTACTAAATATAGTTGAGTGTGATCTAGCTACTATTGCCAGCAGGGCCAGTACTAAATATAGTTGAGTGTGATCTAGCTACTATTGCCAGCAAGGCAGGTACTAAATATAGTTGAGTGTGATCTAGCTACTATTGCCAGCAGGGCCAGTACTAAATATAGTTGAGTGTGATCTAGCTACTATTGCCAGCAGGGCCGGTACTAAATATAGTTGAGTGTGATCTAGCTACTATTGCCAGCAGGGCCGGTACTAAATATAGTTGAGTGTGATCTAGCTACTATTGCCAGCAAGGCCAGTACTAAATATAGTTGAGTGTGATCTAGCTACTATTGCCAGCAAGGCAGGTACTAAATATAGTTGAGTGTGATCTAGCTACTATTGCCAGCAGGGCCGGTACTAAATATAGTTGAGTGTGATCTAGCTACTATTGCCAGCAGGGCCGGTACTAAATATAGTTGAGTGTGATCTAGCTACTATTGCCAGCAGGGCCGGTACTAAATATAGTTGAGTGTGATCTAGCTACTATTGCCAGCAAGGCCGGTACTAAATATAGTTGAGTGTGATCTAGCTACTATTGCCAGCAAGGCCGGTACTAAATATAGTTGAGTGTGATCTAGCTACTATTGCCAGCAAGGCAGGTACTAGATATAGTTGAGTGTGATCTAGCTACTATTGCCAGAAAGGCCGATACTAAATATAGTTGAGTGTGATCTAGCTACTATTGCCAGCAAGGCTGGTACTAAATATAGTTGAGTGTGATCTAGCTACTATTGCCAGCAAGGCCAGTACTAAATATAGTTGAGTGTGATCTAGCTACTATTGCCAGCAAGGCCAGTACTAAATATAGTTGAGTGTGATCTAGCTACTATTGCCAGCAAGGCAGGTACTAAATATAGTTGAGTGTGATCTAGCTACTATTGCTAGCAAGGCCAGTACTAAATATAGTTGAGTGTGATCTAGCTACTATTGCCAGCAAGGCCGATACTAAATATAGTTGAGTGTGATCTAGCTACTATTGCCAGCAAGGCCAGTACTAAATATAGTTGAGTGTGATCTAGCTACTATTGCCAGCAAGGCCGGTACTAAATATAGTTGAGTGTGATCTAGCTACTATTGCCAGCAAGGTAGGTTCTAAATATAGTTGAGTGTGATCTAGCTACTATTGCCAGCAAGGCCGGTACTAAATATAGTTGAGTGTGATCTAGCTACTATTGCCAGCAAGGCCGGTACTAAATATAGTTGAGTGTGATCTAGCTACTATTGCCAGCAAGGTAGGTTCTAAATATAGTTGAGTGTGATCTAGCTACTATTGCCAGCAAGGTAGGTTCTAAATATAGTTGAGTGTGATCTAGCTACTATTGCCAGCAAGGCAGGTACTAAATATAGTTGAGTGTGATCTAGCTACTATTGCCAGCAAGGCAGGTTCTAAATATAGTTGAGTGTGATCTAGCTACTATTGCCAGCAAGGCCGGTACTAAATATAGTTGAGTGTGATCTAGCTACTATTGCCAGCAAGGCTGGTACTAAATATAGTTGAGTGTGATCTAGCTACTATTGCCAGCAAGGCAGGTACTAAATATAGTTGAGTGTGATCTAGCTACTATTGCCAGCAAGGCAGGTTCTAAATATAGTTGAGTGTGATCTAGCTACTATTGCCAGCAAGGCAGGTACTAAATATAGTTGAGTGTGATCTAGCTACTATTGCCAGCAAGGCCGGTACTAAATATAGTTGAGTGTGATCTAGCTACTATTGCCAGCAAGGCCGGTACTAAATATAGTTGAGTGTGATCTAGCTACTATTGCCAGCAAGGCCAGTACTAAATATAGTTGATTGTGATCTAGCTACTATTGCCAGCAAGGCCAGTACTAAATATAGTTGAGTGTGATCTAGCTACTATTGCCAGCAAGGCCGATACTAAATATAGTTGAGTGTGATCTAGCTACTATTGCCAGCAAGGCAGGTACTAAATATAGTTGAGTGTGATCTAGATACTATTGCCAGCAAGGCCAGTACTAAATATAGTTGAGTGTGATCTAGCTACTATTGCCAGCAAGGCCAGTACTAAATATAGTTGAGTGTGATCTAGCTACTATTGCCAGGAAGGCCGGTACTAAATATAGTTGAGTGTGATCTAGCTACTATTGCCAGGAAGGCCGGTACTAAATATAGTTGAGTGTGATCTAGCTACTATTGCCAGGAAGGCCGGTACTAAATATAGTTGAGTGTGATCTAGCTACTATTGCCAGCAAGGCCAGTACTAAATATAGTTGATTGTGATCTAGCTACTATTGCCAGCAAGGCCAGTACTAAATATAGTTGAGTGTGATCTAGCTACTATTGCCAGCAAGGCCGATACTAAATATAGTTGAGTGTGATCTAGCTACTATTGCCAGCAAGGCAGGTACTAAATATAGTTGAGTGTGATCTAGCTACTATTGCTAGCAAGGCCAGTACTAAATATAGTTGAGTGTGATCTAGCTACTATTGCCAGCAAGGCAGGTACTAAATATAGTTGAGTGTGATCTAGCTACTATTGCCAGCAAGGCCAGTACTAAATATAGTTGAGTGTGATCTAGCTACTATTGCCAGCAAGGCCGATACTAAATATAGTTGAGTGTGATCTAGCTACTATTGCCAGCAAGGCAGGTACTAAATATAGTTGAGTGTGATCTAGCTACTATTGCTAGCAAGGCCAGTACTAAATATAGTTGAGTGTGATCTAGCTACTATTGCCAGCAAGGCAGGTACTAAATATAGTTGAGTGTGATCTAGCTACTATTGCCAGCAAGGCCAGTACTAAATATAGTTGAGTGTGATCTAGCTACTATTGCCAGCAAGGCAGGTACTAAATATAGTTGAGTGTGATCTAGCTACTATTGCCAGGAAGGCCAGTATTAGATATAGTTGAGTGTGATCTAGCTACTATTGCCAGCAAGGCAGGTACTAAATATAGTTGAGTGTGATCTAGCTACTGTTGCCAGCAAGGCCAGTACTAAATATAGTTGAGTGTGATCTAGCTACTATTGCCAGGAAGGCCAGTACTAAATATAGTTGAGTGTGATCTAGCTACTGTTGCCAGCAAGGCCAGTACTAAATATAGTTGAGTGTGATCTAGCTACTATTGCCAGGAAGGCCAGTACTAAATATAGTTGAGTGTGATCTAGCTACTATTGCCACCAAGGCCAGTACTAAATATAGTTGAGTGTGATCTAGCTACTGTTGCCAGCAAGGCCAGTACTAAATATAGTTGAGTGTGATCTAGCTACTATTGCCAGGAAGGCCAGTACTAAATATAGTTGAGTGTGATCTAGCTACTGTTGCCAGCAAGGCCAGTACTAAATATAGTTGAGTGTGATCTAGCTACTATTGCCAGCAAGGCAGGTACTAAATATAGTTGAGTGTGATCTAGCTACTGTTGCCAGCAAGGCCAGTACTAAATATAGTTGAGTGTGATCTAGCTACTATTGCCAGCAAGGCAGGTACTAAATATAGTTGAGTATGATCTAGCTACTGTTGCCAGCAGGGCCAGTACTAAATATAGTTGAGTGTGATCTAGCTACTATTGCCAGCAAGGCCAGTACTAAATATAGTTGAGTGTGATCTAGCTACTATTGCCAGCAAGGCAGGTACTAAATATAGTTGAGTGTGATCTAGCTACTATTGCCAGCAAGGCCAGTACTAAATATAGTTGAGTGTGATCTAGCTACTGTTGCCAGCAAGGCCGGTACTAAATATAGTTGAGTGTGATCTAGCTACTATTGCCAGCAGGGCAGGTACTAAATATAGTTGAGTGTGATCTAGCTACTATTGCCAGCAAGGCAGGTACTAAATATAGTTGAGTGTGATCTAGCTACTATTGCTAGCAAGGCAGGTACTAAATATAGTTGAGTGTGATCTAGCTACTATTGCCAGCTAGGCCAGTACTAAATATAGTTGAGTGTGATCTAGCTACTATTGCCAGCAGGGCCAGTACTAAATATAGTTGAGTGTGATCTAGCTACTATTGCCAGCAAGGCAGGTACTAAATATAGTTGAGTGTGATCTAGCTACTATTGCCAGCAGGGCCAGTACTAAATATAGTTGAGTGTGATCTAGCTACTATTGCCAGCAGGGCCGGTACTAAATATAGTTGAGTGTGATCTAGCTACTATTGCCAGCAGGGCCGGTACTAAATATAGTTGAGTGTGATCTAGCTACTATTGCCAGCAAGGCCAGTACTAAATATAGTTGAGTGTGATCTAGCTACTATTGCCAGCAAGGCAGGTACTAAATATAGTTGAGTGTGATCTAGCTACTATTGCCAGCAGGGCCGGTACTAAATATAGTTGAGTGTGATCTAGCTACTATTGCCAGCAGGGCCGGTACTAAATATAGTTGAGTGTGATCTAGCTACTATTGCCAGCAGGGCCGGTACTAAATATAGTTGAGTGTGATCTAGCTACTATTGCCAGCAAGGCCGGTACTAAATATAGTTGAGTGTGATCTAGCTACTATTGCCAGCAAGGCCGGTACTAAATATAGTTGAGTGTGATCTAGCTACTATTGCCAGCAAGGCAGGTACTAGATATAGTTGAGTGTGATCTAGCTACTATTGCCAGCAAGGCCGGTACTAAATATAGTTGAGTGTGATCTAGCTACTATTGCCAGCAAGGCTGGTACTAAATATAGTTGAGTGTGACCTAGCTACTATTGCCAGGAAGGCCGGTACTAAATATAGTTGAGTGTGATCTAGCTACTATTGCCAGCAAGGCAGGTACTAAATATAGTTGAGTGTGATCTAGCTACTATTGCCAGCAAGGCCAGTACTAAATATAGTTGAGTGTGATCTAGCTACTATTGCCAGCAAGGCCGGTACTAAATATAGTTGAGTGTGATCTAGCTACTATTGCCAGCAAGGCCAGTACTAAATATAGTTGAGTGTGATCTAGCTACTATTGCCAGCAAGGCCGATACTAAATATAGTTGAGTGTGATCTAGCTACTATTGCCAGCAAGGCAGGTACTAAATATAGTTGAGTGTGATCTAGCTACTATTGCCAGCAAGGCAGGTTCTAAATATAGTTGAGTGTGATCTAGCTACTATTGCCAGCAAGGCCGATACTAAATATAGTTGAGTGTGATCTAGCTACTATTGCCAGCAAGGCCAGTACTAAATATAGTTGAGTGTGATCTAGCTACTATTGCCAGCAAGGCCGGTACTAAATATAGTTGAGTGTGATCTAGCTACTATTGCCAGCAAGGCAGGTACTAAATATAGTTGAGTGTGATCTAGCTACTATTGCCAGCAAGGCCGGTACTAAATATAGTTGAGTGTGATCTAGCTACTATTGCCAGCAAGGTAGGTTCTAAATATAGTTGAGTGTGATCTAGCTACTGTTGCCAGCAAGGCAGGTACTAAATATAGTTGAGTGTGATCTAGCTACTATTGCCAGCAAGGCCGGTACTAAATATAGTTGAGTGTGATCTAGCTACTATTGCCAGCAAGGCAGGTACTAAATATAGTTGAGTGTGATCTAGCTACTATTGCCAGCAAGGCCGGTACTAAATATAGTTGAGTGTGATCTAGCTACTATTGCCAGCAAGGTAGGTTCTAAATATAGTTGAGTGTGATCTAGCTACTGTTGCCAGCAAGGCAGGTACTAAATATAGTTGAGTGTGATCTAGCTACTATTGCCAGCAAGGCCGGTACTAAATATAGTTGAGTGTGATCTAGCTACTATTGCCAGCAAGGCCGGTACTAAATATAGTTGAGTGTGATCTAGCTACTATTGCCAGCAAGGTAGGTTCTAAATATAGTTGAGTGTGATCTAGCTACTATTGCCAGCAAGGTAGGTTCTAAATATAGTTGAGTGTGATCTAGCTACTATTGCCAGCAAGGCAGGTACTAAATATAGTTGAGTGTGATCTAGCTACTATTGCCAGCAAGGCAGGTTCTAAATATAGTTGAGTGTGATCTAGCTACTATTGCCAGCAAGGCCGGTACTAAATATAGTTGAGTGTGATCTAGCTACTATTGCCAGCAAGGCCAGTACTAAATATAGTTGAGTGTGATCTAGCTACTATTGCCAGCAAGGCCAGTACTAAATATAGTTGAGTGTGATCTAGCTACTATTGCCAGCAAGGCCAGTACTAAATATAGTTGAGTGTGATCTAGCTACTATTGCCAGCAAGGCAGGTACTAAATATAGTTGAGTGTGATCTAGCTACTATTGCCAGCAAGGTAGGTTCTAAATATAGTTGAGTGTGATCTAGCTACTATTGCCAGCAAGGCCGGTACTAAATATAGTTGAGTGTGATCTAGCTACTATTGCCAGCAAGGCCAGTACTAAATATAGTTGAGTGTGATCTAGCTACTATTGCCAGCAAGGCCGGTACTAAATATAGTTGAGTGTGATCGAGCTACTATTGCCAGCAAGGCCAGTACTAAATATAGTTGAGTGTGATCTAGCTACTGTTGCCAGCAAGGAAGGTACTAAATATAGTTGAGTGTGATCTAGCTACTATTGCCAGCAAGGCAGGTACTAAATATAGTTGAGTGTGATCTAGCTACTATTGCCAGCAAGGCAGGTTCTAAATATAGTTGAGTGTGATCTAGCTACTATTGCCAGGAAGGCCAGTACTAAATATAGTTGAGTGTGATCTAGCTACTATTGCCAGCAAGGCCAGTACTAAATATAGTTGAGTGTGATCTAGCTACTGTTGCCAGCAAGGCAGGTACTAAATATAGTTGAGTGTGATCTAGCTACTATTGCCAGCAAGGCAGGTACTAAATATAGTTGAGTGTGATCTAGCTACTATTGCCAGCAAGGCTGGTACTAAATATAGTTGAGTGTGATCTAGCTACTATTGCCAGCAAGGCAGGTACTAAATATAGTTGAGTGTGATCTAGCTACTATTGCCAGCAAGGCAGGTACTAAATATAGTTGAGTGTGATCTAGCTACTATTGCCAGCAAGGCAGGTACTAAATATAGTTGAGTGTGATCTAGCTACTATTGCCACCAAGGCCAGTACTAAATATAGTTGAGTGTGATCTAGCTACTATTGCCAGCAAGGCCAGTTCTAAATATAGTTGAGTGTGATCTAGCTACTATTGCCAGCAAGGCCAGTTCTAAATATAGTTGAGTGTGATCTAGCTACTATTGCCAGCAAGGCAGGTACTAAATATAGTTGAGTGTGATCTAGCTACTATTGCCAGCAAGGCTGGTACTAAATATAGTTGAGTGTGATCTAGCTACTATTGCCAGGAAGGCCAGTTCTAAATATAGTTGAGTGTCATCTAGCTACTATTGCCAGCAAGGCAGGTACTAAATATAGTTGAGTGTGATCTAGCTACTATTGCCAGGAAGGCCAGTTCTAAATATAGTTGAGTGTGATCTAGCTACTATTGCCAGCAAGGCCAGTTCTAAATATAGTTGAGTGTGATCTAGCTACTATTGCCAGCAAGGCCAGTTCTAAATATAGTTGAGTGTGATCTAGCTACTATTGCCAGCAAGGCAGGTTCTAAATATAGTTGAGTGTGATCTAGCTACTATTGCCAGCAAGGCTGGTACTAAATATAGTTGAGTGTGATCTAGCTACTATTGCCAGGAAGGCTGGTACTAAATATAGTTGAGTGTGATCTAGCTACTATTGCCAGCAAGGCCGGTACTAAATATAGTTGAGTGTGATCTAGCTACTATTGCCAGCAAGGCAGGTACTAAATATAGTTGAGTGTGATCTAGCTACTATTGCCAGCAAGGCAGGTACTAAATATAGTTGAGTGTGATCTAGCTACTGTTGCCAGCAAGGCAGGTACTAAATATAGTTGAGTGTGATCTAGCTACTATTGCCAGCAAGGCAGGTACTAAATATAGTTGAGTGTGATCTAGCTACTATTGCCAGAAAGGCAGGTACTAAATATAGTTGAGTGTGATCTAGCTACTATTGCCAGCAAGGCCGGTACTAAATATAGTTGAGTGTGATCTAGCTACTATTGCCAGAAAGGCAGGTACTAAATATAGTTGAGTGTGATCTAGCTACTATTGCCAGGAAGGCCAGTACTAAATATAGTTGAGTGTGATCTAGCTACTATTGCCAGGAAGGCCAGTATTAAATATAGTTGAGTGTGATCTAGCTACTATTGCCAGCAAGGCCAGTACTAAATATAGTTGAGTGTGATCTAGCTACTATTGCCAGCAAGGCAGGTACTAAATATAGTTGAGTGTGATCTAGCTACTATTGCCAGCTCGGCCGGATTTAGTTGTTCTACACGCGAGTGTAGGTATTAATATGGTTGAGTGTGGTCCAGTTACAATTTCTGGGACCTATCTACAATCCTATTATATACAGAATAGGGCGGTGGATTGTCAGTATCGGTAGGGCGTCAGACATCATGCTTTGCAGCATAGTTACGTCCCTTTCAGATCTGAGTTCAAATCCCGCCGAGGTTAACTTTGCCTTTCATCCTTACGGGGGTCGATAAAATAAAGTACCAGTAATGTATTGGGTATTTGCTGGCCTTGTGCCAAAAGTATAAACAATTATTATTAAAGTTGTTGTGGATTGGCAGTATCGGTAGAGGGTCGGACGTCATGCTTTGACGCATAGCGTTACGGCCCTTTCAATTCTGAAATCAAATCCCGCCGAGGTCAACTTTTCCTTTCATCCTTACGGGGCCGATAAAATAAAGTACCAGTAATGTACTGGCTAATTGCAGGCCTTGTGCCAAATGTAGACACAATTATTATTAAAGTTGTTTGTGTGGAGGGTTAGCAGAATCGGTAGAGCGCTGGGGAAAATGCTTTGCAGTATATAGTTACGGCCATTTATGGCCCTTTACGATAAAATAAAGTACCAGTGATGCACTGGAGTAATCGCTGACCTTGTCCCAAAAGTAGAAACTCTATTATATATGCATCCTCGTTTGACTTGCTATGCATGCATAGTCCCGTAACTACTGAAGGAGTCATAGGTGAGCCATATTGAAATATGGCGTTTCTAGGTCCTTTTAAAACCTGGCGGTATGGAGAGAGATGGGCTCCACCAAGCTTAAAATGCTCAACAAATGCTGTATGTCAATACAGAGCCCTTACGATCTGTCAGGAGTTACGGAACCATACATACATAGATTGTAAATATCTAAATATGCACCTGGAACCCCATTTGCTCACTATACAGAGAGATGTCGTGGGCGAGAGAGATGGGATCGATGACAGTGTGGGAGTTCGGCTCTTCCATGTTTGGACACATTGCACCTGTCAAGGGTGTATTTTCATACCTGTGACCACGGACCGAGCCGCTACCAGAGTAAAATATAACACAATCACAAGGAGCACTGGGAAACTTCTCCAATAATTTTTTAGGCAAGCCCGTTCAAGGGTGATCCAACTATTTCTGGCACCGATCTATAATTCCTGCAACATAAAAAGTCCTCATTTAACTTGGTGTATACATTCTAAATATCTAAACATATTTGAGGATGACCCTGCTACTACTATTTCTCGCAAATATCTACAATTCCTGCTGATATAAAAACCTCATTTAACCCTTTACCATTTACATTACTCTATATATACTACTATATTTTTGTGGTAAGGACTTTATCTCACATAATATGAAATCTATGAGATTTTGAGAACAATACCTTAACATCAGTATAAGTGACCAGTTACAGCCAGTTTGAACAGAAAAAGGCGAGAGAATTCTGGCCGGATACGGCCGGTTTAAATACTATATGGTTAACTCGGTATAAAGATTCTAAATATCTAAACATATTTGAGGGTGACCCAGCTACTATTTCTAGCAACTAACTACAACCCCACTACATATAAAGACCTCATTTAACTCGATATGAGATTCTAAATATCTAAACATATTTGAGGCTGACCCAGCTACTATTTCTAGCACCAATCTACAACCCCACTACATATAAAGACCCTCATTTAACTGAATATAAGATTCTAAATATCTAAATATATTTGAGGGTGACCCAGCTACTATTTCTAGGACCAATCTACAAACCCACTACATATAAAGTCCTCATTTAACTCGATATAAGATGCTAAATATCTAAATATATTTGAGGGTGACCCTGCTACTATTTCTAGGACCAATCTACAACCCCACTACATATAAAGTCCTCTTTTAACTCGATATAAGATTCTAAATATCTAAACATATTTGAGGGTGACCCAGCTACTATTTCTAGCAACTATCTACAACCCCACTACATATAAAGTCCTCATTTAACTCGATATAAGATTCTAAATATCTAAACATATTTGAGGGTGACCCAGCTACTATTTCTAGGACCAATCTACAACCCCACTACATATAAGGACCCCATTTAACTCGATATAAGATTCTAAATATCTAAACATATTTGAGGGTGACCCAGCTACTATTTCTAGGACCAATCTACAACCCCACTACATATAAGGACCCCATTTAACTCGATATAAGATTCTAAATATCTAAACATATTTGAGGGTGACCCAGCTACTATTTCTAGGACCAATCTACAACCCCACTACATATAAGGACCCCATTTAACTCGATATAAGATTCTAAATATCTAAACATATTTGAGGGTGACCCAGCTACTATTTCTAGGACCAATCTACAACCCCACTACATATAAGGACCCCATTTAACTCGATATAAGATTCTAAATATCTAAACATATTTGAGGGTGACCCAGCTACTATTTCTAGCACCAATCTACAACCCCACTACATATAAAGTCCTCGTTTAAATCAATATAAGATTCTAAATCTCTAAACATATTTGAGGGTGACCCAGCTACTATTTCTAGCAACTAACTACAATCCCATTACATATAAAGTCCTCATTTAACTCGATATAAGATTCTAAATATCTAAATATATTTGAGGGTCACCCAGCTACTATTTCTAGCAACTAACTACAACCCCACTACATATAAAGACCTCATTTAACTCGATATAAGATTCTAAATATCTAAACATATTTGAGGGTGACCCAGCTACTATTTCTAGGACCAATCTACAACCCCACTACATATAAGGACCCCATTTAACTCGATATAAGATTCTAAATATCTAAACATATTTGAGGGTGACCCAGCTACTATTTCTAGGACCAATCTACAACCCCACTACATATAAGGACCCCATTTAACTCGATATAAGATTCTAAATATCTAAACATATTTGAGGGTGACCCAGCTACTATTTCTAGGACCAATCTACAACCCCACTACATATAAGGACCCCATTTAACTCGATATAAGATTCTAAATATCTAAACATATTTGAGGGTGACCCAGCTACTATTTCTAGGACCAATCTACAACCCCACTACATATAAGGACCCCATTTAACTCGATATAAGATTCTAAATATCTAAACATATTTGAGGGTGACCCAGCTACTATTTCTAGCACCAATCTACAACCCCACTACATATAAAGTCCTCGTTTAAATCAATATAAGATTCTAAATCTCTAAACATATTTGAGGGTGACCCAGCTACTATTTCTAGCAACTAACTACAATCCCATTACATATAAAGTCCTCATTTAACTCGATATAAGATTCTAAATATCTAAATATATTTGAGGGTCACCCAGCTACTATTTCTAGCAACTAACTACAACCCCACTACATATAAAGACCTCATTTAACTCGATATAAGATTCTAAATATCTAAACATATTTGAGGGTGACCCAGCTACTATTTCTAGCACCAATCTACAAACCCACTACATATAAAGTCCTCATTTAACTCGATATAAGATTCTAAATATCTAAACATATTTGAGGGTGACCCAGCTACTATTTCTAGGACCAATCTACAAACCCACTACATATAAAGTCCTCTTTTAACTCGATATAAGATTCTAAATATCTAAACATATTTGAGGGTGACCCAGCTACTATTTCTAGCAACTAACTACAACCCCACTACATATAAAGTCCTCATTTAACTCAATATAAGATTCTAAATATCTAAATATATTTGAGGGTGACCCAGCTACTATTTCTAGGACCAATTTACAAACCCACTACATATAAAGTCCTCATTTAACTCGATATAAGATTCTAAATATCTAAATATATTTGAGGGTGACCCAGCTACTATTTCTAGGACCAATTTACAAACCCACTACATATAAAGTCCTCATTTAACTTGATATAAGATTCTAAATATCTAAATATATTTGAGGGTGACCCAGCTACTATTTCTAGGACCAATCTACAACCCCACTACATATAAGGACCCCATTTAACTCGATATAAGATTCTAAATATCTAAACATATTTGAGGGTGACCCAGCTACTATTTCTAGGACCAATCTACAACCCCACTACATATAAGGACCCCATTTAACTCGATATAAGATTCTAAATATCTAAACATATTTGAGGGTGACCCAGCTACTATTTCTAGCACCAATCTACAACCCCACTACATATAAAGTCCTCGTTTAAATCAATATAAGATTCTAAATCTCTAAACATATTTGAGGGTGACCCAGCTACTATTTCTAGCAACTAACTACAATCCCATTACATATAAAGTCCTCATTTAACTCGATATAAGATTCTAAATATCTAAATATATTTGAGGGTCACCCAGCTACTATTTCTAGCAACTAACTACAACCCCACTACATATAAAGACCTCATTTAACTCGATATAAGATTCTAAATATCTAAACATATTTGAGGGTGACCCAGCTACTATTTCTAGGACCAATCTACAACCCCACTACATATAAGGACCCCATTTAACTCGATATAAGATTCTAAATATCTAAACATATTTGAGGGTGACCCAGCTACTATTTCTAGGACCAATCTACAACCCCACTACATATAAGGACCCCATTTAACTCGATATAAGATTCTAAATATCTAAACATATTTGAGGGTGACCCAGCTACTATTTCTAGGACCAATCTACAACCCCACTACATATAAGGACCCCATTTAACTCGATATAAGATTCTAAATATCTAAACATATTTGAGGGTGACCCAGCTACTATTTCTAGGACCAATCTACAACCCCACTACATATAAGGACCCCATTTAACTCGATATAAGATTCTAAATATCTAAACATATTTGAGGGTGACCCAGCTACTATTTCTAGCACCAATCTACAACCCCACTACATATAAAGTCCTCGTTTAAATCAATATAAGATTCTAAATCTCTAAACATATTTGAGGGTGACCCAGCTACTATTTCTAGCAACTAACTACAATCCCATTACATATAAAGTCCTCATTTAACTCGATATAAGATTCTAAATATCTAAATATATTTGAGGGTCACCCAGCTACTATTTCTAGCAACTAACTACAACCCCACTACATATAAAGACCTCATTTAACTCGATATAAGATTCTAAATATCTAAACATATTTGAGGGTGACCCAGCTACTATTTCTAGCACCAATCTACAAACCCACTACATATAAAGTCCTCATTTAACTCGATATAAGATTCTAAATATCTAAACATATTTGAGGGTGACCCAGCTACTATTTCTAGGACCAATCTACAAACCCACTACATATAAAGTCCTCTTTTAACTCGATATAAGATTCTAAATATCTAAACATATTTGAGGGTGACCCAGCTACTATTTCTAGCAACTAACTACAACCCCACTACATATAAAGTCCTCATTTAACTCAATATAAGATTCTAAATATCTAAATATATTTGAGGGTGACCCAGCTACTATTTCTAGGACCAATTTACAAACCCACTACATATAAAGTCCTCATTTAACTCGATATAAGATTCTAAATATCTAAATATATTTGAGGGTGACCCAGCTACTATTTCTAGGACCAATTTACAAACCCACTACATATAAAGTCCTCATTTAACTTGATATAAGATTCTAAATATCTAAATATATTTGAGGGTGACCCAGCTACTATTTCTAGGACCAATCTACAACCCCACTACATATAAGGACCCCATTTAACTCGATATAAGATTCTAAATATCTAAACATATTTGAGGGTGACCCAGCTACTATTTCTAGGACCAATCTACAACCCCACTACATATAAGGACCCCATTTAACTCGATATAAGATTCTAAATATCTAAACATATTTGAGGGTGACCCAGCTACTATTTCTAGCACCAATCTACAACCCCACTACATATAAAGTCCTCGTTTAACTCAATATAAGATTCTAAATCTCTAAACATATTTGAGGGTGACCCAGCTACTATTTCTAGCAACTAACTACAATCCCATTACATATAAAGTCCTCATTTAACTCGATATAAGATTCTAAATATCTAAATATATTTGAGGGTGACCCAGCTACTATTTCTAGGACCAATTTACAAACCCACTACATATAAAGTCCTCATTTAACTTGATATAAGATTCTAAATATCTAAATATATTTGAGGGTGACCCAGCTACTATTTCTAGGACCAATTTACAAACCCACTACATATAAAGTCATCATTTAACTCGATATAAGATTCTAAATATCTAAATATATTTGAGGGTGACCCAGCTACTATTTCTAGGACCAATCTACAAACCCACTACATATAAAGACCTCATTTAACTTGATATAAGATTCTAAATATCTAAATATATTTGAGGGTGACCCAGCTACTATTTCTAGGACCAATTTACAAACCCACTACATATAAAGTCATCATTTAACTCGATATAAGATTCTAAATATCTAAACATATTTGAGGGTGACCCAGCTACTATTTCTGGCAGCTATCTACAATTCCTTAATTTAACTTGATATAAGATTCTAAATATCTAAACATATTTGAGGGTAATCCAGCTACTATTTCTAGCACCAAACTACAACCTCCACTACATATAAAGTCCTCAATTGACTTGGATGCAGCCAAATATTTGTGCTATGTGAACACTCTTTAACGCTTCTCTGCTCTATATAAACACAGCTGTCTCCGTAATTTGTTGTTTTGACGTCGTTAAGTTCAGTTAAGCAACCAACTGCAGGTCTTGTCACACACGTCTACACGACTGGAATATTCTTAGCATTGGAATAGAGAGAATATGGCGGCGGTGGTGGTGGCGGTGGTGGTGGTGATGGCGGTGGTGGTGGTGATGGCGGTGGTGGTGATGATGGTGGTGGTGGTGATGATGGTGGTGGTAGTTGTGGCGGTGGTGGTGGTGATAGCGGTGGTGGTGGTGGTGGTGATGATGGCGGTGGTGGTGATGATGGTGGTGGTGGTGGTGGTGATGGTGGTGGTAGTGGTGGTGGTGGTGATAGTGGTGGTGGTGGTGATGGTGGTGGTGATGGTGGTGGTGGTGGTTGTGGTGGCAGCGGTGGAGGTGGTGTGTTGGCGAAGGGAGGAGGGGGGGGGGGGGGGGTCTGGGCTGGGTGGAGGTGGTGGTGGATCTGGGTAGTGGTGGTGGTGCGGGGTTTGGGTAGTGGTGATGTTGTTGTTGGTGGTGGTGGTTGTGGTGGTGGTGGTGGCGGCGATGGTGATGGTAGTGG
>OZ024765.1:17535632-17548132 GCA_964016885.1 Eledone cirrhosa
TGGAGAATAACACGGATCGGCTATCGGCTGTACAATAAGGTTTATTCGAAAATTTAACAAATGTTTCATTAGTCCGGTGTGTCTAAAAACCGCTATCCGCATTATACTGCGGCACTCAATTTTAATTACAATTGGCACCCGACAAAATTTTCAAAATACTGAAAATTTGGTGGGGTTTTAGTGAAACAAGACCGAACGTTAGAACTATCCTTGATACAGAGTACTCAAAACCTCTACTGAGATTGCCTTAAACGATACCCCATTAACTTAAATATATATATAGGTCTGTGTGTGTGTGTGTGTGTGTGTGTGTGTGTGTGTGTGTGTGTGTGTGTGTGTGTGTGTGTGTGTGTGTGTGCGTGTGTGGTTAACTTTGCTTACGAGCTCGATAAAATAAAGTACCAGTAATGTACTAATCGGCTATCCCTCCCTTCCCCCCAAAAAAATTGCTGGCCTTGTGCCAAATGTAGAAACAATTATTACACCACCAGCACCACCATTGCAGTGGCGGCGGCGGCGGCGGTGGTGGTGGCGACGACGACGACGACATATCCTGTGAGGTGAGTGTTTGTAGGAGACCAGATAAATCTGATCTTCCCAATGTTTCTAAGAGTTCGAACGATCGATTACGTTTACACGATGATTGTTTTTTTTAAATTGTATTGTTTAAGAAGAACATACTTTTCTAGAGCAATCAATTATGGAAATTAATGAGTTCAGTAATTAGAAGAAAAAAACAATATATTAACATATTAACATGAATCATTATTGCATGATCCTGTAACTTCTGCTATAGTCGTAGGGGCGCCATGACGGCGTTTCTAGGGCATTTTTAAATCCTGGCGGAAGCAATATCCTCTCTCCATGTATGAACACAGTAGTTTTCTTCCAGGGAAGGATAAAGAGTGTTGAGTGAATGGAAGTGATAAAGAGGTATAGAGGAACAGTCGACCCCAGTATTTGACTGGTACATTTCTTATCGACCTGGAATTGAGGAAAGCTAAAGTTGACCTCAGCAGTCTACAGTGAGAGTATAGAGGAACAGTCGACCCCATTATTTAACTGGTACATTTCTTATCGACCTGGAATTGAGGAAAGCTAAAGTTGACCTCAGCAGTCTACAGTGAGAGTATAGAGGAACAGTCTACCCCAGTATTTAACTGGTACATTTCTTATCGACCTGGAATTGAGGAAAGCTAAAGTTGACCTCAGCAGTCTACAGTGAGAGTATAGAGGAACAGTCTACCCCAGTATTTAACTGGTACATTTCTTATCGACCTGGAATTGAGGAAAGCTAAAGTTGACCTCAGCAGTTTACAGTGAGAGTATAGAGGAACAGTCGACCCTAGTATATAACTGATACATTTCTTATCGACCTGGAATTGAGGAAAGGCAATGTTGATCTCGCCATGATTTGAACTTAGAGAGCAGAGAGTCTGAACAAATTGCAGATAGTATTCTATCCAACGTTTAACAACTCTGCCTTTCAATTATTACATTGCATTGTTTTGCTGTATTTTCCTAGTAACTCCTGTTACTTATAGAGTCCTGATTTAACTTGATATGAAAGCATGCGTAGTCTCGTAACTCTTGTTACGTATAGAGTCCTCATTTACCTTGATATGAAAGCATGCATAGTCTCGTGACTCCTGTTACGCGTAGAGTCCTCATTTAACTTGATATGAATGCATGCATAGTCTCGTAACTCCTGTTACGTATAGAGTCCCCATTTAACTTGATATGAAAGCATGCGTAGTCTCGTAACTCATGTTACGTATAGAGTCCTCATTTAACTTGATATGAATGCATGCATAGTCTCGTAACTCATGTTACGTATAGAGTCCTCATTTAACTTGATATGAAAGCATGCGTAGTCTCGTAACTCCCAAGGGAGCCGTAGAGTCATAGAGGCGCCGTATTAACATATGGCGTTTCAACGGCATTTTGTAAAACCTAGCGTAGTCCATCATTTTCCAGATTTCTTCCACAGAAGGATAGAAAGTTAGAGATAGGAAGTGAGGAAGGATCAACCCCAATACAAGACTGGTATATTTTTTTTTATTGACTATTGACCTCGAAAGGAAGAAAGGCAAATTTGACCTCGGCAGGAATTGATCTCAGAAAAGATCTCAGAAAAGCAGAGAAGTGGAACATATAGCGCAAATCATTCTGACCGGAAATCTAACGACGCAGCCATTTTGTAGTCAGGGGTATATATGGTTATCTGGTCTCGTAACTCCTGATGGAGTCGTAGGGGCACCGATGTGGTGTTTCTGGGGAGAAACTTAAGCCTTGGTGGGGCCCAACACTCACCAGGGCTGAACACAGTAGATTTCTATCAGAGAATGGTAAAAAGTGTGAGAGAACAGAAATTAGAAAGAGATGTAGAAGAAGAATCAATCCCAGTAGTGAACTGGTACATGTTTATATCGACCTGGGATACATGAAAGGTAAAGCTGACCTCATCAAACTACAAACTACAGTGAGAGAACGATAGCAAGAAAGAGATGTAGAAGAAGAATCAATCCCAGTAGTGAACTGGTACATGTTTATATCGACCTGGGATACATGAAAGGTAAAGCTGACCTCATCAAACTACAAACTACAGTGAGAGAACGATAGCAAGAAAGAGATGTAGAAGAAGAATCAATCCCAGTAGTGAACTGGTACATGTTTATATCGACCTGGGATACATGAAAGGTAAAGCTGACCTCATCAAACTACAAACTACAGTGAGAGAACGATAGCAAGAAAGAGATGTAGAAGAAGAATCAATCCCAGTAGTGAACTGGTACATGTTTATATCGACCTGGGATACATGAAAGGTAAAGCTGACCTCATCAAACTACAAACTACAGTGAGAGAACGATAGCAAGAAAGAGATGTAGAAGAAGAATCAATCCCAGTAGTGAACTGGTACATGTTTATATCGACCTGGGATACATGAAAGGTAAAGCTGACCTCATCAAACTACAAACTACAGTGAGAGAACGATAGCAAGAAAGAGATGTAGAAGAAGAATCAATCCCAGTAGTGAACTGGTACATGTTTATATCGACCTGGGATACATGAAAGGTAAAGCTGACCTCATCAAACTACAAACTACAGTGAGAGAACGATAGCAAGAAAGAGAAGTAGAAGAAGAATCAATCCCAGTAGTGAACTGGTACATGTTTATATCGACCTGGGATACATGAAAGGTAAAGCTGACCTCATCAAACTACAAACTACAGTGAGAGAACGATAGCAAGAAAGAGATGTAGAAGAAGAATCAATCCCAGTAGTGAACTGGTACATGTTTATATCGACCTGGGATACATGAAAGGTAAAGCTGACCTCATCAAACTACAAACTACAGTGAGAGAACGATAGCAAGAAAGAGATGTAGAAGAAGAATCAATCCCAGTAGTGAACTGGTACATGTTTATATCGACCTGGGATACATGAAAGGTAAAGCTGACCTCATCAAACTACAAACTACAGTGAGAGAACGATAGCAAGAAAGAGATGTAGAAGAAGAATCAATCCCAGTAGTGAACTGGTACATGTTTATATCGACCTGGGATACATGAAAGGTAAAGCTGACCTCATCAAACTACAAACTACAGTGAGAGAACGATAGCAAGAAAGAGATGTAGAAGAAGAATCAATCCCAGTAGTGAACTGGTACATGTTTATATCGACCTGGGATACATGAAAGGTAAAGCTGACCTCATCAAACTACAAACTACAGTGAGAGAACGATAGCAAGAAAGAGATGTAGAAGAAGAATCAATCCCAGTAGTGAACTGGTACATGTTTATATCGACCTGGGATACATGAAAGGTAAAGCTGACCTCATCAAACTACAAACTACAGTGAGAGAACGATAGCAAGAAAGAGATATAGAAGAAGAATCAGCCCCAGTATTTAACTGCTATTTTTTTCATCCCCGAAAAGATGAAAGACAAAATTGACCATGGCGATATTTGAACTCAGAAAGTAAAGAGCTGGAACAAAAAATACCGCGGAGCTTTCTTCTCAACCTTCTAACGAACCTACCTTTCATCATTGCGGGTTCGATAAAATGACATAGGGGTCGATTTCCCTTCCCTTCAAATTGCTGGCCTTGTGCCAAGAAGTAGAAGCAATCGCTGCGGATCCACCATGGACTCTTTCGGCCTCCACCCGCTTTCATGTCGCTACAATACCGGCAGCCTTCCACGCCATGCCACCCGCAACGAGGTCATAAAGCATGGCTTGAATGAATGCAGCAGGCTTCCCCTCCCAGCTCGGGCCGGTGGGGCTGGACCGAGGGTACGGCGGCAAAAGGCCAGACGGTATGACCATCTTCCCGTTCCGCGGTGGCAAACCCCTCGTCTGGGATGCCAATTGCAGCGACACTTTCTCCAGCCGCAACCTGGTGCAGTCTGCGACTAACCCAGGTACTGCTGCACTTCGGGCTGGAGGAGGGCAAACTCTCCAAGTACCGGTTGCTCTCCGACAGGTTTGCGATGTGCCCTTGGCAGTGGAAACTTCTGATGTCTTTGGCCCTAGGGCTACCTCCCTACTTACCACCACAGGCGCTGAGCTGGCTAGCTGCAGGTGTGAGCCTCGCGAGATGGAATGTCTCTTTCAGGGCATCTCCCTTACCATCCTCCGGGGAAACGCCTTCTCCATTCTGACAACATCCCGTATTAAGCCGTAGATGTTTGTTTACAAACACATCGAGCATTATAATAAATGTTCGGTGAATCCATACGTATATATATATATATGTGTGCATGTATGTATATATATATACATACTACTGTACGTCTGTATACATATATGTATGTACGTGTACATACTTATATTTAAGTAACAGCCGTACTAAGAGTGGGAAATGAAATTTCGTTTCATTTTTTCCGTTTATATATATATATTTATATATATATATATATATTTCTGAAGACAGCATATATATGTGAAGGTATGTATATTCTCTCTGATAGTTTGTATAATTTTGTACATAGATCTTTTGAATATGCATACCAATTCTAACACATATATGTCCTAGAAACGATCGTAAAATAATGAACTTTTTTTGTTTAATATAAGGAACTGTTTCTTTGTTTATTCATTATTTTTTTAATAATTTATCTTGACTCTGTATTCCGTTTATCTTTCACCGAAAGTGATTTTTGAATGCATCTCTTCTTTTCATGATATCCGGATTACATTGAGTTCTTCATACGGATTGGACACTACCGTAAACTTTTGGTAGATTTATCTACTATATATATATATATATATATATATATATATATATATATATATTTATATATATATATATTTATATATATATATATATATTTATATATATATATATTTATATATATATATATATTAGTAGAACACTGGAAGGTAATATCCGTAGTAGTAGAGCACTCAGTCCATGGGACGAGTTTGGTAGAAGTATTTCGAAAAGAGGGAAAGGCAAATTTGACCTTGTCTACAACTCAGAGAGCAGGAACCATTCTGTCCGCCATTCTAACAACTCAGCCATTTTGCCGCCTTAAATCAACATTCACAACATAATAACAAAATAAAATATTATTAATAATAAATAACAGGAAATTAACCTCTATGTTATATGAACCATTACTAATCAATTACATATCCCCTCCATTACACCCTTCGTCAGGTTACTCGCCGCCGCCGCCATCACAATTATCATGTTGTCTGACTCCATACTGCTGAACACCCGCAATGTACTTGCCCAATCACTTTAATAGTCACCATAACTACACCTGCCGCCCCACCCCCACACTCTCTGTATAAAATAATTGTTTCCGAGGAGACAGTAGTTGAACTTAGATTTGAAATAAATGTACTTTTGTAAAATCCTTATATTATCTAAACAAACAAACACACACACACACACACACACACACACACACACACACACATATATAATATAAATATATATATAATATATATGTATAATATCACAGTCCACGCTGTAATGTGGCCGTGTAGGCAACACGGTAAAAACCTCCCAGCCCCACACTGTAAATGTGGTTGGTGTTAGGAAGGGCATCCAGCTGTAGAAAACACGCCAGACAGTCCACGCTGTAATGTGGCCGTGTAGGCAACACGGTAAAAACCTCCCAGCCCCACACTGTAAATGTGGTTGGTGTTAGGAAGGGCATCCAGCTGTAGAAAATCGCCAGACAGTCCTATGCGAGCAAGACAATCACTCTTGCCTCAAGTGGGAAAACCCCCGTCCAAACCCATGCAAGCGTGGAACACGTACGTTAATGATGATGATGATGATGATGATGATGATGATATATATATATATATAAATAAATATATATATTTCGTTTCTGAATTTGTTTAGCAAGATTCTTTATCTGAAAACGTGTGTTGAAACTGATATTGTTATGCTTTGGGAGGGCCATGTTGCCAATAAGTAACACACGCACCAGTTACTTTCACTCCAATTTATTATAAATTAAATTATATATTTAAAAATTTAAAAATTTATAAATTTCTGGTTGGTTGGTTGGTTCCACAATCTGACGGTTGTTCATATATTGTCAAAGTTCTTTCGTCATACATTCTGTGACCTCTTCAGTGACTTGGGATTCTTGTCTTTGTTTTATGCCTCTCCTTTGTTCTGTCTTAAGCCATCTTGTTTTTGTGTATGTTGTGTCACAAGAAATCACGATATATATCGTCATTGAAATATGTATAAGGGCTCAATTAATAAAGGACCCTATCATCTTCAACTTCGTATTTTCATCCTTGTTTTTAGTTTTATTATAGATGAGATTCTACAGGACTAGAACTGTTTCATTCTTTAGAAATCATCAGGAATCTCAAAAGAATGAAAGAGTAGTCTTGTAGAATCTCATCTATATTAAAACTTTTATACTCTGCTATGTATTGAGTACCTTACTTACTGTGGTTACCTCTGATTCAACCCGGAATAACGTCCCTATATATATATATATACCGGAAGTGTAAAGTGTTCATCCAGGGGAGCACTCGACGTTTAGGTTCACGTCAGTGGTATGTATATTCATTTATGTATATTCATTCTGCCACTACTACAACAGAGGTCCGACGAGTTTTTGATTCCAGAGTCAGGCCAGATCGATACAGATCGAACCTTGAGTTGATCAGTAGCGAAACGCGCGTCACCTATCAATAAACGTAATGAAGGCTTACCCAATCATCCTTGTATTATTATCTATATACATCGAGAGAGAGAGAGAGAGAGAGAGAGAGAGAGAAAGAGAAAGAGACAGAGAGAAAGAGAGAGAGAGAGAGAGAGAGAGAGAGAAAGAAAGAGAGATAGAGAAAGAAAGATAGAGAAAGAAAGAGAGATAGAGAAAGAAAGATAGAGAAAGAAAGAGAGAGAGAGAAAGAGAGATAGAGAAAGAAAGAGAGAGAGAGAAAAAGAGAGAGAAAGAAAGAAAGAGAGAGAGAGAGAGAGAGAGAGACAGAGAGAAAGAGAAAGAGACAGAGAGAAAGAGACAGAGAGAGAGACAGAGAAAGAGAGAGAGAGTGAGAGAGAGAGAGAGAGAGAGAGAGAGAGAGAGAAAGAGAGATAGAGAAAGAAAGAGAGAGAGAGAAAAAGAGACAGAAAGAAAGAAAGAGAGAGAAAAAGAGAGAGAGAGAGAGAAAAAAAAAGAGAGAGAGAGATTAGGTGATATGATTAGAGATCTTCTGATAGCCCGAAATCGATTAAAGATGTTTATAATTTTTTCAATTTACCGGGAAATTCGTATTTTTTGTCATATTTCCATGGCTACACATTAGATGCACGTCGGTGCAGTCTCGGTTACACACTCTGTATTTATGCATTACTGGTACTTTATTTATCGACCATGTACGGATGAAAGGCAAAGATATCCTCGGCGGTATTTGGACTCAGGACGTAAAGTGCCGTAACTATACCGCGAAGTATGGTATCCGACGCTCTACCGATACTGCGTATCCCCTGCCCTAATAATAATAATAATAATAATAATAATAATAGTAATAATAATAATAATAACAATTGTTTCTACGTTTGGCACAAGACCAGCAATTACCCAGTGCATTACTGGTACTTTATTTTATCGACCCCGTAAGGATGAAAGGCAAAGTTAACCTCGGCGGGATTTGAACTCAGATCATAAAGGGAGGTAACTCTATGCTTCAAAGCATGGCGTCCGACCCTCTACCGATACTGCCAATCCACAATAATAATGGCATTTATACAAACTACAAAATGTATCACATTCCGAGAAGGAGTATGAGCATAAGCCAGAGTCGGTGATAGAAAAGGCTCAAGTGAAGGTGATATGGGATTTCAGGATATAGACAGACAGGAAATTAGAACAATGTAGGCCTGACCCGGTGGTTTTTGACCACTTTTTCTGAACATTTCCAAAGGCATGCTTGCTAGTAACAGCAAGAACCCTCCGAAGACGTCCTGAATATCTGAGGCTGCAGCTAGCGGCTTGATATTCATTTGAAGAAACT
The DNA here is from genome assembly GCA_964016885.1 of Eledone cirrhosa. Classification (NCBI taxonomy): domain Eukaryota; kingdom Metazoa; phylum Mollusca; class Cephalopoda; order Octopoda; family Eledonidae; genus Eledone; species Eledone cirrhosa. Next base: position 17,544,132 of record OZ024765.1, read on the forward strand.
TTCCAGTTAAATAACTGTTTCTACTTTAGGTACAAGGCCAGCAATTACGCAGTGTATTACTGGTACTTTACTTTATCGACCCCGTAAGGATGAAAGGCAAAGTCAACCTCGGCGGGATTTGAACTCAGATCGTAAAGGGACGTAACTATGCTGGAAAGCATGGCGGCCGGCCCTCTACCGAACATCAATGACTGAGACTCCAATAAGAATAATAACAATAATAATTGTTTCTACTTTTGACACAAGGCCAGCAATTACCCAGTGTATTACTGGTACTTTATTTTATCGACCCCGTAAGGAACAATAATAATAATAATGATTTCTTATATAGGCACAAGGCCAGCAATTTTGGGGGAGGGAAAGTCGATTAAATCGACCCCAGTGCGTGACTGGTACATTATTTTATCGACCCCGTAAGGATGAAAGGCAAAGTTAACCTCGGCAGGATTTGAACTCAGATCATAAAGTGCCATAACTCCATGCTGCAAAGCATGTTGTCTGACAGCAATAATAATAATAATGATGTCTTCATTATTGGCCACAAGGGCCGGACATAGAGGACAATACAAAGACGGGGACAGTGGGGTTTACATGCAATCAAATAAAAAAAAAAAAAAAAAAAAATATCAATAACTGAATTCCCCAATAGGGGGGGGGGGGGGGTACCACCGAGGGGTTTCGTTTGGAACCCCAAAATCCCAACCCACCCTCATCTCAAAGAGCACCCTATGACGACTCTCCTCTCTCCCTTAATCTTTCCAGCCTTCAGGCGCATGATCAGAGTGGACCTATTCACACGTGCCATTCTCGCAACAATCACCCACCTTTCAAAGAATGATCTGGGCGGCAGCACTTCCCTCTCTACCCTTATCTTCCTTTCCAAGTGGAACTTGAAAAAGTTGACGAGGGCTTGACCGAAGTGGAAAGGGTCTCTCTTCAGAACTCTCAGTTACGTCCAGCACACAACTTCTTTCGTTTCTATTTTAGGCACCAAGCCTGAATTTTCTACAATAATAGCCTTGTATATTTGTCCATAACGCAGTAGAGATGACTGAGGAAGGAAGGGATGATTACGTCGACTGAGGAAGGAAGGGGTGATTACGTCGACTGAGGAAGGAAGGAGTGATTACGTCGACTGAGGAAGGAAGTAGTGATTACGTCGACTGAGGAAGGAAGGAGTGATTACGTCGACTGAGGAAGGAAGGAGTGATTACGTCGACTGAGGAAGGAAGGGGTGATTACGTCGACTGAGGAAGGAAGGAGTGATTACGTCGACAGAGGAAGGAAGGAGTGATTACGTCGACAGAGGAAGGAAGGAGTGATTACGTCGACTGAGGAAGGAAGGAGTGATTACGTCGACAGAGGAAGGAAGGAGTGATTACGTCGACTGAGGAAGGAAGGAGTGATTACGTCGACTGAGGAAGGAAGGAGTGATTACGTCGACTGAGGAAGGAAGGAGTGATTACGTCGACAGAGGAAGGAAGGAGTGATTACGTCGACTGAGGAAGGAAGGAGTGATTACGTCGACTGAGGAAGGAAGGAGTGATTACGTCGACTGAGGAAGGAAGGAGTGATTACGTCGACTGAGGAAGGAGGAGTGATTACGTCGACTGAGGAAGGAAGGGGTGATTACGTCGACTGAGGAAGGAAGGGGTGATTACGTCGACTGAGGAAGGAAGGGGTAATTACGTCGACTGAGGAAGGAAGAGGTAATTACGTCGACTGAGGAAGGAAAGGGTGATTACGTCGACTGAGGAAGGAAGGGGTAATTACGTCGACTGAGGAAGGAAGGGGTGATTACGTCGACTGAGGAAGCAGGGGTGATTACGTCGACTGAGGAAGGAAGGAGTGATTACGTCGACTGAGGAAGGGGTGATAACGTCGACTGAGGAAGGAAGGAGTGATTACGTCGAATGAGGAAGGGGTGATAACGTCGACTGAGGAAGGAAGGAAGGAAGGAGAGATTACGTCGACTGAGGAAGGAAGGAAGGAAGGAGTGATTACGTCGACTGAGGAAGGAAGGAGTGATTACGTCGACGGCGGAAGGAAGGAGTGTTTACGTCGACTGAGGAAGGAAGGGGTGATTACGTCGACTGAGGAAGGAAGGAAGGAAGGAGTGATTACGTCGACTGAGGAAGGAAGGGGTGATTACGTCGACTGAGGAAGGAAGGAGTTATTACGTCGACTGAGGAAGGAAGGAGTGATTACGTCGACTGGTGAAGGAATGAGTGATTACGTCGACTGAGGAAGGAAGGGGTGATAACGTCGACTGAGGAAGGAAGAGGTGATAACGTCGACTGAGGAAGGAAGGAAGGAGTGATAACGTCGAATGAGGAAGGGGTGATAACGTCGACTGAGGAAGGAAGAGGTAATAACGTCGACTGGTGAAGGAAGGAGTGATTACGTCGACTGAGGAAGGAAGGAGTGATTACGTCGACTGAGGAAGGAAGGGGAGATAACGTCGACTGAGGAAGGAAGAGGTGATAACGTCGACTGAGGAAGGAAGGGGTAATAACGTCGAATGAGGAAGGAATGGGTGATAACGTCGAATTAGGAAGGAATGGGCGATAACGTCGAATTAGGAAGGAAGGGGTAATAACGTCGACTGAGGAAGGAAGAGGTGATAACGTCGAATGAGGAAGGAAGGTGTGATAACGTCGAATGAGGAAGGAAGGGGTGATAACGTCGACTGAGGAAGGAAGGGGTAATAACGTCGAATGAGGAAGGAATGGGTGATAACGTCGAATGAGGAAGGAAGGGATAATAACGTCGACTGAGGAAGGAAGAGGTGATAACGTCGAATGAGGAAGGAAGGGGTGATAACGTCGACTGAGGAAGGAAGAGGTGATAACAAACAACAGAAAGTAGCGTCTAATATTCGCTAAGCCTGAGTGTGTGTGTATATGTATAGCGAATTGGCTACACACATTGACTTTGTGAGTGTTTGTGTGTAAATTATATTTATATGCATTACTTGTGTAACTGTATATGTGCTTGTGTGTGTTTATTTGACAGATACATAAACAATATAATTACAAACACTCACACATCTACACATACATATATACAAACAGACACACTTAGAAAAAATAATTATTACATGCACAGCTATGTGATTAATGGGTAAGTAAGAATTGTGAGAAACTATAGAGGTCCAGCGCTCTAAGATTCGTCATAGCGGTGTGTTTTATGTTTGTATCTCTTTTGTCTAAGAGCGTGAAGGAACCAACATACAAAAACTCTTTTTCATCTTATGTATAGATATTACAATTATCCGTCAGTTTTGACGGCACGAGGCAAGCTAATAATTGTTTCTACATTTGGCACAAGGCTAGCAATTATCCAGTGTATTACTGGTACTTTATTTTATCGACCCCGTAAGGATTAATAATGATTTCTAGTATAGGCACAAGGTCAGTAATTTGGGGTGGTGGGGAAAGTCAATTAAATCGCCCCCAGTACGTTACTGGTGCTTTATTTTATCGACCCCATAAGGATGAAAGGCAAAACTAACCTCGGCGGGATTTGAAATCAGACGGTAAAAGGCCGTGACTCTATGCTGCAAAGGATGGTGTCCGATTCTCTACCGATACTGCCAATCCACCGCCCTAGCTAATGATAATAATAATAATAACAATAATATATATACATATATATATATATTTATTAAATAACAGATTAAAGTTTAAGCAAAGAATCGGTGCTTTGACCCTTAAAGGGATCTTCTGAAACTAAAAATAATCAATCTGTGAACGCAGAAGTAAATATTTCGAAAAACGTTGCAACCGAAGGAAAACAGGAAGACGATAGTTTGGTTCATGGAAACGTTCCCTGGCAATGAACGAAAAAAAAAACGAAGATAATATTTGCTCTACGGTTCTTATTTGATATATATTTATCCTTATCGAGCCCTCGTTGGATTTTAGTTTTCAAATTTATCATTATTACTATATATGTGTGTGTGTGTGTGTGTGTGTGTGTGTGTGTGTGTGTGTGTGTGT
>OZ024765.1:17560632-17600632 GCA_964016885.1 Eledone cirrhosa
GAGTTAGTGTGTGTGTGCGTGTGTATGTGTATGTGTGTGTGGTGGTTTATAAAGTGGTTCTGTGTATGAGTTAGTAAGTGTGTGTGTGTGTGTGTAGTCGGTTATAATGTGGTTCTGTGTATGAGTAAGTGTGTGTGTGTATGGGTGGGTTATAATGTGGTTCAGTGTATGAGTTAGTAAGTGTGTGTGTGTGTGTGGTCGATTATAATATGGTTCTGTGTATGAGTTAGTGTGGGTGTATGTGTGTGTGTGTGTGGTGGGTATGTGTGTGTGTGTGTGGTGGGTCTCTTTGTGTGTGTGGTGGGTCTGTGTGTGTGTGGTGGGTATGTGTGTGTGTGTGTGTGTGGTGGGTCTGTATGTGTGTGTGTGGTGGGTCTGTGTGTGTGTGGTGGGTCTGTGTGTGTGTGGTGGGTATGTGTGTGTGTGTGTGTGTGTGTGTGTGGTGGGTCTGTATGTGTGTGTGTGGTGGGTATGTGTGTGTGGTGGGTCTGTGTGTGTCTATGTGGGTGTATGTGTGTATCTATGTATGTAGGTGTGTGAATGTGTGTGTATATGTGTGTATGTGTGTGTATATGTGTGAATATGTGTGTATATGTGTGAATGTGTGTGAATGTGTGTATATGTGTGTATATGTGTGAATATGTGTGTATATGTGTGTATATGTGTGTATATGTGTAAATGTGTGTATATGTGTGAATATGTGTGAATATGTGTGTGTATGTGTGTATATGTGTGAATATGTGTGTATGTGTGTGCATGTGTGTATATGTGTGAATGTGTGTATGTGTGTGTATGTGTGTGTTTGTGTGTATGTGATGTGTGTGTATGTGTGTGTATATATGTCTGTATGTGTGTGTATGTGTGTGTGTGTATATATGTGTGGCTATTACACTGAACTGACCGTGGTGTGTGCATGTATGTTTGTATGTATGTGTGTATGTGTGTGTATGTATGTGTGCATGTGTGTGTGTATTACACTGGACTGGCCGTGGTGTGTGTATGTGTGTATAACATTGGCCTAACCATATATGTGTATATGTGTGTATAACATTGGCCTAACCATAGTATGTGTATGTGTGTATGTATGTATAACAGTGGCTCCAACTGGCTTGGAGTGGCTTGGAGTGGCTTGGACTGGATTATACAGGCGGCTTTGACTGGATTGGAGTGGATTGGAATGGATTGGACTGGCCCGGAGTGGGTTAGACTGGATTGGAGTGTGTTGGATTGGATTGGACTGGATTGGAGTTCCTTGGAGTGGCTTGGTCTGGGTTAGACTGGATTGAAGTGGATTAGACTGGACTGTTTGAACAGACGAGCGGAACAGTAGAAGAGGGAAAACAGTGATAGATAAATGACAGGGAAACGAAGAAAGCAGAAACATCTGCCGAGATAAATTCCTTGTAAGTTTCGGCGTAGGTGGATGATAGACAAAGAAGAGAGAATATAATAATATGTCATTTGTCTTATTCAAACAACATCGTTTATTCTCTCCTTAATTATGCCAGATTTTTTCTATCGATTATCATCAATATAATATAAAATTGCTATTGATTTCCGCATAACAAGACAGCACTTGGTCGGTTTTATGTAGGAAAAAACAAACAGAAGTTACAGAGCGTGGGAGTAAAAAAACACTAAGAACAGGAATAAAGTGTTTGCTTTTTACCTTATCTACATCAACACCACCATCATAATCATCACCATTACCACCAATACCACCACCATCACCACCACCACCACCAACAACAACAACAACTGCGCCGCCACTAACACAAGCGTCAACATCAACGAGAACATCAACTGCGCCATCAACATCACCACCACCACCACCAACAACAACTCCGCCACCACCAGCACCAGCGTCAACATCAACGAGAACAACAACAACACCACCACCACCAACAACAACAACAACAACTCCGCCGCCGCCACCAGCACCAACATCAACGAGAACAACAACTGCGCCATCACCACCATCACCACCACCAACAACAACAACAACTCCGCCGCCGCCACCAGCACCAACATCAACGAGAACAACAACTGCGCCATCACCACCATCACCACCACCAACAACAACAACAACTCCGCCGCCACCAGCACCAGCGCCAACATCAACGAGAACAACAACTGCGCCACCACCACCACCACCACAGCAGCAGCAGCGCCACCACTAACACAACCATCGTATTGATATTGATACAATTGTTTCTACTTTAGGCACAAGGCCAGCAATTACCCAGTGCATTACTGGTACTTTATTTTATCGACCTCGTAAGGATGAAAGGCAAAGTCAACCTCGACGGGATTTGAACTCAGATCGTAAAAGGACGTAACTATGCTGGAAAGCATGTCGTCCGACCCTCTACCGATACTGCCAATCCACTGCCCTTATATATATATATATAACGGTGATGAATTAGTTTTGCGAGGTTTTTGATATGAAATCGTGTATTGAAACAAATATTGTTATACTTGGGGAGGATCATATTTGTGTAATAATATTGCCAGATTTAATAACAGAACACACTCACTGTTTGGTTGATTTTGGCTTCCGTATCTTTTATATCAGTTAATTTAATTTACTCGGTCCTCAATGTCTAACATTGACTGACCAACGGTCAAAAATACAGATATAATATAGACACAAAGACATATATATAGTCTAACATATATATATAAAATATACAGAAGCGGAAACCAACCAAACAGTGAGTTTGTCCTATCATTAATTCTGGCAATATTATTACACAAATATGACCCTCTCCATGTATAACAATATATATATATATATATAGTAATAATAGTAATAATAATAATAATAATAATAATAATAATAATAATAATAAATTTCAAGACTAAAATCCAAAGATCCCGTTAAGGGTGAAAGCAGCGATTCTTTGTTTAAACTTTAATCTGTTATTTTAATAAATAAATATATATATATATATATATATAGTGAAAAATGGAACGGGAACAAAACAGAGAGGCAGTACGAACAAAGGTTTATTAGTTTCACGCTCTTGAGAGTGGGGGGGGGGACCACGTTTCGGGCATAAGCCCTTCTTCAGGCGAAAAGTGTGTGGGAAGAGAGTTCCAAGGGTGTGTAGAGGAGTAGGGAGAGACATTTAGAAAAGAGGGGGAGAGAGGAAACGGTGGAAGTGGTACAAATGAAAATAAATATGAAAAAGGAAATGAAAAAATAATAATAAAAATAAAAATGAAGATAAACAAGTGGTGGAAGGATGTGGGGCGTGTAGGGGTGGTGGCGGGTGGAGTGGGGGGAGGGAGGCGGGGGGTGTCCGAGCGGGGAGGGCTGAAGGTGGTTTGTGTGTGTAGGTGTACGTGTGTGTGTGTGTGTGTGAGTTGGGGGAAGAACGAGGTTCCATGTTCAGGAAAAGGTGTGTGGGGTGGGGTGTAGGTCGGTGTGCGTGTGCGTGTGTGGATGGGGAGGGGTCATGGTGGGGGGGGGGGGGGGGGGGGGGTAGAGGATTCCGGAGGCTGAGTGTGTAAATATGTGGGGGTAGCACGTGTGTGTGGTGTTTATATGTATTGTGGATGTAGGTCGCGTATGGGAAAAACATTTTTTGTGAGTGTATGTCCGTGGGTAAGTTCCTAAGGTAGTTCCGTAGAGGGTGTGGTGGGGTGCCGGATATTTTCCTTGTGATGGAGTTGATTCCTGGGAGCGAGGTCCAATGTGTGTAATCCGTGGTTGGGTTGGTCGGAAGAGGGGCCATGTGGGGTGTTGCGTGCGCAACAGGAAATGGTCAGAGGAGGGTTGTGTGTCTGTATGTGCGGAGAGGTGGTTAGAGAGTCAGGCATAGCAGCAGTAGGGGAGAATGGCAGGTAGAGAAAGTCGGTGTGTCAGTGTGTGCGGAGGTGCGGTGGATGGGGGAGAGGATGGGTAGGTGTGAAAGGTGGAGTGGGAGGGGGTGTATTAGTAGAGGTGTTAGTGGTGTATGTGTGTGTGTGCGAAGGGGTGTGGGTGTAGCGGCGAGAGGGAGAGAGGTATGGGGGATGGTGGAGGGTGTGTGGTGTACTGGTGTGTGTGTGCGTGTTTGGATGAGTGTGTGTGCGGTATGATTTCTCCCGATCCCGAACGAGATAGGTCTAGTCCTGTAGAAGCCTTTATATATATATATATATATATATAAAATAAAGTTAAATAAAAGTCAAATGATTAAAATTTAGCTTCGTTTATTACTGCTATATATATTTCAGTGACAGCCATCTTTGGCTGTGACCTCGTCAGGCAGTTTGAATTCGTATGGCATATCAGAGTATTGACAATATCATACACCTAAACAACATATGTACTTGTCTATACCATACTAATTCAAACTGCCTGAAGAGGTCACAGCCAAAGATGGCTGTCACTGAAATATATATAGCAGTAATAAACGAAGCTAAATTTTCATCATTTGACTTTTATTTAACTTTATTTTACACTACTCCGGAGTAACCAAACCAACCTGCGCACTTCGTCGAGTGCTCCAGCCTGCATACTGAGGTGTTGGTATACAACCAACATAAACTCAAAATCTATATATATATATATATATATATATAACAAAAGAAGAAGGAGAGAAGAAAAAGATTTATATATATTTTTTTTTCTTCTCTCTTTCTTCTTTTCTTTCTCTCCCTCGTGGCCTTTTGACAGATAAAAGGCTATGGGCGGGCTACGGATAGATGTATAGTTTATATTGCGCCGAAACATCCGTGACCCGTTGTTAACTACTGACGAAGGGAAACTGTCCATCTCTTGTTTGTGTCTCCTTACCTTCTAATACTCGTTATCAGTAACCACACAGCCCCACCTCTCAATCCACAATTATATATATATATAAATATACATACATACACATTTTACTCTCTCAATATATATATATATATATATATATATATATATATATATATATATATATACGGAACGTAACCTTATTATGTAAGAAGCTGTCGGATGATGTCATGGCACTGGGTACACGGAATCGTGTGGCCACTGTCGTCATTCAATTATGAATCACAGCATTATCAATAAAGGATTTTAACATCTGAATCTACTTCGCATTTTCTTCTTATATATATATATATATATTTATATATATATACATCTGTGTGTGTGTATGAATACATATATGCATACACACACACATATATATATATATATATATGCATATAGACTTACATGCGTTCATATAAGTAAAGTCATCAAGGAAATAAAAAGAGAAAAATAATGCAATGCAATGATGGTGTTTTAACATTTGATATAATTGGAACAGATTAGCAACGTTTTGGATGTTAGTCTTTCATCAGAAAGTAGAAGAGGAAGTGCGAAGTCTTGCGTGGGAGAGAAGAGAGATGAAGTTTGGTAGACAGAAGAAAATAAAGTGAGATGAAACATGAAAAATGAGGCAGGCCGTGGAAATTATTAGTCAGCTATCTTGAAAAAAAATATGCATTATTACGCACTCTCATATGCATATATATATATATATATAGGAACCCCAAGTATTGAGTACTTTGGTGCGTTATGGTCCACCTGGTTCCTTACCACATTTCCTTCGTTATATATATATATATATTTATTAAAATAACAGATTAAAGTTTAAGCAAAGAATCGCTGTTATTTTAATAAATATTTGCTCTACGGTTCTTATATATTTCATATATATTTATCCTTATCGAGCCCTCTTTGAATTTTAGTCTTCAAATTTATTATTATTACTATATATATATATATATATATATATATATATATTGTTATACTTTGGGAGGGTCATGTTGCCAATAAGACAAATTCAGAAACGAATAAACAAATTCAGAAACGAAATATATATATATATATATATATATATATATAGTAATAATAATAAATGTGAAAACTAAAATCCGAAGGGGGCTCGATAAGGATTATATATATATATATATATATATATATATATATATATATATATATATATATATTAAAGAGGAGATATGTATCGTAGGAAAGGAGGAGAGAAAAAAGTCTGATACAGTATACTAGATGCCAATAGCTTATATATATATATAACCAAAATTAAGATAAATTAAATGAATTTAATCTAAATCGAAATTGTGGGTGTCATGTGACTTACCATCTGATTAATTGGTGAAATATATTTCTTTAATGGGATATATACAAGGAAGGTTAATCATACTTAAAGTATAAATTTAATTATTACCCAAACTAGCTAAGCGTGGTTACACGCGTCTAAAAACTATCTCCTGTGATTATTCATGTATATTTATATGTTAATCAATTTCTAGTTATATATATATATATATATATACATACACACATATATATATATATTCACATACATATTTATGTATAGGCATACACATGTACATGTATACAAACACACATACGTACATGCACTCACACACATATATACATATATAAGTACATATATATATATACACATATATACATAAAGACCTGAAGATCCGCCCTTCGTTGCTACAGTGGAGTCTGTCCTACTGTATGGGTCTGAGACTTGGTCACTGACCAAGAAACTCACTCAGATGGTAGATGGGTGCGACGCAAGAATGTTGAGGATGGCTCTTAACATTAATCAGTATACACTGAGGATGAACAACTCAGAGCTGTACAGGAGCCTCCCAAAAGTCAGGTCGAAAGTGACACAGAGGAGACTGAGGTTAGCTGGACATGCTCACCGACATCCAGAATTGACACTGCACTCAGTGCTCCTGTGGGAGCCCCTACATGGACACACTGGAAGACGGAGACTGAGGTTAGCTGGACATGCTCACCGACATCCAGAGTTGACATTGCACTCAGTGCTCCTGTGGGAGCCCCTACATGGACACACTGGAAGACGGAGACTGAGGTTAGCTGGACATGCTCACCGACATCCAGAGTTGACATTGCACTCAGTGCTCCTGTGGGAGCCCCTACATGGACACACTGGAAGACGGGGGACTGAGGTTAGCTGGACATGCTCACCGACACTGCACTCAGTGCTCCTGTGAGAGCCCCTACATGGACACACTGGAAGACGGGGACTGAGGTTAGCTGGACATGCTCACCGACATCCAGAGTTGACACTGCACTCAGTGCTCCTGTGGGAACCCCTACATGGACACACTGGAAGACGGAGACTGAGGTTAGCTGGACATGCTCACCGACATCCAGAGTTGACACTGCACTCAGTGCTCCTGTGAGAGCCCCTACATGGACACACTGGAAGACGGAGACTGAGGTTAGCTGGACATGCTCTCCAACATCCAGAGTTGACACTGCACTCAGTGCTCCTGTGAGAGCCCCTACCTGGACACACTGGAAGACGGGGACTGAGGTTAGCTGGACATGCTCTCTCGACATCCAGAGTTGACACTGCACTCAGTGCTCCTGTGGGAGCCCCTACATGGACACACTGGAAGACGGAGACTGAGGTTAGCTGGACATGCTCTCCGACATCCAGAGTTGACACTGCACTCAGTGCTCCTGTGAGAGCCCCTACATGGACACACTGGAAGACGGAGACTGAGATTAGCTGGACATACTCTCCAACATCCAGAGTTGACACTGCACTCAGTGCTCCTGTGAGATCCCCTACATGGACACACTGGAAGACGGGGACTGAGGTTAGCTGGACATGCTCACCGACACTGCACTCAGTGCTCCTGTGAGAGCCCCTACATGGACACACTGGAAGACGGGGACTGAGGTTAGCTGGACATGCTCACCGACATACAGAGTTGACACTGCACTCAGTGCTCCTGTGGGAGCCTCTACATGGACACACTGGAAGACGGAGACTGAGGTTAGCTGGACATGCTCACCGACATCCAGAGTTGACACTGCACTCAGTGCTCCTGTGAGAGCCCCTACATGGACACACTGGAAGACGGAGACTGAGGTTAGCTGGACATGCTCTCCAACATCCAGAGTTGACACTGCACTCAGTGCTCCTGTGAGAGCCCCTACCTGGACACACTGGAAGACGGGGACTGAGGTTAGCTGGACATGCTCACCGACATCCAGATTTGACACTGCACTCAGTGCTCCTGTGGGAGCCCCTACATGAACACACTGGAAGACGGAGACTGAGGTTAGCTGGACATGTTCTCCGACATCCAGAGTTGACACTGCACTAAGTGCTCCTGTGGGAGCCCCTACATGGACACACTGGAAGACGGAGACTGAGGTTAGCTGGACATGCTCACCGACATTCAGAGTTGACACTGCACTCAGTGCTCCTGTGGGAGCCCCTGCACTGACACACTGGAAGACGGAGACTGAGGTTAGCTGGACATGCTCACCGACATCCAGAGTTGACACTGCACTCAGTGCTTCTGTGGGAGTCCCTGCATGGACACACTGGAAGAGGAAGACCCAGGTTGACATATGTTGATGCCCTAAGGACAGACACTGGTCTGTTGGAGACGCAGGACAAGGCAGCGATAATGAGGGACAGAGACCGCTGGAGAGAACTCGTCCATGGATCTCGGGAATTTTACCCGCCCTATATATATACTTAACATAGAAATAGCTTCTATAGGACTAGAAATATTTCATTCGGGAGAAATCATATATATATATAACGAGGGAAATGTGGTACGGAACCAGATGGACCATAACGCACCAAAGTACACAATACTTAGGGTAGTAGAGTGGGTAATAGGAACGAGTATGACCCCGACGGCTGATCTCAAGCCGTTTCGATGGCTAATTCTGGACTAGAATTAGCCGTCGAAACGGTTTGAGCTCAGCCGTCGGGGTCCTACTCGTTCCTATATATATATATATATATATATATATATATATATATATATATATATATATATATATATATATATAGTGAAAAATTAAACGGGAACAAAACAGAGAGGCAGTACGGACAACGGTTTATTAGTTTCACGCTCTTGAGAGTGGGTTGGTGGTATATATATATATGCACATACGTGCATACCAACACACACACATACACACACACACACACACACAGTGGCGAAGGCTTCATGACCTCCATCTTGTCCGTTACCTTGTTATAATTTGCCTTGAGAATGTAATCTTCTTATGTAAGAAGCTCTCTGATGAGATCGTGGCACTGAGTACGCGGAATCACGTGGGCACTGAGCACGCGGCATCACGTGGTCACTGAGCACGCGGAATCACGTGGTCACTGAGCACGCGGAATCACGTGGGCACTGAGTACGCGGCATCACGTGGGCACTGAGTACGCGGAATCACGTGGGCACTGAGTAAGTACGCGGCATCACGTGGGCACTGAGTACGCGGAATCACGTGGGCACTGAGTACGCGGAATCACGTGGGCACTGAGTAAGTACGCGGCATCACGTGGGCACTGAGTACGCGGAATCACGTGGGCACTGAGCACGCGGAATCACGTGGGCACTGAGCACGCGGAATCACCGTGGGCACTGAGTACGCGGAATCACGTGGCCACTGTCATCATTGAAATATTTTACAATAAAGGACTATATCTGAAACTACTTCGCATTTTCTTCTACATATATACCTCTCTCTCACAAATAAGCTCACATATATATACACATGCATACATATGTTCACCTACATATATATATATATATATATATATACACACACAAATACATATGTAATACTACTACTACTACTACAAACACCACCACTACTACTTTTACTACCACTACTACTACTACTACCACTAACAGTACTACTACTTCCACTACTACTACTAACACCACCACTACTACTACCACTATCACTACAAACACCACCACCACTACCACCACTACTACTACTACTACTACTACTACTACAAACACTACCACCACTAACAAAACTACTACTACTACCACTACTATTACTAGTACTAACACTACTACCACTACTACTACCACTAACACCACTACTACTACCACTACTATTACTAGTACTAACACTACCACCAGTACTACTACCACTAACACCACTACTACTATCACTACTATTACTAGTACTAACACTACCACCAGTACTACTACCACTAACACCACTACTACTATTACGACTTCTACTACTACTACCACTACTATTACTAACACTACCACTAGTACTACTACCACTAACACCACTACTACTATTACGACTTCTACTACTACTACTACCACTACTATTACTAGTACTAACACTACCACCACTACTACTACGATTACTACTACTACCACTACCACCACTACTACTACGATTACTACTACTACCACTACCACTACTACTACTTTAATAATGTCACGGTGTAGATTTCACAAGAACTCTGGTCAAAATTGTCCCCGTCTGGAGGCTGAGTGTGACCCCCTAGACAGAGATGGATGGGTTTTGTTAAACAGGGCTGTGGTAGGGTGGTGGGGGAGGGCTGTTGAGGGAGTGAGAGAGAGAGGGAGTGAGAGAGAGATAGAGGGAGTGAGAGTGAGAGAGGGAGTGAGAGAGAGAGAGAGAGAGTGAGAGAGAGAGTGAGAGAGAGAGAGAGAGTGAGAGAGAGAGATAGGTGACAGACGGAGAGTGAGAGAGAGATAGGTGACAGACGGAGAGTGAGAGAGAGATAGGTGACAGAGAGAGTGAGAGAGAGATAGGTGACAGACAGAGAGTGAGAGAGAGAGAGAGAGATAGGTGACAGACAGAGAGTGAGAGAGAGATAGGTGACAGACAGAGAGTGAGAGAGAGAGAGAGATAGGTGACAGACAGAGAGAGAGAGAGAGATAGGTGACAGACAGAGAGTGAGAGAGAGAGAGAGAGATAGGTGACAGACAGAGAGTGAGAGAGAGAGAGAGAGATAGGTGACAGACGGAGAGTGAGAGAGAGATAGGTGACAGACAGAGAGTGAGAGAGAGAGATAGGTGACAGACAGAGAGTGAGAGAGAGATAGGTGACAGACAGAGAGTGAGAGAGAGATAGGTGACAGACAGAGAGTGAGAGAGTGACAGAGAGAGAGAGAGAGAGATAGGTGACAGACAGAGTGAGAGAGAGAGGGAGTGAGAGAGAGAGGGAGTGAGAGAGAGATAGGTGTCAGACAGAGAGTGAGAGAGATAGGTGTCAGCCAGAGAGTGAGAGAGAGATAGGTGTCAGACAGAGAGTGGTGACAGAGAGAGAGAGGTGACAGAAAGAGAGAGAGGGGAGGAGTGAGAGAGAGAGAGAGAGGTGACAGAGAGTGAGAGAGAGAGGGAGAGATAGGTGACAGAGAGTGAGAGAGAGAGGGAGTGAAAGAGAGAGAGAGAGATAGGTGACAGAGAGTGAGAGAGAGAGGGAGTGAAAGAGAGGGAGAGAGAGTGAGAGAGAGGGGGAGTGAGAGAGAGGGGGAGTGAAAGAGAGGGACAGGGTGAAGGGGTGAGAGGACATATTTTATATAAACTTTGGGTCTCCTCATTAAAATGTTGGTGTGACATGATGTCGCATAGGTTGATAGTAATTAGTGCCAGATTTGTTTGGCACTGTTTAGGTTGTAATGTGGGAAGGCGGTGGATTGGCAGTATCGGTAGAGGGTCGGACGCCATGTTTTCCAGCATACTTACGTCCCTTTACGATCTGAGTTCAAATCCCGCCGAGGTTGACTTTGCCTTTCATCCTTACGGGGTCGATAAAATAAAGTACCAGTAATGAACTGGGTTATTGCTGGCCTTGTGCCTAAAGTAGAAACAAATATATTTGTGTGGGATGGTGGAAGATAAACTACTAAAGAAACAAACATGGCGGCCTCATGGTAAGGGTGCTGGATTTAGCGTCACAATAAGGTGAGTTCGATTTCTGGACTTGAGCAGAGTCCAGGGTTCAACCGGGTTAGGGTTAGTTGTGAGTCCCGGATTCTACACACGATTTCTCAAGAATGAAACAGTTCTAGTCCTGTAGAATCTCATCTATATTAAAACTTTTATACACTGCTATGTATTGAGTACCTTACTTACTGTGGTTACCTCCGATTGAACCCGGAATAATTTACCTATATATATATATATATAGCGAGGGAAAAGTGGTAAGGAACCAGGTGGACCATAACGCACCAAAGTACTCAATACTTAGGGTAGTAGAGTGGGTAATAGGAGTAAGTAAGACCCCGACGGCTGAGCTCAAGCCGTTTCGACGGCTAATTCTGTACTCGACGGCTAATTCTGTACAGAATTAGCCGTCGAAACGGCTTGAGCTCAGCCGTCGGGGTCTTACTTACTCCTATATATATATATATATATATATATATATATATATATATATAAATGTGATAATAATGGAGCTGCGGCGCTGCAAATGGGTTACATATGAAAAAGTTTGTCCTCATCAGTGGCCTTCCAACCGTCGTAGGCATTTCGTCGCATTAAAGGCCATATACCTCAGGTTGGTGCGAGCAACGGCTAAAAAAAAGTCGTTGGGACACGTAAATAAAGGGGACGCTAGGGTAAACAGACAAAATGGTTTAAGCAGCAGAAAGTGATGATATATATATATATATATATATATATATATATATATATATATATTAGGTATAGGATTATCCAAGATGTAGTAATGGTTAATTACTACACTGGATATGATTGACGTACGGTAAGAGGTTACTCTACGAGTTATGGAAGAATTGTTGAAGAAACTAAGTTCCTGATCCTTCTGTATTCCGGAGTGTATATAAAGAATGAATAATAATAGGTAGACATCATAAAAAGGTAATTTATTCTGTGTGCTTACAAATGTTTCCACGGTGGTACTACAGCCTGGTTATGCTATGTGCAAATTTACAAGTATTTGCAGAACTCAAATATCCAATGCTGTGACCACTGTATCCTCAAATACTTGTAAATTTGCACATAGCATAACTAGGCTGTAGTACCACCATGGAAACATTTGTAAGCACACGGAATAAATTACCTTTTTATGATGTCTACCTATTATTATTCATTCTTTATATATATATATATATATAAACAAGCAAATTATAAATGTAAACATGTAAGTATGTTTTTGAAACGGTGCGCGAGTTTGAAAATTAGAAATTAGAAATTATAAGCTTTCACCGTATTTTAGACTAAAGAAATTTCTAGCCTGATAGTGGGGTTTATAACCCTCGGAGAAATGGAAAAAGATGAGTGTTGCCGTACATGGGAGCAACACTCATCTTTTTCCATTTCTCCGAGGGTTATAAATCCCACTATCAGGCTAGACATTTCTTTAGTCTAAAATACGGTGAAAGCTTATAATTTCTAATATCTAATATATATATATATATATATACGATATTAATAAAAGTATTTTATCTGATGAAGGCATACCATAATTTATGTGGTATCCCTGAAATATGTATAATGAAATAAATATGGTTTTATAAATATAGTTTCCATTTATTAATATCGTATATCTACTCCAAAAACTTGTCGAGTGCTTTATAGCAGTTATAAAAATATTTACTTGTTGTATCCCAACAACTTTAAATAAAACTTTTGCATATATATATATATATATATATATATATATATAAAAGACGTAAAATAAGAAAATTTAAAAAAAATTTTAAAAAATTAACTTACTTACCAAATTTAGTAAGTAAGTTAATTTTTTAAAAATTTTTTTTAATTTTCTTATTTTACGTCTTTTATATTATTGTTCTGCATCCTCCTGCATTGAACCACCTAGGTACTATGACATAACCTGTGTATTTGCTGGCATTAGCGTACATCTGTACGCATATGTTAGTAGATATACTAAATTCTCTCTCTCTCTCTCTATATATATATATACGATGATATTAAATAAATGGAAACTATATTTATAAAACCATATTTATTTTATTACATATATTTCAAGAGCAACCAAGAAACCTTATCGGTTGGAAATTCACTGGATATATATATACAATTAATTAAATTTTAATTAATTGAATAATCTTAATTAATTGAATATTTACTCCAGAAACCAGTTGAGTGCTCTATATCAGTTAATAACTTTTTAACCTTGTTGAATCCCAACAAATTAACAAATTAAATATAACCTCTGCATATATATATATATATATATATATGCAGAGGTTATATTTAATTTGTTAGGCTTAGCTCTGTTTCTCGACCGTTATATCGCGTGACTATCTCCCCCTCCGCCTTTTGGGATTCTTTCTCACGTCGTGTAGACGCGTTCTTGAGACTAGTAAAATGAGGTATCCTCTTGATAAGTCGGCAGACCTCGCAGGGACTCTATATCTTTATGATATATTGTTTTTGTTTATGCCACGAAACTACGTAGTCGAGGAATTTAGGAGCAGTTTAGGTATGATACATTTTATTACTAATTATATCTAAATGTTTCTTCTCTCTTCATAATGTATATATATATATATATATATATATATATATATATATATATATATATATATAGTAATACCTCCGGGTGCAACGTTTTTTTAAATATCCAGTTCTGCGTTTACAGATTGACTTTGTTAGTTTCAGAAGATCCCGTTAAGGGTGAAAGCAGCGATTCTTTGCTTAAACTTTAATCTGTTATTTTAATAAATAAATATATATATATCTATCGAGAGTTCGATTCCCGAACCGAGCGATGCGTTATGTCCTTGAGCAAGACACTTTATTTCACGTTGCTCCTTCTACCTGGAGTTGCGACCGACAGATAGTATTAGCAATTGGAAAGACCAATGGAAACATTGTTTCCTCGGTCCAATTTGACAAAAGTCGATCGACTGTCGATATATATATATATATATATATATATATAATGGAAAAATTTGAACAGGAACAAAACAGAGAGGCAGTACAACGAATGTTTATTAATTTCACGCTCTGGAGAGTGGGGTGGTGGTGGGGAACGACGTTTCGGGCATAAGCCCTTCCTCAGGTGAGAAGTGTGTGGGAACAGAGTTCAAAGGGTGTGTAGGGGAGTGGTGGAGAGACATATAGCGAAAGGAAACGGTGCGAATGAAATTAAAAATAAAAGTAAAAATAAACCATGATCAAAATACAAGGAATGAAATATATATATGTATACGCATGCGCACAAGTATAGCTCTTTATACAAAACAGTTTTTTTTTTTCATTTCAGGTAGACGCGCTCCATCATCCACTTTTCTAATAAAATATATGATACACAAAACGCCAGCATCAACATTCTTTATTTTTAAGAAGGACTAGCGTCCGAAACGTTAAGACCCTCTTCCTGCTATTTCAGGTTTTAACCTAATATATTCCTTCCATATACTGTACCGACTGTGTTGTTATTTCTGTGTACCTTTTACACACACATATATATATATATATATATATATATATATATATATATATATATATATATATATAGTTAGAATTTTAGTCTACGACTTCAGTTATACCATTTACGTGGTTTTGTCTTTGCGTGCAATTATTCTCCCCGCTCCACATATGACGTTTTATCTTTTTTTTTCGTTTTTTTTCGTTCATTGCCAGAGAACGTCTCTATGCACCACCTAATAGAATATTAGTCTACGACCTCTTTTATAGCATAAACGTGGTTCTGTCTTTGCGTGTAATTGTTTTTCACCGCTCCAAATAATGACGTATTATATTCGTTTTTTTCCCGTTCTTTGCCAGGGAACGTTTCCATGAACCAAAGTATCGTCTTCCTGTCTTCCTCAGGTTGCAACGTTTTTTTGAAATATTCACTTCTGCGTTCACAGATTGACTTTGTTAGTTTCAGAAGATCCCGTTAAGGGTGAAAGCAGCGATTCTTTGCTTAAACTTTAATCTGTTATTTTAATAAATATTTGCTCTACGGTCCTTATATATTTGATATATATTTATCCTTATCGAGCACTCTTTGGATTTTAGTCTTCAAATTTATTATTATTACTATATATATATATATATATATATATATATATATAAAGTCTGTCTTAAGCCAGAAGGCTCATTTGGCCAGTTTCATGGCATGAAGCGACTGATAGTACAAGACTCCCCTCTGGATAGGACGCCAGTCCATCGAAGGATTAAACCTCCAAGCTATCACTGGTATTCATTTTCAGTTGAGTATACTGGAGCAACGTGAAATGAAGTGTTTTGCACAAGAATACACCACGCAACACAGGAATCGAACCCACGACATTATGATCGTAAGTCCAACACATTTACCACTAGGCCACGTGCCTCCACAAACACACACGTGTGTGTGTGCTTGTATATCTATCTATCTATCTATCTATCTATCTATCTATCTAAGGCGGGTAAAATTCCCGATATCCATGGACGAGTTCTCTCCATCGGTCTCTGTCCCTCATTATCGCTGCCATATCCTGCATCTCCAACAGACCAGTGTCTGTCCTTAGGGCATCAACATATGTTAACCTTGGTCTTCCTCTTCTAGTGTGTCCATGTCGGGGCTCCCAAAGGAGCACTGAGTGCAATGTTAACTCTGGATGTCGGTGAGCATGTCCAGCTAACCTCAGTCTCCTGTGTGTCACTTTTGAGCTGACTTTTGGGATGCTCCCATACAGCTCTGTATATATATATATATATATATATATATATATATATATATATATACACACACACACAACGGCAGAAGTGACTCAAACTAATGCGGTCGAGAATCAGCATGCAGGAATTTTAACGAAAAATCAATTTAACCTAATAACAAATGTTTTGATAATCCAGAATGGAGGAGTAAGCTTTACTAACATCAATTTTTGTACATGTTATAAAGATCTTTTATATATCCCAGCTGCGCTTGTCACACACTTTTTAAAAATCATTTTCCTTATATACAAATATATCTATATCTATATGTGTGTGTTTGTGTGTGTGTATATATATATATATATACATGTGTATATGTATATGTGTGAGTATTGAATTTACCTCAGGTATCGCACCTCAGGAAGGTTGTTCAACATCAGGTACTTTGGTGCAAGTACGAAGGTATTACCATCTATAATTGTTTCTACTTTTGGCACAAGGCCAGCAATTGCCCCAGTGCATTACTGGTACTTTATTTTATCGACCCCGTAAGGATGAAAGGCAAAGTTAACCTCGGCGGGATTAACATCTATAATCCGAGAGTTTTTCGTATGCAGATGACTGCGATCTTATTGCACACTCACAAATTGACATGCAGCACATTAAGAACTCTTTTTCTGAAGCCTGCAACGCTTTGGGCCTCACAATAAGCTTGGAAAAGACTGTAATGATGTACCTGCCTGCACCTGGGAAAAAATACTCTACACCAAGTATATAACGAATGCAGTCGGGATGTGCAGCTAAAGCACTCAATAAGGAATTTTACCTTAGACATCAGACATCCGGTTCATGCAAATTGAAGACAGCGACCGATAAGCGAGCCGCTTGAAATGAAACTGTCGTTTTTCTCCTATCTTGCTGTTGACCATAAAATCGCATTTGAGCTTTGAATTATTGTATACGAGGCCAACTAAATCACCATACGTGTGAGATGTAACAACACCAAAATGGTAGAGCTGCAGCCCCTACGATCAAAACAACCAAGAACCCTGCTTTGAAACGAAGGCTCGTTGGTGGCCAGTTGAGCCTACATAAGTGTGCGCTGTGACAAAATGATAAGAATGGCGCTTCTATCATTGAAACACCAGAGGAAACTCTTTTGACATGCAATCCCGTCGGAGGTCAGTTAAACCCGTATAGTTGTGATCTGTAACAACAGCATGATATGATATGGTTAGGCGGCGAATTGGCAGAGTATTTAAGACGTCGGGTAGAATGTTTTACGGTATTTGTCTCACCTCATTGCGTGCTCTAAGTTCAAATCCCGCCGAGGTCAACTTTGCCTTTCAACTTTCCGAGGTCGATAAAAAAGTACCAGTCTTGTACTGGAGTCGATTCCTCCTCTGTAGAATAAATCGGATGTATTCAGAACTGGAGAAGGTTGGGCTCCGTCATGTTTAAAAGGGCCCTAAAGACACCATATGATGGCGCCGCTACGACTCCACAAGGAGTTATGGCAACTTCCTCCTTATCATATCATTAAACTATCCCGGAATCCTCTTATGAAATGCAACCTCGAAGTAGGTCAGCTAAACCTACAAATGGGTGAGATGTGTTCACGGGATAAAACTGGGACCCTTGTCATTAGAATACCCAAGGAACATGCGATGGAACATAACCTTATAGGTGAAAGCTGTGACAGCAATATTATAGGACTTGGGCCCTAAGGGGATGACATCCCGTTGAATCAACTAATCTTACATAGGTGTACGCTGTAACATCATAGTATTGGAGTCGTCATCCATAAAACACTAAAGAAAACTTTGTGGTACAACATTGTAGGAGGGCAGTTAAAACAACATAAGTGAGTGTGTGTATGTGTGTGTGTGTCTGAGTATGCGGGCGTGCATGTGTGCATGCGTCTGCGCGTGTATATTTGCGTGCGTGCGCGCATGTGTGTATGTGTGTGCATGTGTGTGTGTGTGGGGGGGGATCATGTGATCAGTAGTAATACCATTTATGTTTTTTTAATGTTTGAGACGCTGTCTCACTCACTCTCTCTCTTCCCCTCTCTCTCTCAATCTCTCTCTGTCTCTTTCTCTCTTTCCCTCTTTCTCTCTCAATCTCTCTCTCTCTCTCTCTCTCACTCTCAGTATCTCTTTTTCTTTCTCTCTTCTATCTATCTATAGATAGACAGGAAGAGAGATAGTTAGCTAGCTAGCTAGATAGATATATATAGAGAGAGAACCAATCTCTCTCTCTCTCTCTCTCTCTTTCAGTTTCTCACTCTCAGTATCTCTTTCTCTCTCTTCCTATCTATCTACCCTTCTATCTATCTACCCTTCTATATATCTATCTACTTGCCTCTCTATTCTCCCCGCCCCCTCCTCCCTCCACGTTACATATTTTAACTCAAATGAAGGTTTAGGCTCTTCTCTTAAGTTTCCGTCTCTATCCTTCCTACCATTTATGGCAAGATAGGAATATTCTAGAGGGCGTTACCCGACAATCAGGTTGTTGCTCTTCACATTCATTCTGCTGATATTGTTATTCTAGCTAATGAGGGCGCTGTGTTAGCAGTATCGGTAGATCATCGGACAACATGCTTTGCGCTATATAGTTGAGTTTCTTTGCGTTCAGAGTTCAAATCCCGCCGAGGTTAGCTTGGTTTTTTTCATCCTTACCAGAGTCGATAAAATAAAGTACCAGTAATTCACTGGTGTGGATTTCATCAACTTTCTCTCCCCCGCCCCCTACACCACCTTGTGCATTGTCACTATCGCTAGAGGGTCGGACGCCATGCTTTGCAGCAAAGAGTTACGTCCCATTGCGGTGTGAGTTCAAATCCCGCCGAGGTTAACTTTGCCACTTTGCCTTTCATCCTTACGGGGTCGATAAAATAAAGTACCAGTAATGTACTGTGATAATTGCTGGCCTTGTGTCAAAAGTAGAAACAATTATTATGATGGATTGGCAGTATCGGTAGAGTATCGGACAACATGCTTTGCGCTATATAGTTGCGGTCCTTTACGTTCCGAGTTCAAATCTCACGAAGGTTAGCTTGGTTTTTCATCCTTACCAGAGTCGATAAAATAAAGTACCAGTAATTCGCTGAGGTCGATTTAATCAACTTTCCGAGTTCAAATCCCGCCAAGATCAACATTGCCTTTCACTATTTCGGTGGGCGGTGGATTGGCAGTATCGGTAGAGGGTCGTACGCCATGCTTTGCAGCAAAGAGTTACGTCCCTTTACGATCTGAGTTCAAATCCCGCCGAGGTTGACTTTGCCTTTCATCCTTACGGGGTCGATAAAGTAAAGTACCAGTAATACACTGGGTAAGTGCTGGCCTTGTGCCTAACGTAGAAACAATTATTTCTAGGTTCTGGATTGGCAGTATTGGGAGAGGGTCGGACGCCATGCTTTGACGTATAGAGTTACGGCCCTTGCCATTCTGAGTTCAAATCCCGCCGAGGTTAACTTTGCCTTTCATCCTTACGGGGTCGATAAAATAAAGTACCAGTAATACACTGGTGATTGCTGGCCTTGTGCCTAACGTAGAAACAATTATTTCTAGGTTCTACACACATATTATATAGAGTATTTTAGCTCCTACAAATATATATAACATACATAAGATAACACTACTAGGCTCTGTACACATATTATATACAGTACCCCAGAACTTACATATATATACAATATACAGAAAATTGCCCTACTGAGAACTATATACATACTAGCAGTGGTACGTGGTGTTGCACGGGATAAGATATTTTGGAACGCGGGCCGCCAACAGACCTAATCGTGGAAAAACTGCATGCCTGGACAATAAGTAAAGAAAATAAACCGAATACTCTGATGGCTGGTTAATCTTTTAAATTTTCCTCGATGAAGCGGAAAAAATGCAGGTTTTCACCTAATGCGGACCCGGGAAAATTGGCTACACGTAACGCCTCGAAAATGCCCTAAAAAGCTGAAAAAATGAAGTTTTTCACCTAATTTCACCTAGGCTATAAAAGATTAGATTTTATTTGCTCACGGTATGTAGAAGTGACCGACTAATACATAGTTACAATTTCAAGGAAATCGGTCTGACGTAACGCCTCAAAAAAAAACCTAAAAAGCTGAAAAAAAAACAGTTTTTCACCTAGACCATAAAAAAGTTGGATTTTCTTTGCTCACGGTATGAAGAAGTGACTGACTAATACATAGTTACAATTTCAAGGAAATCGGTCTGACGTAACGCCTCAAAAAAAACCCTAAAAAGCTGAAAAAAACACAGTTTTTCACCTAATGCGGCCCTAGACCGTAAAAAAGTTGGATTTTCTTTGCTCACGGTATGAAGAAGTGACTGACTAATACATAGTTACAATTTCAAGGAAATCGGTCTGACGTAACGCCTAAAAAAAGAACCTAAAAAGCTGAAAAAAACACAGTTTTTCACCTAATGTGGGCCCTAGGCCATAAAAAAGTTGGATTTTCTTTGCTCACGGTATGAAGAAGTGACTGACTAATACATAGTTACAATTTCAAGGAAATCGGTCTGACGTAACACCTAAAAAAAACCCCTAAAAAGCTGAAAAAAAACAGTTTTTCACCTAGTGCGGGCCCAAGGAGATCAAAAAGTTGAATTTTATGTGCATGACACTCCCTGAAACATAAGTAATACAGATGTAAAGTTTGAAAAAAAATCGTTTGGGTACTTCTCGAGTTTTAGGGATTCAAACTCACAGAGACACAGTCACACACACAGACAGACATCCTCAGGTTTATATATAGAGATTATATAGAGTACTCCAGTACTTACATATCTACAACATACAGAAAATAGTACTACTAGGCACTGTACACATTATATAGAGCAGGCATGTCAAACATGCAGCCCACGGGCCACATGCGACCCTTTACAAGTACACCTGCAGCCCACACAAAGGGTTTTACAGCGCGAACATGTTTTATTTTCGTAATATAGAATAATAAATCATTGTAATATGCGCAATTAGTTGTCGTGTGTGGGCCTCAGACAGCACATATGTGACCCATGTCACCCTCGGGGGACTCTTGGTTTGACATGCCTGGTGTAGAGTTCCACAAGAATTACAAATATATACCACATACAGAAAATTGCCCGGCTAGGTATTATATACATATTATATAGTATACTCCCGGACATTATATATATATAGGGCGGTGGATTGGCAGTATCGGTAGAGAGTCGGACGCCATGCTTTCCAGCATAGTTACGTCCCTTTACGATCTGAGTTCAAATCCCGCCGAGGTTGACTTTGCCTTTCATCCTTACAGGGTCGATAAAATAAAGTACCAGTAATACACTGGGTAATTGCTGGCCTTGTGCCTAAAAGTAGAAACAATTATATATATATATATATATATATATATACTAGCAGTTTAGCCCGGCGTTGCTCGGGTTTGTTCATTTGCTATGAAAAGTTACATACAGGTAAACGTGGCTTGAAAGCGAATAAGCTTATCAATTAAGCAGTTGTGCCGGTTATTAAAAGTTACGAACCAATTAGCATTTTGGACAATCAATGATGGTTTAATAATCTTCCAATAGCGAATTTAGCAGACCAAAGTTGCAAGATGGTGGCCCTGATGCAGCTGGGTGTCAGATCTTTCCGCTATGGGTGACCCTACCAGGAAATAGTATTCCAGACGGCATAGCTCCAACACCTCCAGCCCCAACATCTATAGCACCTCTTTGTAGACGATTTTGCGTGTCTTCCCTTGAGGAGTGTAAGCAAAAAGTCCATTCCTGCTCCCTACGCGGGAACAGGCAACATAAAGTTGGCCATACGTGACTTGCGAGTTTGGTGGACGATCGTTGGTCCGGGTATTTAAAGACTCATGCGGTAAATCTCCGGGTAACAGAATCAGGTGGTAGTGAGAAAGAGATGTGAGGGAAAGCGTAGAAAGAAACGTAGAAAAAGTGTAAAAAAATAATAACACGAGATAGAGTTACCTTGGAAGTGATTTAATAGTCCCTATATTTCGGATTTCGCATCCACCAACCTGGGGTTTTCTGAGGGGAAAAAGTTGTGTCGGCGAAGGACAACAAGAGGCCTGCGCTGTTTATCGTGTGTACGCACACGATAAACACCGGATGCCACGCGTTGTCCCTCTTATAATAATAATAATAATAATAATAATAATAATAATATGTTAGTAATGATATATGTATGGAATTTGGTGTTAATAAGTGTGGAGTCCTAGTGATGAAGAGGGGTAAATTGAACAGAAGCAACGGAATCCAGGTACCAACAGGTGAGATGATAAAGGAAATTGACACTGAAGAGGATACAAATATTCGGGTGTTCTGGAGGCAGATGAGATCAAGAACAAAAAATGAAGGAATTGATAAGATCTGAATACATAAGGAGAGTAAGGAACACTAAAATCACATCTAAATAGTAGGAATGTCATAAGAAGAGTAAAATCCCGAGCTGTGTCTATTATTAGGTACAGTACGGGAATTCTGAAATGGAATGTTACTGAACAAAAAGAAATGGATAGAAAGACTGGGAAGCTAATGACTACCTACAGCGCGTTCTACAAGAGGAGTGATGTTGATAGACTCTACTTAAAGAGATCTGAAGGTGGAGGAGGTCTCATCAGCATAGAGGACTGTGTTCAGATGGAGAAAAACAGTGTGCACAAATATGTGTCTGGCAGTAGGGAGACAATGTTCAAAGTTGTACTGAAGGAGAAGACAATAGACCAGGGGATGTCCAATGAGGAAATAACAATAAGGCGGAAGAGCAACCTTCATGAAAAATCCCTTCATAGCACCTTCTTTAAGAAAACGGAATTCAGAGATCCACAGACATGGAACTGGTTAAAAAGATGAGACCTTAAAAAAAAGCGACAGAAGGAATGCTAATGACTGCACAAGAGCAAGCCCCCAGAACGAAGTGCGTGAAACACGCTATTGACAAGGAGGAAGCTAGCTTACTGTGTAGGATCTGCGGAGAGAGAGAGAGAGAGAGAGAGAGAGAGAGAGAGAGAGAGAGAGAGAGAGAGAGAGAGAGAGAGAGAGAGAGAGAGAGAGAGAGGAGACTGTGGCTCACATTGTATCCGATTGTATCCGATTGTAAAAACCTAGCCCAGACTCACTATAAAGGCAGGAGACATGATATGATAGGAAAGGTGGTTCACTGGCATCTATGCAAACTAAACAATTTACCACATTCTGAGAAGTCGTATGAGCATAAGCCAGAGTCGGTGATAGAAAACGATCAAGTGAAGGTGCTATGGGATTTTAGGATAGAGACGGACAGGAAATTAGAACACAATAGGCCTGACCTGGTGGTTTTTGACAAGGAAAAATATTGTGCCTGATTGTAGATGTAACTTGCCCTTTGACACAAGTATGCAAGAAATGGTGAAGGAGAAAATTAACCGATAGCAGGACGTAAAGTGGGAGTTTAAAAGTATTTTGGGCGGTCATGAGATCAAGGTCCTCCCGATTGTCATAGGAGCACTAGGTACTATCTCAAAGAGCTTTCAAGGATGGTTAAAGAACATTAGTCCAGCCCCTTTTTTATAACATTTCAAAAGGCATGCTTGCTGGGAGCAGCAAGAACCCCCCAATACGTCATGAATATCTGAGGCTGCAGGTTTATATTCATTTGAACAAACTTTTCAGTTAAATAACATCAATGACTGAGATTCCAAGAATAATGATAATAATAATTATTATTTATTTATTAGCCACACAGAATAATAATAATAATAATAATAATAATAATAATAATAATACCACCTACCTGATGCCGGGATTATGTAGAAAGAGAGATGGGAATTCTGATGTCACCATTTAACTAGACGAAACCACAGTCCTGAAAATAATTGAAAATCATAAGAGTAAGATCCAATCCAATCTAACCCAGGGCCTTCCCCCTGTTTGAGGAGGAACACCTCCCTAGTTCACTTCAACCATTTTCTGTTTGGTCATGGTCATGCCAGGGGTGTAGATTTACTCATTAATCCTGGCCAATTGCGCGTTGATGAAATGATGTAACCCATAGTTTGGGTTACACTGCACTATGTATCAAATCCAGGGCCCCCTCATTCCTGCTGGGTGAACCCCTCCCTGGTTTACCTCCATTGATTTCTATTATAATTTAGTCATGTCAGGGATGTAACCGTACTCACCCTGCATGTCCAATCGCTGGATGGTGAGGCTGTTCAACCCATAATCGGGGGACGATGGCTGTTGATTGTGAGGAGTTCATCAGCCCCTTTTATCAGCTCTTGTTGTGTTTCACCGATGGAATTCCACTTACCCTCCTCACGTGACCAGCGTCTGGTGGGGGAGCCGTTTTTGTCGACCTCGTAAGGATGAAGGGCAAAGCTAATCTCGGCGTGATTTGAATTCAGATGTAAAGGGTCGTAACTATATGCCGCAAAGCGTATTGTCCAACTCTCAGCAGATACTGCCAATCCACCGCCCTAATACTGTTGTCTAATATAGGCACAAGGCCAACAAATGTTGGGGGAGGGAAAAGTCGATTAAATCGACTCCAATGCGTTACTAGTACTTTATTATATCGACCGCATCAGCAGGAAAAGGCCAAGCTAGCCTCGGCTGGATTTGAATTTTGAAAATAGAACGTCCTTACTAAATACCGCAAAGCATTTTAGCCAAAGTTATACCCATTCAGCCAACACTACACAGTTAATAATAATTATTATAGTTAATTCTAACAGAGACACAAAATTGTGTGTGTAGAGGGGGGGGGGTGAATATAACAACCCCCAATACTTGATTAGTACTTTAATTATATGAACCCAGAAAAGAGATAAAGGGCACAGTTTAGAAGAGAGCTTCCTTCCACCCCACCCTGAAACAAATAGCAAATTATTAATAACAGAAACCCACAATGGTGAGGGTGGGAGAAAAGGCACCATCCATGGGTAAAATTAAGTAAAATTAAGTAAATATAAATACAATCTCATAGATCTGAAAAAAAAATGTCCGATCGCCAAAAGCAACATAGGAAAGTGATCCCCTTTTCCAATTTGATCTTTCTAACCCGTTGCATGCCAAGGAGGATATTCGCTTTACACTCAGCACTTTATTAACAAAAAAAAAATCGTTCTAGGGGTCAACAAACACTGTACATATCGAAGCTAAGATCTGAGATAAACCTGCTGCAAAGGCTCTTCTTATTTTACCCCTAACAATTCGCGGCGTTTTGCCAATGTTAAAAACCAATTCAACATAATAAATGAGTGTTATTTATTACTTGGTTCAACCTCCGTTTAGTTTAGTGTTTTCTTGTTTCTTTTATTCTTCTATACATCCCTACTCCCTGTAATTTATCTAATGGTTTCAGCATTTTACTTCACTGTGTATTTATTTATTTGTCAATTTATTTATTTGTTTGGTTGGTGGGATAAGAACATTTTTATTCATTTATTTATGTTTCAAGTAAAAATATTTGTAACTATTTTTATAAGTATTTTAACAGAAACGAAGTTTTTTTTCTTATTTACTCTCTCTCTCTCTCGCTCGCTGTCTCTCTCTCTATATATATACTATTCTAGGTTTATGTAATTGCCGCGTGTAAGCTCTCCAGTTTGTTTTCTTCTTTTAGTTAATGTACGACGTTATATACATATACATATATACATATATATATATATATATATATATATATATATATATATATATATATATATATATATATATATATATATATATATGTGTGTGTGTGTGTGTGTGTGTGTGTGTATGTATGTATGCATATATGTATGTATGTATGCATATATGTATGTATGCCTGCATATATGTATGTATGCCTGCATATATGTATGTATATATATATATATGCATATATACATATATACTTATATATATATATATATGTGTGTGTATATATGTATGTATGCATATATGTATGTATGTATGCATATATGTATGCCTGCATATATATATATATGCATATGCATATGTGTGTGTACATACATACATATATATATATATATATGCATATGTGTGTGTACATACATACATATATGTGTACATACACTTATATACATACATATATCTGTACATACACATATACATACATATATCTGTACATACACATATACATACATATATATATGCATATATACTTATATATATATATATATATGTGTGTGTATATGTATGTATGCATATATGTATGTATGCATATATGTATGTATGCATGCATATATATATATATATGCATATGTGTGTGTACATACATACATATATGTGTACATACACTTACATACATACTTATATGTGTACATACACATATACATACATATATATATATATATATATATATGCATATGCACATATACATATATACTTATATATATATATATATATATATATATATATATATATATATATATATATATATATTCACAGACACACTCATAGAGGGGGAGAGGGAGAAAGAGAGAAAGAGAGAGACATAATCAGAGAGAGACACATAATCATATGCGTAGTCCTACATTAGTCTATATTATCATACTTCTCTATTCTATATTTACTTATCTATATTTGCTGTTTAACATAGAAATACAAATTTTATTAGATTTTACAGATATATTTGCCCGATTTGGCTCGCAAAGCAAACCGGAAATCTAGAATTTATCGCCCTTACTTCTAGACATGTCTGGGTCAACGTAGCTTTCATTTTTTTTACTTAGAAGAATTTCAGTAAAAAAAAATAATATTTTAAGTAAATATAAATATAAATATATAGATATAACAAAATTTAAATCTCGGCAACGTATTTTCATAGGTTTTCTAAGTGGATATATATATATATATCTATGTATGCATGCGAGTGTATATGTATGCGTGTGTGTATGTATGTATGTATGTATGTATGTATGTATGTATGTATGTATGTATGTATGTATGCGAGTGTGTATGTATGTATGTATGCGTGTACGAGTGTATTTATGCGTGTGTATGTATGCATTGGTGTGTATATATATATATATATATATATATATATAAACGTATGTATGTATACATACACACACACATATATATATATATATATGTGTGTGTATGTATACATACATACGTTCATATATATATATATATATATATATATATATATATATATATGTATTTACGAATGTATGTATATATATATATATATATATATATATATATATATAGGTGTATATATGTGTACGTGAGGATTGAAAATATGCGTCGTCGCTGTTTTCTTTGTAAAACAACGAAGTTCCCAATAAGCACTCGAACATATTCTCGGAGGGTTCAGAATATTTTTTATCTATCGTCCTAAACGAATATATATATAAGAATATATACAATATATATTAACAAATGGAAACTATATTTATAAAACCATATTTATTTCATTATACATATTTCAAGGGCCACCTGAGCAAACTGGTGCGCTTCCATCAGTTAGAATATAATATAGGTTAGTTTTATAAATAAATATTGACATACCCTTAAAAAATGCAACCATTTTGGTTGGATTATCCTGGAGATTCCAACCAGAGTGGTTGCATTTTTTAAGGGTATGTCAATATTTATTTATAAAACTAACCTATATTATATTTTATCTGATGAAAGCGCACCATAGTTTACTTTGGTGGCCCTTGAAATGTGTATAATGAAATAAATATGGTTTTATAAATATAGTTTCCATTTGTTAATATATTGTATTTACTCCAATGATTTGTTGAGTGCTTTATATCAGTTATAAAAATATTTTACTTGTTGTATCCCAACAAATTAAATATAACCTCTACATATAAGAATATATATATATATATATATATATATATATATATATATATATATATATATATATATATATCATACATTATGAAGAGAGAAGAAACATTAGATATATATTTAAATAGAAAAGAATGACCCTCCCCAAGTATAACAATATATATATATATATAAGAAAGAGGGTATGGTGGACCATAACGCAACAGAGCACTCAATATTTAGGGCAGTAGAGTGGGTAATAGGAAAAGAATCAGAACCCCAACGGCTGAGCTCCGCCGCCGCGGTTCTCACTCTTTTCCTATATATATATATATACATATATATAAATGGAATAGAATGAAACGAAATTTCATTTCTCACTCTTAGTACGGCAGTTACTTAAATGTAAGTATGTATGTATGTATACGTACATACATATATGTATACAGATGTACAGTAGTATGTATATATTTACATACATGCACACATATATATATATATATACCTATGGGTTTACCGAACATTTATTATAATGTTCGGTTTGTTTGTAAACAAACAAACAGCTCGAATTACGCCGTACAGTGTTTAGGCAACCATCGTTGCCCTTTTGTTCAACACTGACACAGGAACGATGTACTAGTTTCAAGCATATTAGCTATCGTCAGCATCGTATACCTTTCTGCCAGATAACTCAACGTCTGAAAGTATATACTTTCCTTATGCATATTAACGGCTGAGTAGCCTAATTTGCATATCGAGTGAGTTTAGTCGGCCTCCAGAATTTTTCATTGTAGAGTGCTTTTAATCTATTGTAAAACTATATTCATTGAGTAATCAATGAACCATATTAAACTTTGGTTATATATATATACATATATATATATAAATATATATACATATACATATATAGAGAGGGGGGGAGTGAGACTAAAAGAGCTAGATAGATAGATTTGACTACAAAACATTAACGTAAAAACATAGCGCATGAAATCGATACATTAAAATCGATATATATATGTGTGTGTGTATATATGAAGTAATTCCGTCGGAAAAGTCCAGGAAAAAAGAGTGCTCTATGTAGGTAATAGAGCTTAATAGTTATGTAATAAACAACATAAGACAATTATTTCATTTACAAGTGGTTTCTTAAAAGCAAAAACATTTTGCTTTCAATCATCAGAATGAAAAATCCAGGATTTCTTCATTCTGATGATTGAAAGCAAACTTTGTTTGCTTTTAAGAAACCACTGGTAAA
The DNA here is from genome assembly GCA_964016885.1 of Eledone cirrhosa. NCBI lineage: Eukaryota > Metazoa > Mollusca > Cephalopoda > Octopoda > Eledonidae > Eledone > Eledone cirrhosa. Next base: position 17,590,096 of record OZ024765.1, read on the forward strand.
TGAAATAATTGCCTTATGTTGTCTATTACATAACTATATATATATATATATATATATACCAATATATTAATAAATGGAAACTATATTTATAAAACCATAATTATTTTGGTTCGCTATATATTAGCTATATATAACATTTATGTTTGTTGGAATGCCAACAAATTAAAAATAACTTCTACATAATATATATATATATATATATATATACAAATGAATATATGATAGGATAAACACTGATACAAGTATACATGTGTTCGTATTGAAAATGACCAAGTTAGCTAGAATTAAAAATCCTAATTAAAATAATACGGTTTGCCTGTCTCAATTTAAAATAATAAATCAATAAAAACAAACCTATATTGGCAAAAGCCGTGATACCTGGACAAATTTAAATTCCAAATCTCAAATTTGTTTCGCAACAGTTAAGTGAAAGTTCCTATTTTTGTGCTCTTCTGCAGGTAACCAGAAATTGGTAAGTTTCACTTCAAAATACTTAACAAGACTGAGAAAAATGTGTTTTTTAACGCACATGTGTCACAGTTTCTAGCGCGTCCCATACTCGTCCTGCTAAAAATAGCAGCCGGTTTTATGGGACTAAAAATTAGCTCAACGCGTGGGGCTGAGAATATTATATATAGAGTTATAAACTCAAATAGTCTTTTCCAATTAATTAGCTCAAACGAAGGAATATTTCCGAGCAGTGTAATACAAATGAATATATGATAGGGATATATATATATACTGATTACGACTGGTAAAATAGGATCAGGCTATAAACGTTTTGTACGTTTGTCCTTTATCTGAATTTGGGATGAGGGATTGAAGAAGACATAGAAAGAATGACCACATTGATATTCAGCCTTTCTTGGGCATTTTTAAATCTAGCGATGACCATCACAATTCCAGGTCTGATTACAGCAGAATTCTTCCAGGGAAGGACTGAGAGAATGGCAGTGAGAAAGAGATATAGCGGAAGAATCGACCCCAGTACATCACTGGTACTTTTTATATCGCCCTCGAACGAAAGAACGGCAATGGTCTGAACACAGCTGATTTCTCCCAGAAGATAAACACACACACACACACATATATATATATATATATATATATATATATATATATATATATATATATATATATATATATATATTATATATGTACGTGTGTGTGCGTGTGTGTATTTGTGTGTATGTGTTTGTGTGTGTAGAACTAAAACTGTATATATATTTTCGTATATGTACATATGTAAATGTATTTGTGTGTGTATATATATATATAAGCATATTATGTCTATTGTATATGAATATATATATATATATATATATATATATATATATATATATAACGAAGGAAATGTGGTAAGGAACCAGATGGACCATAACGCACCAAAGTACTCAATACTTAGGGTAGTAGAGTGGGTAATAGGAACCAGTAAGACCCCGACGGCTGAGCTCAATACTTAGGGTAGTAGAGTGGGTAATAGGAACCAGTAAGACCCCGACGGCTGAGCTCAATACTTAGGGTAGTAGAGTGGGTAATAGGAACTAGTAAGACCCCGACGGCTGAGCTCAAGCCGTTTCGACGGCTAATTCTGAACTCTGAGTCCAGAATTAGCCGTAGAAACGGCTTGAGCTCAGCCGTCGGGGTCTTACTGGTTCCTATATATATATATATATATATATATATATATATATATATATATATATATATATATATATATATATATATAGTGACATAACCGTGGAAAACAAACTTGACGGTTGAAGATTCGCTGGATAGATTGTTTTCCACGGTTATGTCACTATTTATAAAACAAATTTTGTATTTTATCTGATGAAAGCGCACCAAGACTGCCTTGGTTGCCCTTGAAATATATATATTATAAAATAATTATGGTTTTATAAATATAGTTTCCATTTATTAATATATTGAATATTTACTCCAGTAACTGTTGAGTGCTCTATATCAGTTATAAACTTTTAAGTTTGTTGGAATCCCAACAAATTAAATATAACTTCTGCATGTATATATATATATATATATATATTTATATATATATGAGCATATTATGTCTATATGTATGTACGGATGGATGTGTGTGTAAATAGATATATACACTCACGTCTATACATCCAAAAGTACTGTTCACCCCTAAGATTTTGTAGAGACGAAAGTTCACCATTCTAATTCTCATGACCCCTAATACCACGCGTGACGGCTTCATTCTTTATAATTGGTCTGATACAAACACACAAACACCCACAAACATACACTAACACACACACACAAATACACACACACACTATATATATATAAAGAGAGAGAGGGAGAGAGAGAGAGAGAGAGAGACAAACAAAAAAAAATATATATATATAAGCATTCAGACATATATATATACATTCAGACATATGTATATACATATATATATATATATATACTCGACACACACATGTTTTGGTGTGAGTGTATATGTCTGTATAAAGAAATACAGATTATACGTCCAGGGTAACTTTAAATTTCATGTCAACATCTGACACACAACGGAAGCCATTTGTTTACTACTCAGTCCCGTTTATGTGAGTAACACTTTGATGACATTAGCATGATGTATTCAGCTAATTGGATTACACTAGATAAAGCCTATCTGATCGCTTTTTGAATCTTCCCTCAGCCATGTAACGCTTATGTTTGCTATATTGAGCTGAAGTCTATCGGACCTCATGTCTATTTCATACAGGATGGCTTGAGCCTTGCTAGACATATTTTCTGGCAAAGCAAATACGGTTTCCCTTGTAGCAAGGCTTTCGCTATTTTTTCCGTAGTGGCACAACTGATATCTGCTCTCCTGCCAATACTGTTGAGCTTTTTTTGTGGTAATGATGTGTTCCTCAGCTGCATTGCTTTTCACCATCTTTTCTTTTCCGTCTCGACGTATCTAAGATATGCTCTTCAGCTTCGGTTGTTGAGTTCTTCGTTCTGATCAACAGTGTTTAACTGTGATGTGTTTAACCCGATTAAGACCATAAACTAAATAAATCGGCCTGAAAGGGTGAAGTCAGGTTGGGCAAGGAGGAAAAACAACCCCAACAGATTTCCAATCTCCGGGTATTTTGTTATAATTACATTCCCCACCAGTAAGTAAAAAACATATATATATTGATAAAAATCATGTTTTTTAGATAGATCGACAAGATCCGATCATATTTGTTTAACACAGATGTTCTCAAAATATTTTGGCCACAGACCCCCTCCTTCAAAGCCATGTAATACCCTCGGTGACCCCCCCCCCCTTAATTGCATTTCAGTAGATAAAGCCTATCTGATCGCTTTTTGAATCTTCCCTCAGCCATGTAACGCTTATGTTTGCTATATTGAGCTGAAGTCTATCAGACCTCATGTCTATTTCATACAGGATGGCTTGAGCCTTGCTAGACATATTTTCTGGCAAAGCAAATACGGTTTCCCTTGTAGCAAGGCTTTTGCTATTTTTTCCGTAGTGGCACAACTGATATCTGCTCTCCTGCCAATACTGTTGAGCTTTTTTTGTGGTAATGATGTGTTCCTCATCTGCATTGCTTTTCACCATCTTTTCTTTTCCGTCTCGACGTATCTAAGATATGCTCTTCAGCTTCGGTTGTTGAGTTCTTCGTTCTGTTTCAACAGTGTTTAACTGTGATACGTTTAACCCGATTAAGACCATAAACTAAATAAATCGGCCTGAAAGGGTGAAGTCAGGTTGGGCAAGGGGCAAAAACAACCCCAACAGATTTTCAATCTCCGGGTATTTTGTTATAATTACATTCCCCACCAGCAAGTAAAAAAATATATATATTGATAAAAATCATGTTTTTTAGATCGATCGACAAGATCCGATCATATTTGTTTAACACAGAGGTTCTCAAAATATTTTGGCCACCGACCCCCTCCCTCAAGGCCATGTAATACCCTCAGTGACCCCCCCCCCCAACCCTATTCCCAGAGAGACCTGCCTACAGGTAAATTGTAAATAATATATAATAAATAAAATAAATAATATAATATATACTATGTTTAAATAAACATTATATACTTTAATTTTACTATATTTTATATACAACTAGACCACGCGTGACCCGTTGGGTCACGTTCCTTTCAAAATATTTTTGAAAAATCATGTTCAATTAAAAATAATTTTTAAATAGTTGAAATATACACAGACATGTATATAATGTGAAATGAAACTGGAAGGCCCATATATATATATATATATATATATATATATATATATATATATATATATACGTGTGGGTATGTATATATATATATATATATATATATATATGCGTGTGTGTATACATATATATATATATATGTATGTGTGCGTATATATATATATGTGGGTGTCGTCTGTGATCTATATACACTGGTCATAGACACACACACACACATATGCACACACACATATATATATATATATATATATATATATACACAACAACACCACCAGCTCTCTCTCTCTCTTTTCCATTCTCCTTCTCTGTCACCTCTCTCTCTCTCTATGTCTCAGTTTCAATCTACTCTCTCACAACCACTCTCTCTCTCTCTGTTTAATAACCTACCCAGAAAACCCATATCTCGGGAACCCGTGCTAGGATTTACGCGAAACTTGTTTTATTCCATTTGTATTCCCATTTCAGGGTCAACTTCCTTTCAAAATATTTTCCCATTATGCCCCCTTTCGGCTGTATTAAATTACAGACAAGCAAGCAAGTGTTAGTAGTATATAGATAGATAAATGTATCATTTGATATTATATCATCTCCATCATTCTCACCATTCCCTTAGACCCCGGCACCTCTCTTGACCCTCTCAACGCCCCTCCCCCTGTTTAACAAGTGGGTTGGACCACGTCAAAGCAGACTAAGGACACAATGAGAGGATGATAGGAAAAGCTAACCTCAGCGGGATTTGAAATCAGAACGTAAAAAGCCATAACTCTATGCCGTGAAGCAGGGTGTCCGATACTGCCAATCTGCCACCAGAAAATAATACAGCATAAATTAATACCGTGTCTCCACTATTACAAGATCCACTCCAAATATAAGCCCTAGCAGGATTGATATGGTGCTGTTCAACAGAAGCCCTACCACGAAAATAAGCGAAAAATAACATAAAACGTAGATTTCCAGAGTTTTGCTGATTACTAATATAATAAATTATTTTAATAATATTGTTTATAACTTTATAATATATATTTTGACATGGGTAAATGATACTTTTATCAAACCTCTTGTGCTGTTATATTTTGTATAAAAAATATTGGCCCTACTCCGAAAATAAGCCCTAGTGCCGAAGTCTCAATTCTGAGAACTAGTGGCTCGAACTGCTGCGACTCTTTGATCCCTGAGCTACAAATCTGTCCAGCGATTCTTTCCTGAGACATTCTAACGACATGTCCATAGTATCAGAGCTGTGATCTCTCAAATGGGAGAAGTAGTAGCTCTACCTGGAATGACTTGCTGATCTCCGAGCTACACATCTGTCCAGTGATTTTTTTCCTGAATATTGTAACCACATGTCCATAGTATCAGAGCTGTGATATCTGAATTCGGAGAACTAGCAGCTCTACCTGGAGTGACTCTCTGATCTCCGAGCTACAAATCTGTCCAGTAATTCTTTCCTGAGACCTTCTAATCACATGTCTGTCCGTAGCATTGGAGCTGAGATCTCTCAATTCGGAGAACTAGCAGCTCTACCTGGAGTGACTCTCTGATCTCCGAGCTACAAATCTGTCCAGTAATTCTTTCCTGAGACCTTCTTATCACATGTCTGTCCGTAGCATTGGAGCTGTGATCTATCAATTCGGAGAACTAGCAGCTCTACCTGGAGTGACTTTCTAATCTCCAAGCTACAAATCTGTCCAGTAATTCTTTCCTGAGACCTTCTTATCACATGTCTGTCCGTAGCATTGGAGTTGTGATCTATCAATTCGGAGAACTAGCAGCTCTACCTGGAGTGACTCTCTGATCTCCGAGCTATAAATCTGTCCAGTAATTCTTTCCTGAGACCTTCTTATCACATGTCTGTCCGTAGCATTGGAGCTGTGATCTATCAATTCGGAGAAATAGTAGCTCTACCTGTTGTGACTCTATTATCGCCGAGCTACGCCCTCTATTGAGGGACTTATTGGTTACGATTGGTAAAATACAACATAATTAGCCAGGTGCTGACTGAAAGCTTTGGTCATCTTTGCGAAAATCAAATGCAACCTACGCGGCCCTTGTCATGACTAAATATGGAAGGAGGATATGTTGAGTACAGCGGTTGGGGTTCGGCGGGGATGTCTCATATCAATAAGCCTCTTTCAGTGGTGTTACTGAATTATAATTGTTTCTTCCTTTGGCACAAGGCTAGCAATTATCCCAGTGCATTACGGGTGTTTTATTTTATCGATCACGTAAGGATGAAAGGTAAAGTTTACCTCGGCGGGATTTGAACTCAGACCGTAAACGGGCGTAACTTTATGCTGCAACGCATGGCTTCCGACCCTCTACTGGTACTGCCACTGAATTATAATGGAATTAATCAAAGCATATGTGAAGGCGCATGGTTTAGTGGTTAGATCTTTGGGTTTGCAATCATGAGGTTGCGAGTTCGATTCTCGGACTGGGCTTTATTTCACGTTGCTCCAGTTCACTCAGTTGTAAAGATGACTTGCGATGCCACTAGTGCCAATCTGTACCGGCCTTTTCCTTTCTCTTGGACAACATCGATGATGTGAAGAGTTGAGATTGCTATGCATGGGGGGACTGCTGGCCTTCCACAAACAACCTTGCCGGACCTTTCTAGGTGCAAATCCTATGGTCATTCGTGGCCGAAGGGCGTCTTTACACTTAACATTAATGAAAGCATAAAAATAATTAATTTCTAAATCAAGTAGGAATATTAATTTTGCACCCCCCCCCCTCCCCAAGACAAACAAACCAATAACTGTTTCTACTTTAGGCACAAGGCCAGCAATTACCCAGTACATTACTGGTACATTTATTTTATCGACCCCGTAAGGATGAAAGGCAAAGTTAACCTCGGCGAGATTTGAACTCAGATCATAAAGGGACGTATCTCTATGCTTCAAAGCATGGCGTCTGACCCTCTACCAATACTGCCAATCAACAACAAAAAACAACCCCTGTCCTACCCCCACCCCACAAAAAAAAAAAGCCCCAAAACAAAACAGGAAAAACTATATCCCTTTCACCCTAAGGTTGTCGTAACAAGGTCAAGGCCTTTTCTCATACCATTCATATTTTTTACATATAATTTTTCAGGTCATTCACGTAGCGGCCCCATGTCAAGATGACGGATCTGTCGTCCTGCGGGCCAATTATATACCCTTCAGATTTCCTCAAGAAAAAAGATAAGGGTTTCAGTCAAGATATAAATAGTAACACAGGGAGAGTGTCTCCTAAAAATCCAACGTCCTGGGGCCCTTTTTCCCTATCAGTGACAATACCATCACTTCCTGTACTATTTAGGTTCAAGAGAGTGGACCATGTATATATGTGTGTGTATATATGTATGTGTGTGTATGTATGTATATGTGTATGTGTGCGCATGTATGTTTGTATGTGTGCGTATATATGTATGCGTCTCTGTGTTTGTATGTATGTGTGTGTGTGTGTGTGTGTGTGTGTGTGTGCGTGTGTGTGTATGTATGTGTGGAAATGTACGTGTATATATGTATGTGTGTATATGCATGTGTGTATGTATGTACGTGTTTGTATAAATGTGTGTGTGTATATATGTGTGTGTGTATATATGTGTGTGTGTATATATATGTGTGTCTACATGTATGTGTGTATGTGTGTGTATATATATGTGTGTCTACATGTATGTGTGTATGTGCGTGTATTTATGTGTGTATGTATGTGATTGTATGCATGTATGTGTGTATGTATATGTGTGCATGTATTTATGTTTGTATGCATGTATGTGTATATGTATATGTGTGTATGTATATGTATGTATGTGTGTATATGTATGTGTATGTATATATAGGTGTATGTATGTGTGTATGTATGGGTGTATGCAAGTGGGTGCATGTATGTGTATATGTATGTGTGCACAGGTGTGTATGTGTGCACATGTTTGTATGTGTGTATCTGTGTATGTGTGCGCGCATGTATTTATTTGTTACGTATGTATGTATATGTGTATTTAGGTCTGTGTGTATGTATGTAGATATTTAGAAATGTATCTATGTGTATGCTATGTATGTATTACGTGTATACGTATGTATGTCTATAAGTATTTAAGTACACTGTGTTTCAGAAAAGAAGCAATACTTAGTGTGCTGTGTAAGCTACAAGCGGGGTAGAGACTAGCGGGTTTCCTCATAGTGTGCCGCACTGTTTGGGGAGTATATAACTGCCATCTCAGCTCTCTGCAGTCATTGTTTGTTTTTCACGTTAGCAGATCCCCAAATTGAGGCAATCCATTGGTGGGAAGAGATCAACGAACCAGACTGAAGTTTCTGGTCCGGTTGGCAAAAACACTGTCAGAGGTACTCAGAATCCTGCAGCAAGTGTACCACGATGAGACGATGTCACCCCCACGGACTTTCCAGTGGCATAAATGGTTGAAAGACGTCTTCAAGAGTGGAAGTCCTTCAACGAGCAGGACTGAGGCCAACGTTGAGTGCGTGATTCACGTTAGCAGATCCTCAAAATGAGGCAATCCATTGGTGGGAAGAGATCAACGAACCAGCCTGAAGTTTCTGGTCCGGTTGGCAAAAACACTGAAAGAGATACTCAGAATCCTGCAGCAAGTGTACCACGATGAGACGATGTAACCTCCACGGACTTTCCAGTGGCACAAATGGTTGAAAGGCGTCTTCAAGAGTGGAAGTCCTTCAACGAGCAGGACTGAGGCCAGCGTTGAGCGCGTGATCCCGGTGAGGCTTGTTGATCGTCGGATGACGGTTCGACTGATCGGACGGTGGAGCTGGGCATGAACTCTCACAGAGTTTGGAAGATTATCACCGAAGATTTGGGCATGCGGAAGATCTGCACCGAGATGGTGCTGAAGGTGTCGAAGGATGACCAGAAGAAGCGGCGTGTACAGGTGTGTCAGGACATCTTGGAGTGTCTTGAAACCGAACTAGACTTGCTGGCGAGTGTCATCACCATTGATGAGTTATGGATCTTCGAGTAAGACCCATTTTCCTGACGGGAAAGCCATCAAGCTGGATGTGATGATGGAGTTGCAATGAAACCCGAGAAAATTCTCCTAGGAGTTATGGCGGCATGGCGGAGAAAGATCGCAAACTGTGTAAGACTCGAGGAGGATTCACATATATATTTCATGAGCAGGCGGTACCATTGATCAAATAATTGGAACACTCATCGCTGATACTGACGGAGGTCCATTCCAGTAGTTTCGAAACTACGTAGAATTTAAAATAATAAAAAAACAAACAAATATCTTAGAAAAACCTGTATAAAAGATAATAACAACAACAACAACAACAACAACAGGGGAACAACAATATCAGCAATGACAACAACAACAACACAAACAACAACAATGACCACAACAACAATATCAGCAATGACAACAACACAAACAACAACAATAACCACAACAACAATATCAGCAATGACGACAACAACACCACAAACAACAACAATAACCACAACAACAGTATCAGCAATGACAACAACAACACAAACAACAATAATAACCACAACAACAATATCAGCAATGACAACAACAACAATAACCACAACAACAACAACAGCAATGACAACAACAACACAAACAACAATAATAACCACAACAATAATAACCACAACAACAATATCAGCAATGACAACAACAACAACAATATCAGCAATGACAACAACAACAACAACAACAGCAATGACAACAACAACAACAACAACACAAACAACAATGACAACAACAACAACATCAGCAATTACAGCAATAACACAAACAACAATAATAACCACAACAACAATATCAGCAATGACAACAACAACAGCAATGACAACAACAACAACACAAACAACAATGACAACAACAACAACAACATCATCAGCAATAACACCAACAACGACAATAACAACAATGTCAGCACACCAACGACAAAAACAGCAACAAAAAATACAATAGCAAAAAAACTATACCAAGCATAATACCAGCCATGACAACAACAACGACAACAACGACAACAACAGCGACAACAACAACAACAACAATGACAGTAGTATTTCAATCTATGTTAAGTGTTACAACCAGTTAAATATCACCCAAAGTAAGAGAAATAAAATAAATAAAAACTTTAGAGAACGGTAACAGAAACAAACAACACTCTACTGTATATATAGATGTGTATATATATATATATGTATATATATATATGTATATATATATATGTACTTCGTTTAATTTGTTTTACAAGATTTCTTATCTGAAAACGTGTGTTGAAACATATATTGTTATACTTTGGGAGGGTCATGTTACTGATAAAAAACACATGCACAAACTAACTGCA